>VZTN01019209.1:854522-1149320 GCA_013400515.1 Erpornis zantholeuca | reverse complement strand
AAGTTTCAGCTGGCAAGAGTTCACGGGACTCCTTTCTCCAGTTTTGATTCATAAGTAACTTTGTGCAGCCTGAGTTCCAGGTTTGCAACTGAAACCTTACGAGCAAAAACTGAATGCCTTGTTTCACGTCTAGAAAATACCACTGCACTTTCCTTATGAGAGGTGCAGTGACAGCAGCTTCAGGTCTGCAATTCCTGCTGAACTCTTGGCCCCACATTTTGCAGGTTGCATTTTGCCTGGGTTTTGGTACATTATTTAATGACATTCATTAAGCCCATTACTTTATCAAGAAACCAGAGGAAGACAGATCTATAATAAACTTCTGAAAAGGCACCTTCTAAAGAAAAGCGAAGGGGAGGAGCCAAAAAGCAGAAACCTCATCATGAGAACTGTTATTCCATCTTTCAGGAACTTCCCATCCGTTCCTTCACAACAGAGCTGTTGGGATGTGCCACCATCCAGCTGGAAAGGGATGGCCACAGCACACTCAGGCTGGCCTGTGCTCACCTGGGCTGGCTTCTCCAAGCTGTGCCTCTGTGTCCTGCCTGCTTCCAAACTTGTTCTCCCAGTGGACATAAGGACATGTAGCCACACTTCATGCCAACAGCCCCACAATTCAATTATTTCTCAGCCTGAGTTGCCAGAGCCTTTTCAAGGATCTCCAAATTTGTCAAATAATCTGGAACCAACCAAAGAGAGAATCTGTGGCTGCCCCATCCCTGGCAGTGTTCAAGGCCAGGTTAGATGGGGCTTGGAGCAACCTGGTCTAGTGGAAGGTGTCCCTGCCTATGGCACAAGATTATCTGAAAGTTCCTTTCCAAGACAAACCATTTTATGATTCTATGAAAAAGCGACCTGAAGTTATTTAGGAACAAACAAAACCTCTGGAATAGTATTTACAGCCTCTTAAGAGAGAGCAGGATCTGCCAATGGGGTACACATAACATGCTCTTGGCCTCTGAACCAGGCTCTTCCAACACAGCCCATATCAAATCAGGAGAGGATAACCATGTCCTGTCTCAGGAGTCTGCACCAGCTGCAAGAGCAAACAACAAGTGAGCCCACTGCGCACAATGGATGAAGTGTGAAATTAGTTCTGTCATCTCCACACACACCACAGTGAATCAGGCCTTCCTGAGGGCTTCAGCAGATCAAAATTTCCAGTTGTTTAATTTGAGATCAAGGCAAGAGCGCACAGGGCCCTGCCCCACTCCTCTCCATCGGGGCTAAGCGGCCGAAATAAAAATGAGGCTAAGCAAACCTACTGGGAGAAGAGATAAAGACGTGGGGGGTGGAAAGAAATGACCACTTCACCTTTTGCTGCTTTTAGTGGATTCTAATTAGGAATCTGGCAGTGCCACCCACCCAGCGGGAAGCCCACATTATTAACGCTGGCATCAAAAGCAAGCCGACTGCAATCTGCAGGAGCGGCTGCCGAACTGGCACAGCCTCCCCTCCGCTCTTGGCCAAAGCACCACAACAGATGTCTGAAGGGTTGGTGTTTCTTTTCCTAGCCCTACCCCCGCTTCGCATGACCTTATGCCAGAGATTACATGTGCTAGTGCCAAGGTAAAGGTCCTTAACGGGTCAAAGAAACATCCTTAAGAGGCTATTTCTTTTAAACCTCTCCAATTTTAAATGGTACGTCGAGGCTGTGAATGAGCATAGTCTTGTGGGGGACACAGAGAAATGTATAACCATTCAGCTATAATTATAGTAATCTAGTATAGTCAGTGCGAAAAAACAATGGCCTTTCCTCTCTTGTTATTCTGAATCATTTGTAGATGTTCATGTTTTAATCATATTTTCCACATGAATCGATATGAGAGAGGGAGCGACAGAGAGATAATTATGTGCACTGAACAAATATTCCACCTAACTGAGGTTGTGCTGGGAAGGACTGCTGGTAATTAATGAAGTACTGCCACACACTTGTCAAGTGCAAGCAGCTCTTTAAAGGCAAGCCATCATTTCAAATTGGAAGCTCACTGAAATTTAACAGAATTGGAAAGAAAATAATAAAGTTTGGTACCAGCTCCTTCAGCACCAGCTTCCAAGAGCGAGCAAAGGAGGTTTGCACATGGAATGCAAAAGGTGCCTGGTGTCTGCCTGTGCTGTGTGAATGCAAAGCATGGCCTTGGCTCATTTCAAGTGTGATCAAGGGGGACAATCTTCCCAGAGAGATGTGGAACTAAAGGAAAGTGTTACGATTGCATGGCTGAAACACTAAATGTTTATTTCAACTCATTTCTCTGTCTCAGAAAGTCTCTTTCTTCACACCAAGGCAAATCTCTCAATGCACTGAGTGGGATTTTCAGGGATCCACGATTAAGCAGAATCTTTGCAAGTCCTCTGTTGGCTTCGGACCTGCGTGGGGGGGTGGAAACAAGCCCAAAAAAATCAAAACAGATAAACAGACCCTAGTGGAAAGAAGAGAAGCCACACTGAACTCCCAAGCTCTCAAGCAGCACCCCAAGTCCTGGGATTCTATCTTTTCAAAATCCTGGGATTTTGAATCTTTTCCTGTTAAATTCAGCTTCCAGCATTCAAATGAGTGTTATAATCACTGTGGCGCAGCAGACATTGAGCTTGAATTATAATATACTACAAGCTCCGTGTGCCAAAAGCACTTCCCTCTCTCTCTCTCTCTCTTTCCACACCAGTTCTCTGATTTCTCAGCTTTTAAATACCCTCTTGTTCTTTCTACGCACTCATTGTGCAACACAATTTATTTCTGCAACACATCGTTACAGCAAGGGAAGTGTGAGAGGAGGTGGGGACAGTAGACTCGCAGAGGTGTGAATGGGTGGTAACAAACCAAGTGCTATAGTGAGCCACCAGTCAACACCTT
The DNA here is from genome assembly GCA_013400515.1 of Erpornis zantholeuca. Lineage (NCBI taxonomy): Eukaryota > Metazoa > Chordata > Aves > Passeriformes > Timaliidae > Erpornis > Erpornis zantholeuca. Next base: position 1,146,469 of record VZTN01019209.1, on the reverse strand, counting down.
GAGGTTGCAAAAGAAGGGGGAAAGGCGGGGAAGGAGAAAGAAACGTATCTTGGTGTGGTTTATAACTCTCATGAACATTAGAGAGCCCCTGTGCCAAGGCAGATGCTGCAGCACCGAGGCACAGTGCACTGTCAGCCACAAAGAACACAGACCTGCACATGTGCCAATATCAGCACTCCATCATCCATCCCTTACAGTCTCTTTGTCTCTCTTTATCTCACTTCTTTCTGCAAAGCTCCTTTCTCCACAAGAAGGAAATAAATGGTTTCAAGGGGAAGAAAAACCCCTGCCATTTCACACATGCATCCAAACCAGCATTCCCAGGCACAAGATAAAGACACTAAATGACCACAGGGAAAATCTCTTGCATTTTTGTGTTTGTAATATTTCTGAACCATTTACTTAACATTATTTTTCCACCCAAAAAGTTCAATAGGAACATTAATTTGACTGGGAGGGTGGGGCGAGTGTGTGTGAGATTTGAAGGATCTCAAATCCTCTCTTACCAAACATCCAGGAGGAAAATGCAGCTCAACACAAAAGTTACAAACTCAGTGAAATGTTTGTACAGAAATAGTGCACCACCAACCATCATTTGTGTGGGTGTGATGAAAGTTACTCTTGGTAACTTCACTGAAACTACAGCTTCATCCCTAAACCCCTCCAAAAGCTGGATAGGAAAGGGTGTGATGGATGGGAGAAGGAGAAAAAAAAAACAAACAAACAAACAAAAAAAACCTAACCCCCAGCTTAATATTATTCATTCTATTAAATAAGTATCACACAAGCAGTCAATGCTAGAGCTAACACTGTGCCACCTTCACCTGACATTGCTGTCAGACTGGGGTAACACTGCCACTCTGGAAAGGCTGAACCCCAGTTCCACACTGAGCCCCATGTTCCTCTGCACCAGGGGGAAAACAAAAATGTACAGAAGCCAGAAAAGAGGTTTTTAGCTGTGAATCAGGTCCTCGATCCCCATGAGACAAACTGACCTGCAGCCTGTGGGCTCAGACATGGGAATACAAAGTGGGAGGAAAATAACAAGAAAGTAACCATGCAGTGATGAAGCATCACTGGCAAAAGAATGAACCCTTAAAATATGCTGCACCTTCCAGCACAAGCACTTGTACCCCATATTCCTTGCCTGGAGCTGCTGCAGCAGGTGCAAGAATGGTGCAGTCAATGGGCAGCAAATGATAAAATCTATTGTGCAAGAGACACCTTAAGGAATGACACACAAGAAGAGGAATACATGGATGGGCAGCCTTTTCCTAAAGACTAATATCCCTACAGTGTGAGTGGCCCCATTCTTTCCAAGGGGGCTTGGTGAGCTTTAGGGGATCATAACTCACTCATAAGTATTTGAATTACAGTTAAACTTGGTCCTTCATGCAAGTTTCCAGCACCAGAAGCAACTATTTTATCCACTTTGGATTTAGTACAGAAAATCATATGCCTGTTTTGAAGTGAGGGTAGTTCAAAGCAATTGGAGCTAATGGTTTCAGATGGTCTTAGCACTAACAGCCAGTTTGGGAAACACTTGCTTTCCTAATAAACCCATATTATGGCTCAGGGACAATCCAAGCCTTGAGTTGTAAATGCTCCCTTTTCTATCTTAGGGACAGCATTTCACTTGAATTCCCTGTCTGGATATCAGGCAAATTAATACAACATCAGCTGCACCTGATTCTAGACACAGATGGGGTCCAACCTGCAGGAAACTGTTTCACACTGGGTGACCAGCACATGAAAATTCAATATAGGGTCTAGTATTTATTATCTTTTTTTAAGTTGAAAAAATTATAAATATTTCTACATTATTTATCACATAATTCAGTGATTAATGTCTCCTACTACCTGATGTTTACAAGGGCATGAAAACCATAGTTCTTGTGTACATTCCAAATCACAGTGCTCATGACTCCCTCATAACATCCAGCCACAAGTAAAGAGACACCAGGGGCAAAAGCACAAGCCATGAAACCCTGTAATGTGAAGTGTCCTGAAACAAGAGGTCTTGTCCCACTCTGGGTCATGAAAAGCAGCCTTAGGAATACAGAACAGAAACAGGATGGCTGAGAGAGAAACAAGGGAGAATGTTTTAAATAGGGCATAATTTTTATACTCAGTTTGACAAACTCACACCTCCAGCAAGACCAGGAGAAACTGCATCCACTGTTAACTAAAACCAAGGCCTGGATTCCCTAACAGTTTCTGAGATTCTCCTTTAGAAAAACATCTACAGCTGTATCTATTTAGTTTTAGCCTCACTGATGTCTACTGTCATCATTCAACTACTTTATAAGTGGGTCACTCTTAAGAGAGAGCAGAAAACTCATTTCACACTGCCAGAACCACAGAGGGAACCACTTGCCTCTGTTTTGCACATTAGCAGTTTACTGCAATCACTGCAGAACATTTTAATTTTCTGTCTTCTTTCTCTGTTCCTGCTGTGGAGACTTTCCTCCCACCCCTGATATTCCTGTGTGCTGCAGAGCCTCGAGCTCCTTTGCTCACCACTGTGCCTTCAACAGGTATTTTTTCTTAAATGTGTGAATTCTTCCTTTCCAACTGGGCCATCATCCAATCTTTACAGAACATACCTTGCACGAGCAGGTGCTTCACACTGAGCACAGATGCCCAGAAATGCACAAGCCGATACATTTGGGTAAGAAATCTTGCCAGCACAAGCTTCCTCATTAGGCTTCAGTTCCATCCTTAGCTAATGCTGCAAAAGTGCAGAAAACAGAGTTTTTCATAGAGCCTGCAGCAGCCAGAAGTGGTTATGACTGAATATGCACAAACAAAAAATAAACAGATCCAGTATATTAAAAATAAATAGTATCCAGGTCCTGTTTTCAAAGAGGGATTTTCTGGCAACGGGTTGGGGATGCCTTCCCTACCTAGCACTCAGTGGCAGCCCTGCAAGAGCAGCACATATCCTCGACACACACATGCAATACAGCTCCTTTTCAAACCCTGATCACTAGAATGTACCTGTGCAGAGGAGGGAACGTGGCTGCACACAGTTATTTGTGCCTGCAAACCGAGCAACAATCAACTACAACTGATGGCTTGTACACCAGGGCAGCTCTGTGAGTGCCAAAGATCAATCAGAAAACTCTGGCCAGGTACAACTGGAAGCAGTGCTGGGGCTTGTGCACATCCCTGCACTGATAAGCTGGCGTGCTCATCTCTGGGTGAGCCAGTGCCACATCACAGCTCTCAGTACAACCATTTCTCGGGGCTTGCAAAGAGCAGTGTGTGGCACTTGTGTGAATTCCAGGGAACCCTTTCACACATCACACACAGCTTCTCCTTCTGTGAGTGGTGCTGTAACAACAGCAGCCCTCAGTGTTGCTCTGGCGTGCAGGAGAAGCAGGAAGAGAGACCAGATGGATTTGTGGATGACTTAACTTTAAAAATAAGACTTGAAAAAAAAAAATTAGTAATAATAATAAAATCTTTCCACTGGTCCAGCCTCAGCACTGCTGGAATGCCTTATTTACTCACATAAAGAGGAGGTGATGGGGGGTGTAGCTTCTCTCAGTCACTTTCCTATTCTGTTGGCATGAGGCTGAGGAACAGAAACACACTCAATTAAATCTTGTAGTGTGGCTGCTTGGGGTGTTTTTTCCTCCCCCTCCTTTTTCCTTCTTTTCTCAATCCAAAATTCAGACAGGAAAGCAGCATTGCTTTCCACCCGAAGCCAGGGTGCTTTGGGAAACATCTCAACTGGCTTTTGAAATCACATTTCCAGGATCTGGGAGAGCTTTCCAAAAAGTGCTCTGGCCCACCCACATCCAAACAGCAGAGACTCCAGAGGAGTCCTCGCCAGCCTCAGCTTCTTGCAGGACACATGTGGGTGTGGGCCTCTCAGTTTTGGACACTTGCTGAAAAAAAAGTAAAAAATAAAAAATAAATGGAAAGGGAACTTCAAAGGGAACTAGCTGAAGCACTTCAGAAATTAATCACGCCTGGTGGAAAAGATGATTAGTGGCTTCTTGTGCTCTGGTTTTAAAGCTATTGATCTTGGACACAGGAAGGAGCTTTCATACTCTCCACAAGCCACAGATGGTCAAAAGGGTCCTGAGAGGAAAAGACAAAACGAAAACCACAAGGGAACTCCAGAGAGTACCAGAACTCAAGGTGTGTCCCAGGGATCCTCTGAAAAGGATGCACTGGAAAATCAGACACAGCAGCAGCTTTTGCTGTTTTTCCTTCCTCTCGGTTCCCTCAAAACACCATCTAAGATTTCTGCCTTTGAAGCAGGTAAGCTTTAAAAGCCATTTTCCAACACTTCAAATACACCACACCAGAAACACCAAATAAAATAATTTGCCACAGCTTTGGTGCTGTTTTCAGATCTACAGACTATTTCACAAGCAAAAAGGTTGAAGCAGAAACTGTAAGAGGAAGACAGCAAAGCCTTTCATCTAAACCAACTGTTTGGCAATTGAAGGTAATGGAATCTCTCTCTCCTTCTGCAAGCTAAATTTTCCACACAACAGACAATTATATCAGAAAATACAAACTATAATCCCTAAATTGCCTCCAATGTAGTATTGTGCAGGATCAAGCTTTCTTCTGGGAAGCACTGTCCATTTTCATCTCCAACCAAAATAAAATTAGATGTATTAAATAACCAGCATTTCTCCATAGCAAAAATTATACATATTCTTGCTTTTATTATAGAAAAACACATATATTTTAATGAACTTGTCGAGAAAACTTGAAATTGCATTAGGTAATCAAATCATGACAAAGTAAATAGGACGAAATTTCCCACCCAGGAAATGTTTGGAGTAGGACTTACTGAGCTTCCCATTGCAGCAGAGAGTGGGATCAGGTCCTGCTTCTCACATTATTCAGAAATTCAGGTGCTGGCCATTCTTCATCCTGAAATATATGATATTTTATATATATATATACACAGGTTTAATATGTGTGTATTACCATACCCATACCAGCCCAAATGAAAATTCAGACAATTATGTCTGTCTGTCTTCCATTTCCCCTAAATTACCCCAGCTTTATGTACCCAGTTCCCTTGTGACAAGCAACAACTGTAATGGCACAATGACAAGGCTGGAGCACAGAGAAACAAATAGCAGGTGCGTGGGCGAGGAGGGAAAATGGGGGTTGTTTGACTTGGCAAATGTTCCCCCATCCAGGACTTCAGGGAGGAAGGCAGAGGCTCCAAAATGCCTTCATGGAAAATAAAGCATATTTAAACTCCAAGGAAGGAACCGTTCCTCTGATCAAAACCCTCTGAAATCAATTCAAAAAGCTGAGGCAGCCTGGGAGCTCTTGATGACTGTATTAACATTTTGACATTTCTTTGCACAGTCACTGGAACTACATTATTAGCAAGGATCTAACAGCCTTCTGCTCCACTGTGGAATAGCATAGGCAGAGAGTGGAAAGAAAAACAAAATCAAATAAAATCACAGTAGATCCTTTCCTGTCCTTCTGACAGCAGCATTCTTCCCACAAGAATTTGCCCCCCTAGGAGGAACTGTTTAAGAAAACCATGATACAGACTGTTACCAATCTTTTTTTCAATATATATAATGAAATTCATTAAAGCCATTTGTGTGCCATCCTATTGGTGGTTTCAGAGAAACTTCTTCCTACTTCTAGTGCCAAGAACAAAAAAAATAAATCAATAGTCAGAACACACTACCTGCAAAATTATTTTAGTTATTTAGGAGCAGACCGAGGGGGAAGAGAGAGGAGAGATGGAAAGGCAGGAGTTCCAGCCATTCCAAAGCCCAGGACAAGTACATTTCAACACAGGGTACCACAGCACAGGGTGGCCTGAAGAGTCACCTGGGGAACAGCCTGGAATTTTCCTGCAATGCATCCAAGATGCTCAGAGAAACTGGGCTGCAGCAAGCATAAAACAAGTCCCTTATCACTACATGCATGATTGAAAAGCACGAAACATCTAATTCTATTACCAAGCAGAGCTGTGAAAAGTGTTTCTCATCAAAAAGTAAAATGAGCAAGGTTTGGCTACTTTACTGTAAAACTGTGATAATGTAGGTATAAAAAGACAAATGGGCAAAGGAATTTCCTGCAGGCAGAGCAGTGCTGCCTGGAGATGAGAGCAGGGAACCTGGGAGACTGAGAGTCTATTCCTGGGACTGCCACCCACTCGTGGCAGCACCCACCAGACAGCTCTGCAGCTCACGTCACCCACCTGCCACAGGTTGTAAAACCACAGCCAGCTGCAGCCCAGGGCACTGTCCCACTCATGCAAGGAGCAATCTTTTTAATAAGAAATTATTACCTCTCATATCAACATGAAGGTGTCCTAAATTTTTTTTAAATGGCAAATGAAGTCCCACTATCACAATATTTATTAATTTTACACAAGGTTTTGAATGCTATAGAATTAATTTAAATGGAGTGAGCCTTGCAGTGTTTGGCCTTTTGAGCTTTTCTCAGAAGGTTTGCTGTTCCCATCACTGCTGGGAAATGCTTAGTGGGGTGCCTGTTTCTCTACTTCCAAAACAATTCCCTCCTCACAGCACCTTTTGGATTTCAGTACTTCTATAAGAGACAGCAAACAACAGCAAATCAGCTCTCAATATTCCCAACACAAGATGCAAATTAACAATGCCATAATAAACCAGTTTCCTCTAGCCAGGGAATAAAATGGTGTCACGTCCCCATTCCATCCAAGACCGTGCCAGACCTTCCTGCCACAGCTGACATTTCCTGTTTGACACTGATCTGCTCGGAACTGATTTTCTGCAATTCCTGTTCAATGCACTTTTTGTAGCTCTCTGGTTTCACTCTCTATGAAACTGTGTAAACTGATGTTATTTACACATCAATTACACAGGCTTAAACTGTTAAGGCTAGTCCAGAGTTAACAATCCTGCTATCAGATCCTCTGTGTTAATTTGTTATCTCAGGTCAATGTGGCTTCAAGGGAAGCCAAGCAGGGGGATCCAGCTGCCTGATCAGGAACGAAGTTCTCATCACTGAGATGGGAATGCTGCCATGGGACAAATGGGTAACTCTCAGGAGAGAGGCAGCACTGAGTGAGTACCTCAGCCTCTTAATTTTCCTTGATCACAGCACTTTTGGTAAAGTATCTCTCAGCAAAGGCTTGAGACAATTAATTAGGAAGCACCCTGGAGTGTGAACAACAGAGTATTACTGTCATTCGAAGCCAGTCTTTATTAATCTCTCCAATTTCTCTTAGGCAAGGTTACATAAACCATGTTCTTCTATATTATACATATTTGCTTTGGGTCTTTCTTCTGCGGGGGATTAAGATTTAAATGCAGAGGGATGGTGCAATCTTTAAAACTCAGCTGTTAAATACCCCTTTACTAATAACTTCCCCCATTTTCCATCTGGGCAAGCACTTCAAACGCCTTAGACAGGCTGCAGTGTAGGAATCAAAGAAGAAATATTGGGTCATTTTCCACAAAATTCTAATTTCATTTTGAAGCCCAGTAGGCATTACCAAACTGATGACAACAGAGCTACAAAGAGTTTGATGTTTCAAGTATCTACACTGAAAAAGGCAGAAAAAGAAAGAGACCTTTAGTCTGGATGTCTCAGCTTTTCATATGGGTGGCTGACAAGCTGGGCTATAGGGTAAACCATAATGTGCCAAGCACCATGGAGCCTGGAGCCAAGAAGGGGATAATTTCAGGCAAGACCCAGTCTCTAAAGCCAAAACCACTGGCCTGAAAGCTTTTCTCAGAAGGTTTGCTGTTCCCATCACTGCTGGGATGAATTTTAACTCATTATTGATCAGGGGAATTTTAAAATCAATTTTAATTAAATGAAAGATTTCTATCATGGCTTGTTCTGTGTGGAAGTCACACAGACAACATATAAATATATGGAAGCAGATCATGCAGAGTAGATTTGTAGCAGTTAGGTCCTAACCAGGTGAGAAAGAACCCAAAGTTGAAAGCAAATTTGTTGTAGTGAATTATCTACATTACCTGTCTGTTCCCCCTCTATTTTTGCCTTTGCTATTGGAATTTAGTCAAGATCTGCACTTTTTTTTTTTTTTTTTAAGAAAGGAAGCATTTTCATTAGGTTCTCTCTCAGATCACAATGACTGGAAGAGGACTCAGGGGGCTACTACAGCTACTACATGCTGACTACCCAAAGCCCTCAGTTGCTGACAGGTCTGAGCAGGGTGATGAGGAGAGCCAGCCCCTCAGCTGAGGCTCACTTTCAGATCTCAAACCACTGCATTTCCAGGGCAGGCAGGTAACTAGATCTGCTGTGCAAGACATAACAGGAAGGACGGAAACAACAAAATCAACTACTGAGGAGACTGATCACCAGCTTCAGGTGACCAAGCAAACTCCAGGTACTCCAGGAGGGAGCCTGGGCAGGCAGGTTACACTCTTGACCCATGAGGAGCATTTTCTTCCCCAATCCCTGAGCTAAACTGGGGGTTTATCCTCAGGGTGCCTGGTTCCCTTAGACTGAACCACAGAGGAGAACAAGGTTTTCATCTTGCTGCAGGTGACTCTCTGCCCCTGCTGCTCACAAACAGGCTTTGAGGCACCACCACAAAGTCAGGGGAGGCTCTTGCACCATTGTGCAAAGCTCAGAAAGAGCAAATCTGCAGCTTTCAACACCTGCTGACATTTAAGAGTCCAGTTCCTCGTACCCTGCCTCAGGCAGGAGGTCACCACACTGCTCATGCCATGGGTCACAAGCTCAGCTCTCAAGCTGGGTTCAGCTGAAGCCCAAAGTAAAACAAAGGGAGGTTACTTCATCATACACAGACAATGCTGAACAGACTCACAAGGCTCCTGTAACATTTAGCACTGACACAAGGCTTTGCATGTAGTGCAGGTTTTGCTATTATTAATTCACTAACACTAATTCATTAACGTTAATTCATTAGTCATCACACTGACTGAATAGCACAATCTTATCCCGCTTCTTTGTGCAAGAAATCAAAGGGCCAAAGGGTTAAATGACTTGCCAAAGGTCAAAGAGAAAAATCAACAGAAAAATTGGAATTAGAACCTAAAGATACCCAATTCTTTGCTTTGTGTTTATTTCACTTTACCTCTCCCAATCACAGGCAACAAATAAAATAAGAAAGCTCCCACCAGACTCCTCATAGCCAGAAGAGCTTTTTTCAGCTGCGAGGTCTCTACCAAGCCCAGCTAGAATCTACAAGGCTTCATTGTGTTTTCAAACACAATGCACACTGCAGTAAATAGGTTATTTTACAACCCTGGCCCAGTTTTCAAAGTGGCCTCAATCAGTGTTGTGCAAAACATTCATGTCCAACCACAAAATTACAATCAGTCTTTGTTTGAATGCAGCCCGTGTCCCTGGCCAGCGGTGGTTAGCCCCAGCTCACAGGGTCTGTGAACTGTTAGTCAAAGGTTTTTGCAACATTTTTGCCCTGCCTGGATTTCTCTGAATATTTATAGGCTGCTGTTCTCCGGTGGCTTTCATGTTCGAACTGTGCTGGCTGGTGGGGGTGGAAAGGGGATGTAAATAACGGAGGGAGTCACATGTTTTCCACTCGCCCCACTTGTTTTGCTTCCAGTAAGAGACACGTGTTGCAAGAAAACAACTGCAAGGCTTTGACTGCGAGACATTAAAGTTGGTGTCACAGTATTTCTACACACTCGAATGTTTTCAAACATCCAGCAATTGTGAAATCAGATTCAACTGTTTGGATATTCACGCAGACATGTGGAACTAAAACTCGTAGCCCTGCTCATCAATTTAGGAGGATGAGACACAAATCTTCAAAAACTCTTGACAAAGACTGAGAGGTATCAGCAGAAGGAATTAGCTTGAAAAATCCATCCCATGGTTTATCCTGCAACCAAAGCATTCCAAGGCAGGATCCACAAAGTTTAGTCACCACTGTGTGGAAATTTGTACAGTGCTGATGAGACCAACAGAGCACGTTGAGCACATGGTAGTTCCGTCACTGCTCCTTACGTAACTCCAAACTCCAAGAAGAAATCAGGAAAGCGTGTGGATGTCCAAATAGCTCTGTCTGCTGAGCATGAGATATAAACAAGCCCTTGCATCATGTGTATCTCCTGCTTCACTCTCTCTCTTAAGCATGGTTTGCTTTGTGCATGGAGGGAGGGTTTCCACATCTCTTACAGGGTTACTTTAGGTCTCAGACACCTTGGGGAGCTGTCTCAGCTCTGAGGAAGCCCAACTCCCCAGAGATGTAGCTTTGCCATCCTCTGCCTATGGGTCCTCACCTAAAGGTCTGTACGTGCAGCCTTGGCTGTTACATGACTTTCTGCTTAGAACAAACACAAAGCCAATTTTGTACAGGCGGGAAATCAGCTGATGGCACAATCTAGAGCTGGTTTTGCAAATCAGGCCCTTGTGGGCTGCGTCTGTTCAAAACATTCCCAACGAGGGCTAAACAAAGGAAATATCATCCTTTCTTGTGCTGGTGGCAAAATATTCTTTATTCCAAAAAAATCTGATGAAACAGAAGCCTGTCCATATGGATGACAATTCATCTTAACTGGAGATGTCTGCAAACCTCAAGTGGAAACTGCTGAAACCATAAAAGTTAACTGTTGAAAAGACACAGCTCAGAAGCAAAACAGAAGAGAGAAGGACAGCCCATGGGCATCTAGTGGAAACTACCTCCAGCATCAGTGCACAAAAGCTGAACCACACTAGAAACAGAAAAGTCTGATGTTGACTCAAGCCCTTTGTAAAATACCCAAATCTCAGAGGACTGCATGGAGAGGTTTTCTTCTGAAGGCAGCTTTATTCCAAGATATTTCCAGTAATTCTTGTCTCCCACCAGGACAAAAATACCAGGACAATTGTCTGGTTTACAGTATTTTTTGTTTTTTTATATAAATCTGTTCCAAAATCTAAAGTGTGTAGGGTCATAAGAGAATGAAATATAAGGAAAAAGCATGAAAGAGACAACAGAGATGGTTTTGTTTTGATTATTTTCTTTCCTAAAAGTTTTGTTACTTTAGGTGTAACTTATGCAGAGGGGAGATGTATTTCCAAAGCTGAGGTCTACATACTCATACTGCTTATAAAGGAGCTGGATAATTGCATTAGAAGTTCACAGAAATGTTCTCCTAATGCAGACTATATTTTGTTTTCCTCTGGCATTTCTGAACAGACTGTTTGTCCCTACAGCTTTTCGGTTTTGACTGAAAAGAGAAATCTTTGTGTTTTGTAGCTATGACAAAGAGACAGCATGGAAACTACTTTTTTTCCTGTTGACAAGATCGTTCTTTAGTAAAATATTAAATTTTTCAAAAAAACTCATGGAAGATAAAAAGTCTTTCATTGTTCCTAGCTCTTTGCTAATTCACTTTTAAGCATGTGAGAGAGGGAAGGATCTTTCCAGTTGTTGACTTGTTCTGTCCATCCTTCCTGCATGTTGAACATAAGAGGATTTCACATTCATTAAGGCTGTAACAGAGCCTGGCTGAAACATGAGTTGGGCTGCATATAGAATAAACCACAGCTATATTACAGTGACCTTTCCTGATTATCTTGTACTCTGTCACAAGTTAAATGAGGTCATTACTGATGTTACTGGCATTCCTCTTCCTTGGCCCATGACTTCAAAGACTAATGGGCCCCTTTTGTCACTGAATTCTTGTCAAAATGTTGAGTCCAATCAGACCCCTAATAACTGCACGCAGGGTAACATTCACAGATGAAAAGAACATGCAGACACATGCCTTATGCATAATTAATCCTTCCAATGGACTTCATGAATTTCAAAATTACACAAAATGGAACAAATCCAACACAGAGTCTCCTGTGGGCATATGAGGTCATGTATCCTGCCAGGAGGGTGAAAAAGCCTTTTTCTAACATGGATACCCAGCAATGACTCACATAACTCCATTAACTGATTTATTTTCTCTTCCTGCTGTCATCTCTGTAGCTCTACCTGAGGGCTGACAGTGTTAATCAAGACACCTGTCTATCACACAAGAAAATGAGCACCCAAACCCATCACTGGAGTCAACACGGGTCCCAGCCTTGCTATCAGCCCTGCTATCATCGAGGGAGAAACTTCTGCATCAGTCCAGTTCTAGTTATTCACACAACCAAGAAACCAGATTCCTGTCCAGAAAATTTTCCTCACTGCAAACAACCATATTGGGGGTGGGGTGGGAGGGCAGGATTCCTTCTTGGAAGCCTGCAAAAGCAGTGGTTGGCAATTTTCTTCCTAATGAAAAGTCTGCCTAACTCGGCGCTGGCAAGGCGGCGCACATGTGGCAGCCACATCAAAAGGGTGGGCACTGGCACGGCGAGCAGCACGGCCTGACGTGGTTTTTTTGGGCTGCTCCACGCCAACTGTGTGCTCAAACCCCACTCTGGCCCTCGGGGCTGCCCTCCAAAGGCACACCAGCCCTGCATGGACCAGCAGTTGTGTCGTATTTGTTCAAAATCGACAAATTCTGAACATCGCCTTCTAATAACAACGTCAGTATTTCCTCCTCCCTCTCAATTCCACATCTGTGTCTCCATGTGTTGTTTCTGATAGGCATCGAAACATGCCAAGCATATCAAAAGGAGTGTTTTAGCTTGGCCTCACGCCAATTTTATGGAGATTGTTTGAAAAAAAACAGATATTGCTTTCTTTCTTTATAACTAGATTAATTTGTTCTAGAGATCGCAATATTTTCAATATAGGAAGCCACCATTCTCCTTCCAGACAGTCGTAAAGTCAACACACATCCACAAGTGTGAGGAAAAATCAAAGAAATCTTGGAAGAGAAGAAAAAACAAAGTGGGAAACAGTCACGAAACCAGCTCTACACACATGAGGATTTTAGAAGCTGAGTTCTTGTAAGCAAAATAGCAGAAATTGATTTTTGAGACAGATTATCATAGAAAAGGAATACTCAAAAGGTCAGCAAGTTCTTCCCCTTGCACAACAGTTGGATAAATATTTCAAGACCGCTCCTGATTGATTTCAATCTAATTTGTTGCTAAAAATGTACAGTAAAGGAAATTTGAAGCCTCCTTGGATACATCTTTCAGATGCTTCACAAGTTTCATCATTTAATTTTCCTAGTATCTTACACAAATCAACTTGCAACTTTGCAGTAATTGAATCCAATTACTTTTTTTACTTACTCCCTCTGACATGGAGAAAAATGTCAATGTTCTTTTTATAAGAACTTCTAACATAGAGCAAAAGTAATCAGCTCCTAAACTCCATCACAGCCAGACCCAGTACAGTGTCTTTGTTCTAAAGATTCCTTCTATTTATCAGGAAGTTTAGAATTCCAGGGTCATGCTAAAGGACATTTGCAATTCTTCCCAACCCCACTCTTTGCAAATCTCATACATCCACGTTCAAACACACAACCCCAGTACCCAAAAAAATGTGTTGACCATACGTGAGCCATGTGCAGTCAGCCACAAAGCTGCTCTTTTGATAAGCCCTCCAACACCACACCTTTTTTAATCATTAATTCAATGTCTGTCCCCATCCCCTGCCACCAACCATGTACTTATTTTATGGCCACTTAATTTTGACCAGATTTCCCTCCCTTGCCTACAACATAAACTGGCAAAAGCCCCACTGAAATTGCTACCTATTACATCTGGTTTTTTTCCTCCTAACCTACTGAGCTGGTTTTCCAGGAGAGGAGCTATGTTATAGCTGCTATAGCTGCTGTTATAGATGCTTCTGTGTCTCATTTCAGATTTCAGCATCAGAACATTTAAGAAGCTGAAACTTGAAATTCTTGAAAAAGAAATGCTGGAAGTTCAGCATGGGAAGAGTCTGAGGCGAAAGGATTCTGGTGGAAAGATTATGTTTTTTTCAGGGAGAGCAACAGTAGATAACTTTCTCCAAAAGAAAATATAGCTTCCATTTCTAATAGAAATCATAGGAACTGGGTTTGGTACACACAAACCAGTTAAAACTATATATTTTGCCCTCAACAATTAGAAGGACAGAACTATAATCTGGAGTGCCCACACATACATTTGCCCTGCAGCAATGGTATGTCAGTACAAGAGCCTGGAAAACAGTAGTTTATAGAAGCCTGCACTTAAATTTGAGGTTTTCAGTTTCTCAGTGGTTAGATCCAATTCAGACAAATAAATTCAGACAACAAACATCAAGATACAGAAGATTGCAGCAGCAGAGAGGTTAATGCACTCCATAGTTATTGGATTTGTCACCATTATAAGTGAAAAACAAAAGTCTGCTGGTACTGCATTTTGAGAAGTAAGGTTTATAAAATTGACTGCAACTGACTATGACAGTTCTGTAGGAAAAGATGTTTTCTAAACAAAATCCACCCTCCATGGAAGGAGATAGAAGGTCATAATCCTCCCAGAGGAGCCATAAACAACCCAAGATAAGGGCAGGGAATTTGCTGAAAGTGTGCTCTCGTGCTCAGCCCGGCTCTCCTAGTTGTCCTCTCCTGCAGATGTAACCTTGAAGGACACCATCATGTGCCGCTGACTCATGGCAATGCTTATGAAAAATCAGCAGAGGGGTTTATTCCTCTGCATCATGCAATTCATCATCTGCTTTAATTCATACAGAAACTCCTGACCATTTCCTGGGAGCACACAAGGCCAAGCTCAGAGTCCTTTGGTCTCTGCAATGGATGCCTGACCCTCACATCCTGAAGCACTTTCCTGAATTTATAGGGAGGCAGCTGCACCCTTCGGCATGAGATTAACACAGTGCGTGGGCACCCTCCAAATTATCTCAACCAAACCCCTCACCTTGGTGGTACACATAAACTCCACTCTGGCCATGGATCTGACATTTCAAAATGGACAGCCTGTCCTAAAGCTGGGGTAGGAGCAGAGATGAACAAATCACTGCAAATCAGATTTCTGAAGTGAGTGAAACCAGACATGTGACATTATCATCAAATAATCCCTCAAATCACTGCCCTCAACCAAACCTCCTCATGTCTTTGCTCACTGGGAGTCCCCAACAGCTACCCACAGGTTTCAGAGGAAAACTTCTTCCACACCATTCAGTATCCTGATGAAGAATTTCCCTTCAGCATTTCAAAAATGAAGTGCCTGTCTCTGCACAGATAAATATTGCTATTGGGGTTCTATCAACAGGCTTTCTTTTGCTCCATCTCAGTCTCTCCCATTAAGGAATCTTAGCCTCACAGCTGGAAGGTCAGGTCTGTTGACAAGGTGACATTTTATATCTATGCTGAGATGACCTAGAAAAAAAGCATCTCTTAATTGAATGTAGAAACCTTTAGCTCAGTAGCTGTAATTTTTAAGAAAGAAATTATAAACCTCTTTAAAAATATACATTACAGAGATTTAAAAAGATGAAGCCAGGCCAAGACAAATGACTAAATATTTAAGATCTATTTTAAAAGCAGATTTTTTAACACCAAAACCATCAGAGTGTTTTTCTGAAGAGCTGCATATAGACCTTAGATCAGATTAACTCCAGGCACAGACTTTCCTTTCCGCTGTCCCTCTTTTGATAATCTTTGAGGTTAAGCAAAGAAGAGGATTAGCCCCTGGGGTTCCCCAGAGACCCTTACAAGCTGCAGAGTGGGGGACCTCAGGAGGCTTGTATGCAAAGAAAATGCCAAGATTCAGCTCGAGTTTAATAGTTTAAAAGACTTTTAACGGGGCCATAAACAAAACACGTCACTAAACACAGAGACTTCGAGCACCAGTCCCGTGCCTTTTTTCCAGCCACAGATTCACATGAAAATCTCTGGAGCCTGCACAGGAGACAGTGGCTATTAGGCAACTATTTAGCTTTTTGTACTGTGTTTATTTTGGGTGGAAAAGGTCATGTCATAGAAGCAGTGACAAAATTACAATCTGGGAGTTTTGTCAGTACAACTACTCTTACACCAGTGACTCTTGTTGGAATTGCTAAACTGGCCAAAAATTACAAACCAGCCCATCTCTGCCCATCGTGGCTCTGTTAGCAGATGTCAGTAGTGTAGCACAGGCTCTGTTTGCAGAACTCTAACCATAGGTTTTCTGTTACAAAACACAGCCCTGAAACAAACCTGCAATCAACTCAAAAGTCAGAAAATGTAGGGTGAAAAAAAAAAGTAAAAGCAAAAAACAAAGTGACTGGATCTTTGTTTCTTCTAATTCCCCTAGTGGTACCAGATGAACTTTGGAAGTAGGCACATGGAAAAAAGGTAGGCAATGAAAGCTTCCCAGTTTAAATTGTCAACATCATAATACCTCTGGCAAGGATGTAACATTTACAGAGCCCAAGAATTGGAGGCCATTCAGCTGGAAACTTCTGCATGTGAGACTAAATTCCTGCCCACTTGTATTTGAGAAAAATCTGTGCCTATTTATTTATTTTAGAGAAGGGCTTGGTTTTATCTTTCAGGCCAAATGCCAGTGCTCCTCATTAAATTCTGCCTCTAAAAGTTTCTCCTGCAATTACATTTAAACCCCATTCCCTCCCTGTCCTTAATGCTGAAAGCAAAACTCAGCTAAACTGCTTCAATGCTCCTCTGTGATGGCAGGAATGGATGCAATATCTATCTCTGAACAATGAATTCAGCTATTCAGACTTTCTCATGTTGCCATGAAGTCTGAGACCGGACACAGTGGTGACAGGAAAAACAGAGGCTTAGCAGAATGCAGAGAAACAGATTGGGTGAGCTGCCCAACACTCATGTAGGTACATGGAACAAAGACATCCTAATACTCTAAAAACAAGGTTATGAAATAGCACAGCTGGATTTAGTAACTTTTGTACCTCATTCACCGATTTGAAGACAAAAGTGACACCTGTTCATTGGATTAATGGGGAAAAAAAGTTTAAATATTATAGTACTAAGCATGCACAGTCTTCTTTGTATTTTAGGAGGACTTTCTTCCTAGAAAATAGAACAGACTTTCTAAGCAAGAAGGGGCTCTCAAACCCAGCCAGCTTCTCTGTGTTACAAGGTTCTATTATAGCCTTCACCTTTCTTAGATTCTGCAGAGCTCAGAAAGAAAAAAAAAACAGTTTATTTATTTGAGAAGTCAGCTTTTCAAAAACTTTTTCTGGAAGGGGAGGGCATTGAAAAGTTATGGAAGAGGAAATATTAGGAATTCCACCTCAAGTAATTCCCTCTACAAACTCATTTTGTCAGTGCTCCATACAGGTCTCATGACACCTCTTGCTGTCCTTTAGCCCTGAGGTGTAAGAGAAACCAAGCCATTAAAAGACATTAGGCTCAAGGCTCTGGGTAGAATTCAGGTCAGCTCAGCAGGGCCCCAGGACAGCTTATGGAGACTTTAGATGCTCTCACAATACAGAGGAAGCAGAATCCAAAGCAGAAAATCCCTTTTCCTTACAAGCAGGAAGAGGTGAGTTTCCTTGTTTGCTGCTGAGCAGCAACAGGGCAATCCAGTAATCTCATTTACATTGGTAAATCAATTGCAATCAGTGCCTTTATCCCAAACTGAGACCAACATTCTTAAAACAAAGTAGTTGCTGTCTGTTTGAGATACCAGCGATAAATATTCACTATGTTAAATACAACCAGAATGAAGGACCCTCAGAAGAGAGATCTCAGGGAAATATAGGAAAGACTGAAAAGTCTTCTGATGGTGGCTTTTTTACCTTACTGACTGTAAAAAGAGGAGGGCAAGCATAATTAGTCTTCTAATTCAGGTGAACCATATAGAGCCTAAATGTGTGGTTGTGCAAAATTTCACCATGAAGTTTTTGTGACCCTTCCCTTGTGCTTGTTTGAATTTGCAGTGAACCAATTTGGGGAACAACACCAAAAAATATCCCAATCACACTAAACAAGCTCATAGTTTGCTCTTATTTTATCTCCCTGAAGCAAGTGCCCAAGCCTGAGCTGCTGAAAGGGAGGAGAGTGCCCAGGGCTGTGAGTGCAAGGACAGGGCATTGGGACAGCAAGACAGACCAAGACTGGCTTAAACTGCTGTGGAACTAAAACTCAGCTCAGATGGAAGAAATCCAGGTGATGTGTTTCTTCCAGAGATTATCTCAACATCACACCAACCTTACAAAGTAAGCTGGAAGTTCTACAGATACATATGTGCACCTAAACCCTGGTGTGATTTTTATTGCAGCTGGTACAGGGAGTTTCACACATTGATCTGTGCACCACGACAGGAATGTACATCACTGTGTTACATACACAATGCAAACTCTGCTTGCTGAAGGGTTTCAGTGAAATACATTCCACAATTCAGGTTTTATTAAAAGCAAAACAAATTCTTGTTTCCTTAAAAGAAGTTGTCTGTTGTAAGGGCTATAGCCAAAAGAAATGTGTTCCTATTTTTTTAATAACAATGTGGTTGAAGCAGAAAATATTTAAAAATATTTTCTTCTAGCATTTGAATCATTAGATCCAGATAGGAAGTCTCACACTGGAAGGTTATGGACAAATGGCTAATGGAAGTGGAAATGAAGCCGAAGTCTTATTGCAAAACTAAATAAACAAGTAAGTGAAGTAGATATTAAAGGATAGAAAAAGCTGTGATAAAGGATAGAAAAATAGTGAAAATATTAAAAGCTTAAAATAATATGGGATGACGAATCACTTGATGTAGGAAGAAATAAGCATAAACTAAACAAGAACTTTTCAAAGATGAAATAGATAAAGAAAACCATTAGAAATCATAAAAATAAAATTGAATCAGTGGCAAACAATGAAAAGTTCCAGGGAGCAGTTCAGATTACCTACAGGTAGAACCATACTGTAGAGTCCACCTGTCCCTCCTAAAGGCACTGAGAGGGTAAATACCTCCGTGCTTATTAAAAGGTTGTTTATGCAACTTCAGTCAGGTGTTTAAATGCAAGCCCTAATTATTACTTCTGTAAAGCTTCTTTTAAACATTCTTATTCCAAGCTCAGTGCATGACACCTGCACCTTCTGTGCTGTTCATCCCAGCATAGCAAAGCCAAAGCTCCAACCCACTGCGAGGAGCAACCTGAAACCCGAAGGGGTGAAGCAGCTGGGGAGATGCAGTTTGCAGGGTAAAGCCATGAACAGCTGCCAGGCCAAAAAAATGTTTCAGATGGGGCCTCTACTGGGTCACAAGGCACAGGCAGAACCTGATGGGCAGCTGGTAAACCAAATCTGGTCAACTTTAGCCCTTTCATGCTTTCTTAGCTCGTGTCTATCTGAAGGATGATATCTGGTAACACCATCTCTGGAGTGCTCTCAGATGGAGAGCATCCTCGCTCCAGCAGCCCTAACAGGAAGATGTTTATATCTCTTCTCATCTCCCATTCATCTGGATTTTTAACACACACAAGCCCAGTCTGGTTGCCAGGAAGGCGAAGAAAAGGTCAACAAACTCCTCTGCTGCAAGTTAGTTTGTCAAACTCCATTCTGGGCAGCATGACTTTACATGTTAATGTGAGTGTTTGCCTCTGTGTCAATAGCCCCTATTGTGTGCATTTGTAACACAAGATTTATGGTAAAGCTTGCAACATTTTTCAGGCATAATAAGCGTTTATTCACCATCCCAGGTCTATAAGCAGAGGCCTGACAAGTAATTATTGACACATTGTGCAGAAATAAAAGCGGTGGGCGAGCTGCTGTTGCGAATGGCAGCGTGGGTAGGGGGAAGGAGGGGCTGTGTCAAAGGAGTGACAGCCTTGGTGCCCAACATTGTCAAAGCCGACAGTGACTTGCACTGTTCCGTGTGCCTGACTGTATTTGTGCTCCCTGTCACCGGGGTGTGACATGCCAAAACACGAGGAGCGCTCCTTTTCTCATGCTAATGCTTTGTGATGACAGCTTTGTGATGCCCCGGCTGTGTTCGCGCTCAACAAGTCAAGGTGTGACAGGCAGCAGAGCCCTTTGTCAGCGGGTGCCGCACTGCCCTCATCAAACACCCTCTTTCTCCCGGACCGAAACGGACCTAATTGCCTGAAGGGAACACTCACACCCTACCACCCCTCCTGGGGATAACAACTCTACCTGGGCAACTTTCCCAGGTCACTTGCCACCCCAGCTGGCCCCACGGTGCCCATCGCAGAGCCCTGTGCCACCCCGAGGTGAGGAGGGACTGAATTTGAATCCCTAAGTCATTTTTCACGAGCTGGGGTGGTTCAAACCTGCTTTTCTCTGTTGCACAGGGAACAACTTGTTAACTTCGAGCTTAGCCCAGGGAAGCTCTGCAGAGGTTTTATGGTGGTTTAGCACAACTAAACTCTGCTGAGGATTAATTCAGCCTCTGGACTGCACAGGGTATCACCAGGCAGGATTAGGATGTATCAGCAAAGCAGTGTGAAGGAAGCATGCACGACGCCTACTTATATTATACTTGGCTGTAAAACTGAAAGTCACATTAGCACCAAGTTCATACAGAACGCCAAAACAGCCCTAAAACTGTATTTTATGTGTGAAAGAAAGATGGGCAGGAAAGGGCAGAGTTCAGGCTGCCTAGACTAGGCAATGTGTTGGCTTCTTGGGATTTGGAGTTTGCAAATGGCTTGAAGAAGTACATGAGCTTGGCTACTTACATGAAGCTTATTCAAATGATTCAAAACTCATGATCAGCAAAGCTGGGCTAGGAAACTTGCCAGAACAGGCTTTTTTGGAAGATTTATGGTGCTTCCTGTTTCTTGTTCCCAGGCATAACCAGGAAGTGAACTGAGTAAAAATGGAAAATAATTTTTAGAAAAGTTATTAATCTCTTTTTCAAAGGTTAAAGAAGTTCACTGCAAAAAATTTTGTGTCAACTTTCAGACCTTCGTTCTCTTACTTATCCAAATTCTACCCAGCAGCTGAGCTATAGATTATTATTCTGAAATGTTAACAGTATTGATGAGAAAGACAAAGAATAAGTTAACTACAATCCTAAATCAAAGCCATGATATCAGAAAGCACAGGTTACATACTCTAATTATTTCCTCTCCCTGGTGACACCACTGGGAATCAGGGATCCCATTACATTAGGCATCCTGAACACAAAATGACAATCTGCTCCAAGCAGCCTGACCCAAGATTTCAGCACACTAAGCATGGGGTGGTTAAAGGGGCAAGTGGAGGGTGGAGAGGAAGACTTGAATGAAAATTATTTTATTATCTGCAGCTCTAGCATCGCAGAGGTTGGGATTTTCAAAGCTGTCTGTGACATCTGGAGACCGCTGCTCTGCACAGAGGTGCCACCAGCCCATGAATTCTCAGAGCTGTGTTATAATGCTTTTCCTGCTCTCCCAACCCCACATATCAGAGGGAGCTGAACTTCAATCTGCTGAGCAGCTGAGCCAGGGAGGGAAACGCAGTGTCCCTGCACAGTGGGAGGGATGATGCTCAAAGGGCCCTGCTGGAAGGGTCTCTCCCAGCTGCAGAGCAGAGCTGGAGCCCCAGCGTGCCACAAAGCCCAGGGAGCCATTTCTGCCGTGGGACTGAGCCCAGCACAGCCCTGCACACCTCAGCTCACAGGAACCTCAGGTGTCTGCGCTCACAAAAAGCCTGAAGAGCAGCAGTAAGAGCTTCAGAAATATGGGTTTTGGTTTGAACCATAAGGAAAATCCCAGCCCTTCAGCATGCACATGTGATTACATTGGCACAGGCTGTCCAACAGAACCTGTGGGTTTGAATTCCCACTCCCTGCTTTACCCAATATCTCAAGGTTTCTCTGCACCTCTGGCTGTGTTCCAAATACCCTTCCTGGGCAGGGTATTTGTGCTTCAAAGTGGATTTAGGTGCTCATCTAAGTGTTAGTAAAGACTGAAAAATTCCATGTTTTCTGTCAGATATTTTTTAGCTATTGGAGCATTAAGATACCTGTAAAAACTTTGATTTAGTCTGAGGCTGGTTTCAACTGATTTGCACAGAAAGAGCTTGACAAAGCTTCATTCAGCCAGATCCACAGTCTGAGCAGTTCAAACAAAGAAGGAAACTTCTAAGATCACTGTAGGCTAGAGACAAGCACTCCATGCATGAGGGAACCCAGGTCTCTTTCTGTATCTGAGAGCTGACCTGCATTTTCATCTGCTCTTTCAGTCCTCACTCTTGACTAGAATTACCCTAAGCCCAATGGTCTTTCCCTGCTTTCACTGCAGATCCTATCATTCTTTTCACTTCTGAAATCCTCTTTTTTCCAACAATGGGCTCTGACCTGTGCCAATAATAACTTGCAGTGAATTATCAGCTGTGCCTGCCATTTCCACTCCAGTACTTCCATACACAGAGAAATTCATTTGAGGTCTCTAAAAGGTCTGCAGTGATATCTGTGCCTTTCATTCTGCTGACACCTTTAATTACCCTCTGCTTTTAGGTTTGTCTTTGTTTTTGTGGAGCCACAAACAGAATCAAAACTGCTAAGTATCCTTTCCCTCTCTTGCCTCTGTTTGCATGTCTTCTTCTCTGCCCTCCTTAGTCTGAATTTCTTAGATAACACATATTGAATGCTAGAAATTTTAAATGGGCCAAAGTAGAAATTCCTGGCACTTGTAGATTTTCTTGGAGAGAAAATGGGAGTAATGAAGAGAAGGTATGAAGGTGTAAAACTCAGCATGAATAATATCATCCAGTTGAGCTCACCTGGCCAGGGCCCATCAGAAATACAGAATTCTGCAAGTCTCCAGCAACTCATCAACACCCTTGTACTGCTTTCAGCTGTTCAGAACTGCTCTGGTAAATTGCCCTTTTATTAGATATCCATTTTACATTTCCAGTGAGACCCAACTTTTCAGTCAAACCTGGCTCAACCCTGCCTAGAGGGAGCAGGAAGAAAGGGGATGTGGTGGTGTGGGGCAGTGCCATCCTGGGAGAGCTCAGTCTGGTTTCCAGAGCTCCAGCACAGCCTGTGGCTGCAGTTGGTCAGGGTGGGATTAGCCAGAAGTCCCTATTTTCTGTAAACAGACAGAAGATATTTGCCACATGAATTGTGGTTTAATCAACAAAGGAAAACCTTTGATTTAGCTTAATCTATTTCCATTTAATTAATGCAAAGGTTCCAGGACAAGAGGGTATTTTACTGTAAGTGCTACTTTTGGCAAGGCTTGCACTGGCACTAAAAGAGGCTGGAAATGGGATGGCAGGCATCTGCACTCACACTGTCACAGTCACATCTCACCAAGCTGCCTTGGGGCCAGCGGGGGATCCAGAATTGCCAATTTTAATCAAAGCCATTATGGTCCAAAGGCTGCTCACCCTTCCCATCCACAGGGAGAGGCACTGCCCAGCAAGGGAACATCCAGCACAAAGTGCCAAACACAAAATCTGCCACTTCCTTTCAGTGTGAAACCATTTGGAACATCTCTGCTGCTTCCCCACACTGAGGAGCTGGCAGGCTGCAGGGCAGGAAGCACAGGTCTCCAGTCCACAGAGATCTGCCTGGAATTTTGACAGATTAGTCAGTGTCCAGTAGCGCCTGGTGACATCAGCGGGGCTGAGGTGGCACCAAGTGGGCAGCCTGGCACTCTGGTGGGTGATGGACAGCCTGCCCTGCCCTGCTGAGCCTGCAGCACTGAGGGGGGACAGCAGGAGGGTGCAACATCCAGGAACCCTGGGGAACAGCTCATATCCACTCAACAACTCAAGTTTGGCTGTTGGTGGCTTAATTGACCAAATGCCAGGCTCAGGGAATGTTCACAAATGTGTCTTCAGTCTGCCTAGGCTTAGACAGCAGCTTAAACCATACAAATGTTATTTAAACCCCAGTGCTTACAAATAGAATTATGTTTACTAATCATTAGCATAAGTCTGCAGTTTAACACTGCACCTCCTCTGGATTTTGGTGGTGCCAGAAGTCACCATCTCCATGAAAAGGGTACACACCATAAAACTATACATGAAAAAGAAAGTGATCTTTCCCACTAAAGTTATGGCATCCATAAGCCAGAGGGAAGTGCAAGAGGGGATGCAGAAGGCAAGAACCCCTATTTGCAAAGACACATAGGGTGAGGACAAACAAGAACAACACCCAGGTCTTCTAAATTTGGGGTCACAAACCTACGCAGTCATGGGCACCAAATACAAAGCATGAATGTATGCATACTATGGGCCATACAACACACAAAAAAAAAAGGTTAAATTCAAATGAAACTTGCATAAAATTGGATAATTATTGACATACTGAAATAATTTCAAAATCAATCTCAAGAAAATTTAATGGCTGTTTTAAGCTAAATGAAATCCAAGCACCTTGTGATTCAGCACATATTTAAAGCATTCTCTTGACTTCATCTCTGGCCTGGAAGGATGCAAATTGCTTTGCTTAAGGCATTTTAGTGTTTTGGGTACTTGCAGAGAGCCAGCCTTCTCTCAGGATAACTTCTGGAGGATATAAACTTGCAAAGATCAGTTTTACCAACACTGAATGTGATACATCTCAAGTTAGGAGCCCTCCAAGCCCTGCTGGTCTATTCTATTTTTCCAGAAAGCAAACGACTTTGAAATGTTCTCTTCATCTGTCACAGTTATCTGGAACCTATTTACACGCAAGTATAATAAAGTGGTATTTGCAATTAAAGAAAAAATCACTCTAACCTAGTTGCCACAGAATTGGTTTCCTCTTAGCAACCTTTATTGTCCTTTAAATGAAATTATTCTAAAATATTTTAGCATGGTAGAGATCTTTCTTGAATAGGCCAAGTCCAGCCCAGTGAGTCTTGGAAAGGAAAAGGGCACCAGACAAACTCCTTGGGTTCATGCAGTTTGGACAGAAGAATGGCTGCTCTATCTTTAGGCTGATCCAGCTTCCATCAGGTTCAAAATACAGGAAGGCAAACCAAGGACATCCTTCCCCCTCACCATTATACATTTCCCTTTTTCAGCACAGTCCTCCCCTCATGCCTCTGTGGAAATATATATTAAATAGCCTAAGTTTCCCAAGCATAATAATTCCCTTGTAAATTTCTAGGAAATTCCATTAGCACAAGTCCTTCTTTAATTTAGCCTCACAACATCTGGTGAACACAACAACAGTGCCACTTGCAAAAAAAAAAAGAACCTTTCAAGTTCAACTTCTCATGGGATTTTGGGGAAGATGGAGAGACACCATGAGGCAGAAGAACACTGATCAGCACACACCAAAAGATACAAATAATCCCAGGAATTCCGACATGGCTAAAACCACTTTGTAACTGTTAGTGACTAATTTAGGACAGCTGATATAATTGGTAGCACTGGTCAAAAGGAGCATAAAGGCTTTGCTTTTGTAAAAGTTTTGCTCCCATTAACAAAACTTTCCATGTGTTCAGTGAGGCTGCAGTTAGACTCTAAGTCTTGCTGGTGGCAGGTTGAAAAGTTTGCCATAAAGATTTTCTTCACATCCTCATGCTCCTGAAAATGCTCACACAGAGAAAATACTCATGATAGAACTCGGCCAGGTTCTACCCCACCCTGGGAAGTGTTCTCCAGCTGTCCCAGTCCTGTCCTGCTCTTAAATGACAACCTCTCTGTTAAAAGCTTTTTCACTACAGCCCTAATTCATTAATTAATTTTAATTTAACCCACATCAGCCCAGGGGATTCCAAAGCAACAGCACAATCCAAGCTAACGTCTGCAGAAGAGAAAACAGCTTGGTGTTCCACACGGTTCCCTTAAAAACACACACAAAAATGATACAGAAATATGAATTAATGTTCCTCTGCTTATCTATTCCTTCAGTGGTTGTTCAGTCTTCCTGGCTAGGACAGTTCCATATACATTTAAAATATCAATCTAATCTGCCCAAAAAGCTATTGATTTATCAGCTGCATCTCGGTGTCACTATTGAATGTCTTCAGAAATCTGCCAAATATGTCTGTCCTTTCCACTGCTTCTATCAGTCCTCCAGCCTCAATGTCAGCTCATCTATTGATCCAAAAGCAGTTCTGCTCTTCCAGTCTACTGCTCTCTCTCCTCTCCTCATACTGTAGATGTGCTCATAATTGGTGTATAAAATTTAATGGTAATACTTGTGCTCCTTCCCCAACAACATTCAGCTCATCAGTCCAGTTCCTCTGAAATAAAACCTATGAAACGAAACCAAAAAGGAGGAGAGATGAAAAGAGAAAATATTTTTTTAAATATATGAAATGAAAAAGGAGAAAATGTGTCTATCCCTGGGGTGTATTTCCATTATTAATTCCAATGAGTATTTAGAAGAGTGGCCTAATTTTTCTGGGGATTGTGGTCCTACTAAAAATCAAAAGTTCAGAACTTCCTTCAGCCTTCCTTGCACATTTCCAGCTCCGTGTGCTAGAGCCAATCCCATCCCTTGTACATGAGCCTGACCCAAGGCCCTTTAATTAGAAATCTCTCGAGCCATAATCATGTTTCTGTTCACACTTCACATTTGCAGATCAATTCCAAAAAGACACTTCTGCCAAAATTCCGGCAAAACACGCAGAAAATCCACCGAGCAATGACTTGAGGAACAGCCACACATTCATCCAGCCATTGGCTGCTATTTGTGACTGCAATTAATCTTTAATTAACGATTACTCCCCGCCTGCCCATGTGTTCCAGTCACCTACTGCTCCCCTGACAAACTGCTGCAGGAGCACGAGGCAGAGAGGGGAGCTGTCCCTCGCTGCCATCTGTGCTGCTCTGTGAAGTCAGGGACATCTGCAAGCCTGACCCAGCAGCAGCAGCCAGCAACCCCCGGCAGCAGCGAGCGGCTCCCACTCGCAGGATGTTTTCATACAAACTATTCTGCTGGTAGCAGACAAGGGACTCCAGGAACCAGCTGACAGGCAAACAGCTTAACCTCCCTTCCCAAACTCCACTTTCATGTTCAATTCTTGGCTTCGTCAAGAGCCCGAAGTCTTTTGAAATTTGAATTTGGTTGATCGGATTTTTCGTCTGGGATTTCCTATGAGCGAGTGCCGTATGAAAGCAGACTTCACCTCAAGGAAGAGTTTCACAAGCCTGTTAATTATTCTGCCTGCAAACATGCAGAGGGGCAACAGCACCTTGGGTCTTCTCCCCAGCAGCCTGTTACCAGAACCAGAATTTTTGGGGAATGCTAAGTTAGGCAGGAAAAGTGTTGGTGTAACTGCTGTGTTGGTTCAAGGATAGCAAAGACTGTGCCCTACCATGTCTGCTCAGGGGAGTAAATAAACCAAAAAGTACCTGGAGCTGTTGGGATATTTTCTAAAGCAAAACAATGTTTGATTAAATTACAGAACAAACAGTTATAAAGCTGAAAAATTAATCAACTGCTTTTACTACACTAAAACAATAAAGCACTCAGGAATTAACTGGGAATGTACTGTTGGTATTCAGTCTCATCCATGTATATTTAGATTTCCTCAAAAACATTCACTAATGGTTCTGTATTCAGGTCTGTGTTTTTTTCATATTTTTTTTATATCAGTTAAGTTATACTGATGGAAATTTTAAAGAAGACTCAGGTGTATAAAGATTACTTTCTCCGACACAAACATGTCACTAGGAATGCAGATTTGAACATATCTTTAAAAAGCAACCTTGTATAACTGTACCTGTAAAGGATTTAGGACTTGAAACTATAAAAGTGTTTAAAGCAGTGGAGTTCTCTAATGCAGGAAAGGTTGTAAGCTGTATTTAGAAGCTCTGCCCTCTGCAGAAATCCTGTGCTGCATTGGGATACACACAGAACTCTTTGCAGGATCGAGGTTTCCATCAAGTAGCTCATACACATAAATAGAAAGCACTTTGCTCAGAATTTTGCAATTTGTGGTGGAACTGAACCCTGAAACTACGTTTCCCAAGCCCAAAGTTTATATTTGTTGCTATATCATCTTTCCATTGTACTAACTAAACTTCTTCAAGTCACTTCACCTTTCTGGCTTTAGTACAGAAATTTCAAAAACGGAATACAGTTCCTTGTTTGATGGAAGAGATGTAGGAGATGTAAGAGAAGGAGCTCACAAGAGAAGGAGCTGCCTCTGAAAAAGGGGAAGTGTGCTCTGCGTGGGATAAACATTTTGTTTCTTTTTTTTTCTGGATTCTAGGACTTGGTAGGAACATGCCCCAAGTGAATTACCCTGTTATTGTAAGGTAATGCAGCTAATGCTGCAAACCTGATTGGACACGAGTGCAATCAATAGAGATAAGCAGAAGCAGCAGCCAGATTTCTTGAATAAATGAATTCTTGCGAGCTACTTGCTCAGCTGCTCCATCAATGACAAAACTCCCATCGATTTCAGTGGGAAGTAGGATCAGGCCCTGATTTCTGACACTGCTGATACCAGTAGTCTGTTAAATAACAGGTGATATGCAATTAATTAGAATATTAACTAAATATGTTTCTTTAAAAGAAACCTGTTCCTTTGTCCCCAAACTTCCATGGTTGCCTGCCCTACAATTAATCATTTCTATTATTAATCTCTCTCAAAACTGTAAAGCAACAGAGCAAAGTGGCAGTGCCAGCACTGCGGCTCAGATCTCACAGCCCTCATTAATAAACTTAATATAGGCATTGGAGAATTGCAGGAGTAGAGTAACTTACAGACTAAGGACTTTCTTTTGGATGTAATTTTATGTTCTTGCTTCACACAAAAATAACATATTTATTCCAGGATCTTTGTGAAAGTGAAAAAGAGGAAATTAAACCCCCAATAACTCATCTGGCTTAGTGTAAAGATCGACTCCCTCACCTTAAAGGTCATCTGTGGAGCTGGAGAAATCCTGCCTTGTGCCCTGAAACTGCTCCTTCCACAGAAGCAGGAGGCCAATGGAGGCCAACATCTATGGGCTGAACAGGCACTTACCTCTGTGGACATAACTATGTAGAGGAATAAATGAGTATAAAGCTAGAACAAATAAGGTTTCTCTTGCTTTCTATCACTGTCAATGAAAACAAGTCCAGCCTGTGACTGCTTCCACATTGTGCTGTAAGTAGAGTGGCACATTTTTGTGAAAAAGGGTGTAAAAGAAGAGAGTTTGTTATGCTACCTGCCCAGCTGATGACTAGCTGAATAAGAAAGGGTTGATGTAAAGCCACATGATCTTCTCAAGAGGGAGAAAGAAACCCCAGAGTGAAAGCTCTGAGTCACACACAGTTCAGAACTGAGCTTCAGAGCAACTCTTGAAAGCTCTCTCCTCCCACTTAGAACCTCCCTCTGGCTGATGAAAAAGCATCTCTGTGGCAGCTGTAGGAATCTACCCCCTGGAAGATCAAAGACAATGCACTTTTCAGCTGTCCAACACAATGCAGCGACCAGAACAACCCCAGAGCTAACGTGGGGCTCCCAAGGCTGCAAGAGGATGCAGCAGTGAACCAGGGAACAGAGCACTGAAGGACCACCAGGGTGTTGGAGGAACAGAACAAGGCACTCCTTAGTGGCAAGTCTTGTGTGATCAAGTAAGTTTTCACTAAAATTCATTTAATATTACTGCGTCAAATGCTGCTGTTGATAAATCCCCCCCCAAAAAAAAAAACCCAAACAAACAAACAAACACCAAAAAACCCAACCAGCTTAGGTCACGTTTCAAAACAGCTCTGCACCAGAAAAATTGTTTCCAAGTCTGTGGCAAAATCCCCATCAAATTCCTTAGAAGCTGAATTTGGGTAAAGGTGAGAATTTCTGAGAATCCTTTGACATTCATCAAGAGATTTTCAGAGATGTCCAACACTAGAAACCTCAATTTTGGTACTCGTTTTAAAGCCATTTGACATTTGCCTCACTCTTTTTATTGTTTTGTCTTTTAAAGTTATCAGATCTTACTAGGAAAAAGTCAACTGAAGGCAATGTAAATGTGAAGTAAATGGGGTACAAAAATAGAGGCCAATAACATGTTTTGCACTATCCCTGGGGCACAAGAAGATGTGTCCAGCAGTGTTTGGATTTAAAATAACGTTTTGAAGCAATATGAATAACCCAAACACATCAAAATGCAGTTACTTTAATTCACGGTTTTAATGGTTTTATTTATTTCAATTAAACCATGATGGCTTTAGTCCATTACCTAGTTAATAATGTGAATTAGAGAACGTCAGTTAACACTGGTGCTGTTTTTCTAGACGTGTCCAGCACCCATTTGTCAGGAAAGTGGTGTTGTTTGTGTGAAGAAATTCAGCAATGGTCTGACATGTGTTTATCATATGCAGTTTTTGATTCTTTTCTCCCCCTCCTAGAAAAGGACCAAGATTAAAAGCAATTCCCCTGTTTCAGAAAAAAATAATTCCCTAAGGATTAGGCATGATCAGGCAATACTCTTAAAAACACATCTGTTTTTGTCTACACAAACCATTATTCTGTCTAAGGCTTTGCTAAATGCTGTTCACTGCTTTTCCCCCAACACACACTGAATTTTTGCAATATACTGGAAGACTGGAATGGTTTAGCTCCAGAACAGGTGTTTTCTTTCAGAGAGTTTGTAAACAGCCTTAGCTACCCTCTCACCCTGGGAGGGAAACCACAGAAACCGTATGGGATTCGAGTAAAAAGCACAGTTGTGAGAACTCAGGCTACCTGAAAAAAGTACTTACATGAAAATCATGGAGATACAAGGACTTTCTACACAGCTACACCTGCTACATTTGGGGGGTTTTGAGCTTCTAGAACTCCATACTTGGTTATACTAGAAAAACAGATGCTTTGGTTTTAATTTCTCTTCTTCCCTGAATGAAAGACTCCTTTTGAGTTAAAAAAAATGCAGTAGAGATACACTTCAGTGTGTAAAAACTGATTTTAATCTACTTTCTGCCACGATGGACAAAAGTAATACTCTCCTCTAGGGATAAGAGGATGCAGGAAGGGCTCTACATAACACAGTTGTGTGTACAGGAAAGGAAAAAGAATTCAGAAAGGAGCTTGGAAACCTTATGGCAATTTTTGCCAGACTGAATTTGTGCATTTTGTGAATTAAGCTTATTTCTTTAGATACCCTATTTGCATGCTGTTTCCTCCTTTTTAATTATTATGCCCTTAACACACAAACAGTTCCTTTGCTTTTACCTTTTTCTTGAGCAGGCAAGAAATTGAAATGGCCTCAGAGGCTCTTGGTGGAAGTCACACATCTTTTCTGTTTGTTCATCTCTCCTGATGCTCCTCTTTGAGCCTGTGAAGGCACAGAGAAAATGGAGGAGAGATCATAAAAAGAGAAATTCTCATTTATCTCCACCTATCTGATTCTTTGAAACATGAGAGCAACATTAAAAACGGAGCTATAACCTAGAGATTGCCAGGAATTATGGAGAGTGGGTGTGAGGTTTCTCTCTATCATCCATCCTGCAGCCTTGGGAGAGTTCTTGCTGTGTCCACCCCTTGTGTTCCAGCTCATGAAGTCTCCCTTCCTCTGCTTTTTTCTCCATAGACTCTCATATCCACACACACTCATTTTGCCCTCTGAACCGAAGCAATGACCCATTCCTTGTGATTAAATTAGCGTAAGTAATAAGGTATCATAGAGCTGATTGATTTCCCCAGCAATAGTTATTAACCAGCTCAATTCAGAGGAAAGCAGAGCCATTATTCTAAACATTGATTCCTGGACAGGACTGCAGGAGAGGAGCGTGCTCAGATATATGGAATGTGCATGCAAACAAATCTCCATCCAAACCCAGAAAAAGGGGAAGTTTCCAGCCCCAGGCAGAGGCATAGGATCAGGTCCCCCTTAGAAAACAAAAAACATTCTGGGTGATAAAGACGTGATCTGCAACATCTGCTAAAGTTGCCACAATTACGAATTTGTTTCAAGGCAGCAGAGACTGAAATTTGTTTCATAGAGGCAGTAGCCATTGGGGATTTAGGATAACCAAACTGGGGAGCTTCACCTATTTTCTCATGGTGCTCTCTCCTAGGAGCAAACACAGCTGGCACAGCTGCACCTCTACCAGAGCCTTGGTTGGTCCAAGCACAGAGACTGAGGACACCAACTCACTATTCACAGACTTGCCCTCTCTTCTTCTGCACCCTCCTCTCAAGCATTTTTTGTGATCCAAACCCTCCTGAAGATCCCTCCTCCTGCCTTCAGCTTTATTTCCCAGCTGCTCTCTGCAGGATTTTGTGCTGCACATCACCACAGCACAGAGAGATGGGGGCCAAAGTCTCCATTTCACTCTAAAGTAGCTCTATTGGCTCTGCAAGCCAAGAAACCCAAATTGCTCTGTAGTATTCCATGTCCCAAGATAAAAGAGACCCAAAGTACTCTGGAAGTTCCTGACTGTGCCCAGAGCATGTACTTCCTGAGCCAGGATTTCATTGTGATCCACAGCCCTACACAGATTTTTCTTCTATGACACCATCTAGTAGTTTTTGAGCCCACATGAACTTTACAGGATCTGTGGAAAAGAGTTGTGTAGCTTAAGTCTATTTTTAAGAACTTCTATCTGTTTGTTTTGCCCTTTTTCAATGGTTTATCTCATTTGAAGCCCTCCTGGGTTTTGTAAGGCAGCTGGAGCTTACTGTGTGGAGGGGGAAGGTAAGTATATTAAGTGACACAAAAAATACGTGGTGTGGGTAACCTGAGGAAAGCAGACCAGTGTGAACTGCAGAAAAAAACCTTGCTAGAAGTCAGAGGAAGTTCGTGGAGCCAGTGAATGAAGCAGTCATACATTCAGGCTATTAGAAACACTAAGTATCAACAAATAGCCCCACAGTAGTTCAATTTACTGCCATCAGTTTCAGTTGTGGTCCAAATAGCTCTCCCCTCTTCTGGAATTCGAAATGAGATGTATTACACTTTAAAGAATCTGTGTGAGTGTATGTGTGCCTATGGGACTTTTTCAAGTCACTTATTTTTCTGAATGCCATTGATTTTTCTCCTAATTGTTATTCACTATGCTAATTTCCCTCACAAATCTCACATGCTATTGATCAAAAAGTAATAAACTCTCCAGCAAACAAAACAAGCATTATTGCAATGTTGGGAAAACATCATTTAATATCAATACCATATTTACAATTATCTTAACCCAAATTTCACCTGCGATGCAATGCATAATCAAAATCAGAGAGCTAGGGGCAAAAGGGTCATATTAAAAGACTCCCACTAGAATATTTTCTAGTAGATTATAAGAAGAAAAGCTGAAACAGGACAATCTCAAACATTTTCAGATATACAGCTAATGCTAGAAATAAATGCTGCTGAATAAAATATATTCTCCCTAGTTAATCTCCCTTTTTGTTTTTGGAGACAGTCACCATGAAGATAAAACTAAAGAAAAGGCAGCATCAGTATCTGTGCCAAAATACCAACCTTCAGAGGATCAGGCCTCATTTAAATTGTGGTTTCTGCATTTCTTTTTTTTTTTTTTTTTTTTTTTTGATAAGGACACACTGGATTCAATCCAGTTTCTAGTGCATGTCTGCTGATTTTCCTCCCCTTGAGAGGTAATGGTAGTAGCAACAAAGTGGTAGGAATTTATGATCATTGCAGTCCTGAACCTTGTTCCAAACATTATGAAATCCCCCAAACTATCGGTTTTCCTTTTACCCCCATAATTTTCTGAATTTTGCCTTTAATTTTCTTCATGTTAGCTTGAAAATTATTACTCCTTTTCTTCTCTACCATGCTTCCAATGCAAACTCCAGGCAAGTTACTTCAAAGTCAAGGAACTCAACCTGATGTAAAGTAAGGACTAAGGAGATCAGGCCCTGTAGGGGACCGGAGAACCATCCCAATTGTTAAGTAGGATATTTATTAATTTATCCAAATAGAACACATTCAGCTCCTCTTTTGTTTCCTCTATCCCCAAAGTATATCTTTGGTAGAAAATCAAGAGTTCCTGTTTCAGCTCACTTTGTCCATTTGTGATGAACTCAGACAGGAACTTCACCCTGCACTGGGTGTAGTGAACTGGGTTTTGGTTCTGGCTGCAAACAAAAGACATCACTGGAAGCAGACACAGAATAAATCCGAATGTTTGGAGGGTAGGGCAGCTGGACAAGAGCAAACACACACTACTGGGTGCCAGGAGCACAACACAGTTGTGGGGAGTTCAAAATCGGATCAAAATCCCACAAGATATCTTTATTTGGCACCATGGCTCATCTTTCATTTCAGCATGAGAGTGATGTCTCGTGTTTGGGTCTGAATCTTCAAAATTCATAGAGATCATGTGCTCCAGCTCAATCCTACTCTAAGGGAATCTAAGGTTCCCAGATATTTTCCTACAGCTTTCTCTCCCTGCCCTTTCTGGACACTTTAAAAATCTCTCGTTTACTAGTCCAAGCACACTCAGATTCAAGGATATTATTTCCAAGCTGCATATTTCCAAGAGCTACATGTCACAGAACGTGACGAACACAGAAATCTGTAGCGTGGGTGGATTTGTGAAAGAAGAGCTTTTGAGTGTGGCCTGCCATTCAACTCTGCACCTGGCAGAGAGGGAAAACAATCCCGGCGAGCCAACTCAAACAAAACAAAAAGCAGGAGCGGAATCAGCAATCTCAGGGCAACTCTTGCCACAGCCCTGCTAAAGTTTCACGAGTCCCACGCTGCCTGCAGCTGGAGGAGCAGCCAGGTTTCTGTCACTAGCCAAAGCCACCAGGGTTTGTGTGCCTGGGCACCTCGGCAGCCAGGATTACTGAGCTCGCGGGGCAGCTCTCCCTCGCTGGTGTGAAGTGGCACCGTGCCAACCGTGATGCACCAGCCAAGGATCCAGTCCATGATTTTTTGCATCTTAATAGGCAGACGTGGAATTATTTTGTCTCTGAGATTATTTCTGACTAATTCCTGCCGTTATACCTCTCTGCGTCCAGAGCACCCCTGGGGGAAAGTGGAGGATTTGTCTGGTGATGTCGAGCTGAGTTGCCAATCAAAACAGGGGTTATTAACAAAACACTGAAAAATACATCTAATTAATTTCATAGTATTTGAAATACCCATTCTGCTCTGCACACACCCACTTCAGTAGTATTTTGAAAATAAGTCAATTTTTGGAACAATCTTAAAATAGTGGTATTAATAACATTCAGTAAATTGATGGCACACCCTTCCTTGGATGGCTGTGTTCACTCCTCACTCCATTTCAAAACCAGATGTAGCGGAAATAAGCAGCCCAAGAATGGAGAAGGAAAGATTTTTTGAGATTCAGGGAAAGACTTCCATATGATATTGGTGAAAGGACTTGATTTAGTGAGAAGATCAGGAAGAGTGAGCAGCAGAAAGCACAGCACATGTGTTCTTTTTTACCCTTATATAACAGACACAAAGAAACATCAGGTAAAGATGAATGAAAACAAATTCAAAACCAATTAAAAAAAAAAAAGGAATTCTATTTTCTATGCAGCCCACAACCAAGTTATGGAGTTGATTGCTTCATATAAACTGTCACTGATTTTAGTAGTTATAGAGATCCAAAAAGGATTAGTCATCGGCACTGATAATCAAAACAATAAGTTACAATAAAAACTTAAAAATACAATCGGACAAATGCCAATTATTAACTGAGATAAAAATACCTCACTTGTGCAAAATGCAATTCCCCAGTTATAGGATATCATGTAAGGTTTCTTCTGAAGTGTCCTGGCTGGCTACTGATGGAAGCAGGATATTGGATCAGAATGCTTTTGGGCCCCATTTGCTGAGGAAACTCATAATTTCTTATTTAGTGATTGGGGGCAGTAGGTGAAATACTGAAGGGGTGCCCATCAGGGAGGCACAAAAACAGGCATCAGGAGCATTCTGAGCAAAGATTAGATAAGGATCAGATACCTAAGAATAAAATGTTCAGTTTTGGTTAAAAAAAAGTTTCACATAATGGAGAAAGGCGAGGAATGTGTGTGCTGTGCTGCTGCTCCTCAGACTGTGTCAAGTCATCATCTTGACCAAAATTTGCTAGATACCAGTTCAGTTTCTGAGCCTTCCTTAAGCAATCACAGACTCCCTTTATGAGATGTTATTCACTGAAAGGTTAGACATGGTCAGAGCAGTTTGTGGTAATTTTGCTCTGGACATTGACATTGTGTGTTCAGCCACTGAGGGTCACCCTGGGAGCTGGGTGCTGCTCAGCACGGCTGCTATCTCCCTGTCACATCAACACACTTCCCTCTACGGCTGACACGAGAGAACATCTTCTAAAATCCATAGAAGTCAAGGAAAGGGGACACATCCCTGACATTCTTCTGACTATAAAGCAGTAAATCCTGCTGCATGAGGCCACTGAGGGATCACATGCCTTCAGTTTCCCAAATCCTGTTGTCTCCCTTGCCTGGAGGCTGTAACATGTCCACAGTCACCCCTGGTACACAGTGTGGGGTTGTTTTTTCTTACTGGACCGACTTACTCTATTTTTCCACTCCAAATTCAGACCTCCTTGGTCAAAAGTTATCTTCAACATAGTTTAACAGCAAGAAACATTCCGCAAAGGCTGCACAGCATTATTTTGTTCTTAACATACTGGGAAATGAAGTGTGTGGGTTTTGAATTCTAGGATCCAGACCATCTGTTAAACCTATCAGAGGTTTGAATTCTAATTTGCTGTTGATTTAAAAATAGTCCCAGCATTACCCTGTCATTTTCTGTAAATTATATATTATTTAGTTTGCCATTTTTAAATATTATAGCGTCGTCTTCTCTCTTCTCTTATGGTTTAATTTAGACTTCTTATCATCTGTACTGGTACCATTCTTCCCTCCCAGTAGCTGATCCTTGCCTCTGTTCTGTGCCAGGGAGTCTACCTCACTACTCACAAGCTGGCTCAGAAGCTGATGCTAGTGTTATAATCTGAACACAGCTTTATCATCTCTGTATTAAAAGCAAAAACCAACAAAGATTCATTTATTCTGTTTACTTCATCAGTTTACCTATAGTTAACCGCACTAATAACATGTCTTGCAGTAACTTGTCTTACCACTTATGTGACCAGCAATTAAGGTATCACTGCCACCATAACAAACTGACAAGCTTTGGAAAAATTTTCCTAGAGAGTCACAATCTGCATTTTTCAGAGTGAAGATGGATCTCGTTCTCATATTTTAACAACAGACTCAGCACATATCACTGTGGGTTCTGCCATGGCATTGCCTTCTCAATCCACCCCACAATGTTACATGTGACATTTTTTCCCAGACTATGAACCAAAGGGCTTCAGTTTGCTCCTAATGAGGGTGCAAGAAGTTAGTTCTGCCCAAGATAATCCTGGCTTTTCCTGCTGAATGGGCCACCAGCTCAAGCAACAAAAACCTGATGGTTCAGTTTTACTGCAGATTACCTGTATGCTCCTGTAAAGTTCTTTAGAAATTCCTTTTATTTATATTACACACATCACAGGAAGGAAAGTTGCTGCTTTCAAGCTCTGGTTGCAGCAGGGTCCAAGACAGCCTCATCCTACAAACAGGAGCAGAAACTGGGAGTGATTTAGGTTTAAGTAAAACTTGACTCTGCAGCTCCCCATGAGCTCAGCCGAGCGAGGATGGTACAGCAGCTTTGTGAAGATCAGGACTTTTTACATTACCTTGTTGTCTAACCCCAGCCAGGGAAAGACAGACCCAAGGTCCACATCTGACACTCTGAAAACAGTGGCATACATGGATATTTTATTGCCTAGCACATTCCTGCCCCCTCACTTCAGACTCCAGCTAGGAAAGAGCACTTGGCACAAACGGGACTATGTGCATGCTCTATATTATTAATTATTTGTAAAACACACACGTCTAAAGCAGTGATTCTCAAACATGGCCAGTGTACAATAAATTTATTTCTCATTACTCAGTTGTATTTTGGTTTAGCTATCAAAACTGCAGCTGTCATGAATTTGTGGGGCTGCAGATGCGGCCACATTAAAAATGAATTGTGTACAGTGGGTTACGTACATGAATTCACAGACTGAGCAGGATGGTGGACAGACAACAGGTGAAAAATAAAAGAAAAAAGCAAAGAAATAGCAATCTGATAAACCTTGGGAGTTGATTTAAAGCTTAAGCTAATTCTTTTTTATATATAGTTATCAATCCCAAACTAAAGCATCTTGGAGCTATCATCCCTGCATGTGCAGAGGAACTCTAGCTCTCAGGCACACTGAAACCAAAGCCAACATCTGTCTAACATTCACTGTAGAGAACTGACCTACTGCAAGCTCAAGTCCTCAGGGTAGTTCTATCCCTGACATCTAAGTTCTCAAATTTAGTGATAATCACCAATAATCAAATTGAAGGGATACTATTAGATGCAAAAGCAGACTAAACCCCTCCATGACCTGAAAAAACCACTGCCTCAAGGGTCAGTACCCCTAAAGATTTGACAAATTTGTCTCCTGAGAGTTTATAATGGCTTATAATTCAAAAAACTTGTCATCTATATTAAGAATTATAGGTTTTAACCTTTCAGATTGCAAAGATCAAGAGTCAGGGTTTGATCCTCTTTTCTAGCACAGCCCCAGAAAGGACATATTTGTTATTACACGAAGTGTTTTGGGGATTACAACCAAAAACTATCATCTACTGACCCTAGCACTGGGAACGCCAAAAACTCCTGCCACCGAGCCTGTTAGCCACAGAAATCTCTGGACTGCAGGCAAAGATTGGTGCATCTCCCAGAAGTTCAAATTACCACATTTTTCCACATAATTTTAGATCTCCAGCTACGGATTTGAAGAACCTTAGCTCGCCCTGCAGCCACTCTTGTCTCCCCACGTCACGGAAGGCGAGCTGGCAGAAGCACTCGCCCGCATTTAACGAGGAGGCACTCGGAGTCAGGACCCAGGCTTCTAGGAAATGTCCAGCAAGGAATCCAGCGTGGCTGGTCCCTACTGTGCTTCCGAGAAGCTCACGTGACAAAATACATCTATGCTGGCAGAGAAATTACCGAGGAGAAATCACCAGTGAAACAGTCCTTCCACCCTGCCTGCTCTCCCAGGGAATTAGAGACTGAGAAGGCAAACAGCAAACTGGAAGAACCCAAAGAAGAGCTGCACAAATAATGAGGGCAGGGAAAACGAGCCCTGTGGCAAAGAAAAGGACGGGGCAGCAACTTCTGCTGAGAAGCAAATGGGGCTTTGCCAGCTTTCCTGATTCCCTCCATGGATCAACTCAGCCTTACAGTGGCTTCTCCTAATGCTTGATGTGCCGAACTTCAGCCGCACACAGAAGGCTGCGTCCATGAAAGCCCCAGGGAAAGGAGCTTGGCAGGGCAAGAACGCCGTGCCCAGGAGGCTCAGCCCTGTCCCACCGAGCTGGAGTGAGCTCCAGCAGCCACCCCCGACCTCATTCCTGGGCTGGAATTTGCCTGAAGTCAGAGATAGACACAAGAGGGCTGCGGCAACACATGGCAGTGGCCTCCGGCAGACTCTTTAAACCATAAGTGTACATTAAGTCTTTGTTTTGGCCAGACTCTCCTTTGGGTGGTTTATTTTTACTACTTTTTAATTACTCTAATTGAAGGGGGAATATTTCCCTACATTTCTGCCATTCGGCCGCTTCACCTCCTCCCACCCGCTGCTCCGTTTGAGTCTGTGCCTGCAAACACCACTCTTAGTCATATTTCTGTGTCAGGGTGAAGCCTGCTCGGGCGTCCCCCCTCCCTTAATTCTGCTGGAAAATAGAGAACAGATGAATTTCATTAGCTCCCTCAGCTTGTAGGTTGACACGCCCTAAGACTCGTAAACACAGGGATTAGCTAAGTCCTTCTAATAAACAGAGGAGAGAAAAAAAAAAGTCTGTCCACTATTTGTTTAAGAGATTCTGTGTTTGCAAAGGAGAGGGAAGCACATGAGAGCAAACCTGCTGATGCAAACCCTGATGCAAGGAGAATGGCTCAGAATAAGGAGAAAGGCTCTCCTCACTCACACTCAGATTTTAAGACAGTCACCTCCACATAAAGGCAGAAACCATGGCACCTTCACAATCCTTCACAAACGAAAAGACCAATCTCAAGCATTATTTTTTGCTGGAAACTACAACTAGAAACCAGACCTGCACTGTAGACTTGACAGACAATTAACTGGAATGATTTAATTGCTTCTGTGTATGCATTCAACTAAACAGCACAAAGCAGCACTGCCCATTCTGGCAGACGAGGGAAGGTGAGAAACCTTTGAGCTCTGGGATGTGGTGGAAAGGAGCAGGCTCCTCCAGAGTAACTCAGGAAGCATTCAGCACCTGCTTCGCTAACACACAACAGGCTTCCAAATCCCCTGAAGATTTTTTGCTCAACATTTGATATCCATTTTTCACAGCCAATTATTAATCTGCATATACTGAATTCTTTGGTTTCTGCAGATCTGCCTGATTATTTAAGCCCTGAAATAAGAAGGCAGAAAATGAGAGAGAAAATGAAGATCTGATTCCCAGATGGATGCTAAAACAGGGAGGGAGGTGGGGGCACACAGATTACGTCATTATAATTCAGGATTTATTTCTTGTTCTGCAGTCTTACCAAATAAGAATTTGGATCAGAAGAGGCATGGTAGTTTGGGATTTAGTAGTGATTTCTGTGAAAGACCATAATTATTCCAAGTTCTCAACGCTGAAGCCTAACATTTCAAGATCTTCCCCATCCTGTTATTCAGAACAATTGGCCTCATTTTACATATCAACTCTTAGAGGAAGAACCATACTTTAACAAATCTAACACTGCTGATTTAATGGAATGCCTTTTATTTTTAATGCCATCAGGA
This sequence comes from Erpornis zantholeuca, assembly GCA_013400515.1. Taxonomy (NCBI): domain Eukaryota; kingdom Metazoa; phylum Chordata; class Aves; order Passeriformes; family Timaliidae; genus Erpornis; species Erpornis zantholeuca. The sequence goes on along the minus strand of VZTN01019209.1, from coordinate 1,106,035 downwards.
TGTGCTGTTACAAGCATTCCCAAAAATAGTGAGAGTGAAGAAGTGTACAAAATGATCTGAGAGGTCACTTTGTAAAAAGACATTTCTATGCATAACCTCAGGTTCTTCTGGTCGGGAGAATAAAACTCATACAATTTTTTTGTGTACATCTGTCTTTTCACTAACACCTTTTGAATTTTCACCCCCCCCCCCTTACTCCCCCCCCCCATAAACAAGTCTATTCCTCTTTTTAAAATGTTTTCATTTTCTGATAAGGAATCAGATCCTGAAAAGGTCAGAAGCAGTACCAGCAGATTAGTAGGTGCTTCCACTGATTGCAACTGGGTTATGCAAAACACATCTCATTTCCTTTGAGCTCTCAAGCCAAGGTTTGAATACAGAGAGTGAGCAAATATAGCTGCACAGCTGCTTTGAGCTTCCTCCGATCCTCACTCATAATGCACAAGTGGTGCTCCTGCACCAAACTGTGCTGCGATCAAAACCAGCTGATCCTGAGTTTATCAGGACGCTACTGTTTAAATTGCACTTGAGTTTTTACATTTTCCCCTGGTATGTTTTACGGGGGCCCTTGTAAATCGGATAAAATGCTGGAGCAGCTAGGGCTAAGCGTTGCTAAAGCGTCCCTTCACGATTTTTCCTGATGCTCTCCACTGCCCCTCGTGGTTCCTGGGGCTGCCTGCCTCTAACTCTGCTCTAAAGGAATCATTTATCCTGTTCCTTCCTCGTTTCTGTCACCCAGAGATGGACACCTATAGCACCCTTCAGGTGCAGGTCACAGAGTTGTTATCACTCATTAAAATCAAATGAGATAAAAGAACATAAATTGCAAAGCAAGGCAATTGGAATAATTCTTTCAGACTTGATTTAACACACTCGGCAGCTCAAAACAACATGGGCAGGATCCACTATTAGATTAATTTGATTTCTTTATCCTATCAGAGATATAAAAATGGTAGGTGTGAAGGCCTCCCTAGCTGGATGGCATATAAAGTAACACATGGGCTTGCCTTGAGTGGTTTCAGGCCACATACAGCTTAATTCATGGAAAAAATGATACTTTTTAGTTCTGAGCTTCAGAAAGTGTGAAGCTGACTAGAAACTCTGAAATGAGTGTCTAAGATTAGTTTCCAAACTCCTAGCCCTCCCTGGCTGCCTGTGGACCCAGCTCACTGTACTTCCCTCACCCAGCTACTGGCGCAGGATGTGAGCCCATCCCTTCTGCAGAACAGGCTCCAGAGAGATTTCCTACTGACCTCGAGGCAAGCTCTGATCTGAGGATCATGTGCCTTCAATGAAAAGCACCCACCACCTGCAGTGTGTTTCAGAGCAGGTGAGAACATGCAGTTCGAATCGTGCTGCTTGGAAGCTCCTCGAGCATCAGTTGCAGAGAACCTTCTTGGGGTTAAAACCCTCTTTAGATCACAGGAGACTTCAGCAAGAAGGTCATCTGCCCCAGCCCAGACTGAAGGGTTTGCTGATGTGAAGTGTGTTTTCAAGGCTGTGTTTTGCTCCAGCATCCACTAACAGGTCCTGTTTACAGGAGCTGCTGTTTTAAGCATGCAGCGATTGTGTCTCTGATACTCCACAGCACTAAATGTGTCTGGTTCACCTGCCGTGGCAGAGACAACAAGCAAAGCTGTTAAATTACCCTCCTTGAACTTACAAACCTTTCCAAAGCAACATCTCTGCACGTGAGCAGCTTTTCTGCAGTTGAAACAGCTCTGCTTATCCATGCTAAGCCTGCCATGCAGGACATTTCCTTTTTCTCCCCATAAAAAGTTAAATTATTAAAAAAAAAGAAAAGGAAAAGAGAAAAGAAACATTTTCTTGAGTGGTTGCAGGTCAGTCTGGATCAGCGAGGTTTAACTTTAGTGTGTTGTGATGAAATATTAATACTGAGTCAGTGTGTTTATTTCTTCAAGCGTCTGGAGCCACTGAGTGTTTATGCCTCAAGATTAGCAGGAAGTGTGCCCATGCATAGCAGCCCTGTACTTAGAAACTCTGAGATTTCAACATTTGAAGACTGTCCACAGCAAATCAGCTGCATGGGATTGTGTGTCAGTTCTGCTGTGAGACAGAGAGTCATTCCCACGGGATTTCAATCCCATAATGAACCAGCAGGGTCAGGTTAATAGCAGTACCAGCAAGGCACGTCTCAGTCCCTTCATTTCTGCTGCAAAGTGTTCAGACTTATCTGGAGCAAGCAAAATTAGGACATAAACCTACTACCTGCAGCCGAGATGGCAAGAGGGTCCCAATTTATTCATTGTGACAGCAAATACCCTCTGGCCAGATATAGCTTGCTTTGTGTTTTGGCATCTAAGACATTGCCTGCTTGAAAGAGAGAAAGGCAGTTCTCCAGGTTTCGAGGGAAATCTATGAACTCATAGTAAATGGACAGGGTTTGGCAGGTTATGAAAGCTTCCCCCAGCACCTCCTGTAAGACACAGCAGCAGCAGCAAAGGCTGGGAGAGGTGGGGCCGGGAGAATTGTTTGCACAGAAGGCAGGGACAGGAGGGCTGAACGGGTGCCAGGAAATCTATAGCCTCCCTCAAAGCCAGCCCGCACCACTTCACTCCATAAACACGAGGGACAGGAAGCCACTTGCCTTTCCCATTTGAAAGGTTAGAAGGGTCCTAAAGGAAGGGCAAGCGTAGGAGCAAAGGCAAACGCAGAGGAAAAAGGATACTGCAACGTCCTGCCCCAGTTTCGCAGTGTGGTTGGGGGCAGATCCACTTCCCTTGTTCCTACAACAAGTGGAAACAGGATTTGTGTTTTGGCTGAGAGTGTCTCGTATCACTTACATGGGGCCATCTCAGAATTAGTCTTTTTAGGTGGGTGTTTCTCTAAATGGATGAGTCACCAAACCAAGGTCCTGGCCCCACAGCAATGCTCGGTCTGGATTTCCTTGCTGTAGTTTTCAGTCTGGCACTGACAATTAGTGCCAGAGCAGCTGGAGCTGCTCGAAAGGAAATGCAAGTGACTGGACAAATTTGCCTTTGCTGCACAGGAGGAAATCCAGCACAGTGCATTACATATTATGCCAAGCAATTTTCCTGCAAAAAGCAGCCCAGGGTATCTTTCTGAGAGAAATATAAAATGTTAGTGTGGCGAGAGGAGAGTTCCAAGCCATAAGACTTTCCCCTTATGGGACATAAGGAATCTCTGCATGTGCAGAAACTGACTGGGGATGCTGCTGAGGAGGTGGCTCACCCTGACAGTGATAGGGTGCAGCCAAGGGGACAGAGGGAAGTCAGCACTGGTTGTCATGGCAGGGACACACAGGTGAGGTTTCAGAGGAAGGGTGGGAGCAGCAAAATAATCCTGTTTGCTCCCATGTCTGTGCTCATGTTTGGCACTCAAGCCTGACACAGAGGTGATGTGAATATGGGATTCCAACTGGCTGAGTTCATGTCTAGTGGATCCTTGCTGATGCTATACAGCACTTGACTAAAACACTTGACGATGATTTGATACTCCACCAACTGCTATCTAGTCTATATACACAGTGGTGTAGAGGATTTTGAATTCTAGTCCAATTATGTAAGAAAAAAAAAATAATGAGCATGATTAAAAAATTGACCATCTCTACTACCAGAATAAGTCAATAAATATTCCTTTCTAAAGTATGGTGCCAAATTCACAGACATATACACACCTTGGTGTCTATTAAACTAATTTATACCTGGAGTATACAGCTGTGTACATTTGAGAGCAAACAGAGATGCTGCTGGGACCCTACAGAGCTGCAATCATTAAGACAACAGCATGGTGTTCAGAATGGGGGGCTGCTCCTGCCCTTTCTAGAATCCTTTTACCTACCCAAAAAAGAGGGCTAAGGCAAATATTCAGGCCTCTTTAAGAGCCCCTCCAAAAGCAAGGCTATGTACATAGACACTCACACACAAAGAGATTATCTCCGCTTGACACAAACGTTGGCAGTGGAAGTAGCGAGACGCACACACAAAGAGGAAAAAATAAATTAGATAAGTCATAATAGTACTATAATAAAACTATAAAGCAGGAGACTGCTCCAGGCATTTGGCATGCATCTTGGCACTTTTAATGGGGGAAAACAAAAGGCTCAACCTGCATCCTCAAGAGCTGGGGTGTGTGCGGGAGAGGGGCAGAGCAGGCGGGGCTGGCTGGCAGGGGAGGAGGATGCCGGGGAAGGAGGATGCCGCTCGCTGAGGCCCATCAGGTAGCTGTAAATCTGCCCCGCCGGGCGCTCCCCGCCTTGCTCCTCACGCTACATTAGGCTCGCTGTACTCCCTCTGGTTTATGGAGGGCTGTGGTGCTAAATGAGCTAGAACAAGAGCTGCGCTCTCCCGGGGATCCAGCGACTGTCTCCTCCACGCAGCTCCACTAAGTGAGGCTTCCTCCATTTCTCTCTTCTGTGCTTAGGGTTGTGCCAGGAAAACATCCCAAACACCCCCCCCCCCCCAAATTGCTGTACGAGTGATTGGTGCACACCCCAAGTTTCTGGGTCTGCGTTCATTATTCCAGGCTCTGGGAAAAGTGTTATTTATCTCAGCTGTCACTAAAATGCAGTTTCATGACTTATCTCAATGTGTTAGTCCATGTTTTGCAGAGAGGCAGAGCATCTGCAATTTCCTACCAAATCCCCGGCACTTTTGGATGGACAGGTCACATGGCAGCACTCTTTGGAAAAGCAGAAAGATGTGCAATCATACCTTAAACCCGTGGCTGGAGCACAGCACTCAGCTGCTGCTTCCCTCTGGCATTCTCAGCCCCTCCTGGAACCAGCTTTCATCCTATCTTTCCCTCACTGTTCTTCAGTTGCCTCCTGACCCTTTAGTATTTTAAATTGATTAATTTTTTCTTTCCTTTAATGAAAAGTCTCAGTTCAGCCATTGCTGTATTACTTTCATGCCTTAAAAGACCAAGTTTTGCACAAGTGCGTGGGCCATGCAGGAATATTGGTGGGCAAAAATCCAAAACCAAATCATTTTCCAGACATTCATAACATTTCAAAACATATTTTCATGTCACACTGGGGCAAAAATTCAAAATGTTTTAATGGAAATATAAGAAATGAGATGGGATGTTAGAGTCAACCAGTGCTCAGTACATTTTTAATGTACTGAATGTGGTTTCAAGTTCCTTCTGGAAACTAAAATGCAGCTTCAACCTTTGATTTTCAGAGCACTCCATTGTGGGACTCTAATTTGTCTGACAGCTGCTCAATTCCGACCAATATTATGAAAACACTTTAACAACCACACTGCTGTCAGCGTTAGGAACAGGTATCTGTACTGAAAAAAACACAATAAGAAAGACACAATCTAAACTCAACTTACAGGATGATCAGCTTAGAGCTACCACATCTCAGAGAATTCATTGTATTTTTGTCAAAACCTAACCAAGGCTTAGCTGTAGATGGAAAGCAAAGGGAAAATTAGAAATTGAGAAAGACAAAACTACTTTATTTTATGACCATTGGCTCCAACATCTCGAGTATCAGATGCAGTTCTTGTTGCCTCAGCAAAACTGCAAAAAAGTACATCAGACAAAGAAATAGGGCACAGAGATATCCAGGAAGGACTGGACAGACTAAACAGACTTCTGAAAAAGAGGGATGACTAAGGAGGGATTACAGGAGAGGTCTGCAAAAACAGTGACCAGTAACAACTACAACTCCATCAGCTGTGTTGGAAACTTATCAGCAAACACTCATTCAGTGGTTCTAATCCAGGAAGAACTTGATTATCCAATGAAACCGAAGGTTTTGAGCTGCAAAAGAAAGGATATTTTCATCCTGTACGTATTCAAACTGCCACTTGCTCCCAATGGATGTTCTCAGTCCAAAAAAGATAAGTTCTTAAAAAATATAAGCAATTGAGAGTTTCACAAGGGTAGGTGGGCCCACATGGATAGTAATAAGCATTTTCTGGGAGCCTGGGGGGCTCTGGAATGTGCAAGCATTCCCTTGTTGCTGGGAAGGAAGCACCTGGCTTGGATGTGGCATGGTTTTGAGCAGAGCTCGGTGTAACTGCAGGAGCAAGGTAACCAGACACATCCCAAGCTGCCTGTGCCCCCTCCCCAGCACAGCCAGGCACCCCCAGCTGCCATGGGGAAAGTCAGGCAACCGTGGGGCACCTGCTGGTCAGAGGAAGTTCTAGCTTGCCACCTCCTGCTCTTCCTGCTTTACCTGAGAATTCCACAGCCTTGCCTTGCTCAGCAGAACTTCTGGGGATGGACTTCACTTGACACACAGGGCTTTGTGTCTAGAAAGGCAAATGGCTAACCAGCAACACCTCCATAGCAGACTTTTAACATAAAAAATGTCTCTGTGTGTGTATGTCTATATATATATATGTATCACAATTTCAAGACTAAAAAAATAGTGTAAATCTTTAATGTATCTACCCTGACTCTGAAATGAACCCAATTGTGTTGATTCTGGGAAAGAAAAGGGAAAATTATTTAACTGTTATCCTAATACCCTGTAAAGTTTTTTAAAAAAACAGTAGCCCAGGGACTCAGGATGGAGAAAACCATTAAGGAGGTTTAGTTCTGGTTCCCTCCCACTCTCACGATGCCATTTGTTCACACAGGAGAAACATTCTCTACAAAAACCTGACTTACTGCGTGCTCTGATGGCTATAATCAGGCATATGGAGGGCATTAGGATACCACCAGGACAAAAATAAAGAACGTGATTTAGAGGCGACGCTTAGCAGAACATACAGTATCCCACCCTCCTGCTTCCTGACCATCCTGGTAAGAAAGTGTTTGCTTGATTGCTTTAAGAAGTTCTTGGCCACACCTCATTTAACTTATTTTCCAGATCAATCAGGTCAAGCCCCTGAAAAATCCCCTCAGGTTGCCTTTTTAAACGTTGACTTGTTGCCTTTTAAGCAAACAAAATAGAAGTTTCCTTTTCAGCTGGCATGAGCTGGAGTCCAGATGCAGGGCTCCAACCCAAAAACAGCATTCAGCAAAGGACCCACATACCAAGCAGGATGACTGATTTTTGCCTTCACTTCCCCTCCCCTTTTCTTTTTTTTTTTTTCCCCTGCCTAGGGAAATATTTGGGATGCACAAGTAGACAGCCTTTTTTAGACATTGCCTGCTTCTAGGAAGAAAGGAGTGGGTGAATAGATACAATAGGCCCAGAAAGTAGAGCTGTGTAATCAAAAGCAGTCAGGAACAAAAGGAAGCCAAGGAGCCCAGCAGGATAATTACATTTCACACATCAATTAACATTCTTTCGCTGCCACTTAAGAGAACCCGTTTAATTGCCCTGCCTAAGTCCTGACTGTATGAGATGTCGGAGAGAAGGTGAATTGGCTGCAGTGGAGGTGCCATGGCACAGAGAGCACACAAAGCTCTATCAGGGCAAAGTCTGCCTGTGAGCCTGACTGTTCTCCTCCATGGATGGCAGTAATGCATCCTCAGCCTTTATGGGCTCGCAGAACATTCCAAACCTCACCCCAGCCACCCCACAGCACTTAGGGTGTCAGCTCTTTACCTTCATACCACAACAGCAACTAAAGGCTTCACCTGATCTCTATAAACATAACAAGACACTTTCTCCCTGATAAACTTAAAGGCAAGGGAAAAGCAGCACACCTGTAGTTAAGGCAGGGAACTCAGCCTTGGACAGATTGAGCAATTTAATTAAGCAAGATCATAAGAGAAGAGCTGGAAATTGGCCTCAGATCCCTGAGTCTCAGTTTCCTAATAACAGGTATTTTTCTATCATTGGGATTTCTAAATACTACAGTAACCAAAAAGAAGAAAAAAAAAAAGACATCATCATCTTTTTCAAATCCATTTTTCATTTAAAGAAGAAGGCCTTTGGGAAAAGGTCAATATGCCCAGTGTTTGGCAAATATAAAATACATTTTTCCAATGCATAGAAACATTTCTTTAAAAGTTGGAAAGCTAAGCAAACCATTTCTACTGGAAAATCCACAAAAAAAAAAAAAAGGAAAAGAAAAAGGGGAGCCAAAATACTTTTATGATTATTTATTGGAACACATTTGAGCATTGCAAGGGTGGCAAGTCAGCGAGCATCCTCTGCCAGCCCTCTGGCTCCCACCACAGGCATCCTCAGCAGAGAAGCTCTGCCCAAACCTTTCCTCCCATGGCACAGCAACCTCCTCCTTCTGTGGCAAGGTTTCGTAGCCCTTTTTGTTTGGTGCTTTTAGTAATTAGTGTCCATTTTTCAGAGTCCATCCTGAACTCCCCTCTGGATTCCCCCAGGAGCACAGACCTGCCTGACACCTCGGAGCAGCCTCGCTCAAAGAGCTGCGCCAGGAGGGCTCATATTTAGCATTTTTTCTCCCTTCCCCCAAATTCTGTTGAAAAGGGCTTTGACTTTGCACTTTGATCTGCAGGAGCACTGCTGCTGCACAAGTGTTGACATCCAGCTCCTACTTCATCCATCTTCTTAACCGATAGTGCCCACGAATCTTCTACATTTAGAATAAGTCTCAAGTATAGACTGGATAAGATATAAAATTAATACATTCAAAGCCCACTGACACCAGGATATCTACAGAAATGCAGATTTTAATCCAGCCATACAGATTAATAACTTTTAAGAGTCTCACAGGAAAAAGAAATTAAGTTCCCTCCATTTAGTAAGGATAATGAAAGCTGAATTGTTCCTTTTGTCTTTATGGGGTGCTGTATATCTGATAGAGGAAAACCATGCTAAAGATACAGCATGTTGTTGTTTTTAAATCATGCCATTTTCTCTGTCACAAAAAAGTAACAGATTTTGTTCAATAAAATATTTAAAAATATATGGATTGTGACAGCCACACACAAAAAAAGAATAAACAGGAAATAATGAAGATTTTTTTTTTCCTCTTCTTTGAAGTGGAGACACTTTTTTCACCTAAAAAAATACTACATTAATTTAGATTAACTGAAAACACTACTATTTTTTTGATTAATTGCATGATCTTTCCACAAAGTATGTGACTCCTTAGGCAGTCTTGCCATATGGACTTAAAAGTCTCCACGGATGGACTGCAGCTCCACCATAGATCTGTTTCAAATCAGCTCTCTCTGCTCAGTGTCCACAGCAGGAGCTATTTATGAAATGGGAGTTAGGAACTTCTGATTTGAACACACTGATTTATCTCAAAGTATTTAATTCTCAATAATTTTGACTTGCCATTGTCAAGTAAGAGCTATTATTTTTAAGATAATTAACTTTTAATTAACATGATGCATAACAGGTTTTTTGTGTGTTTTTAAAAACAGTTTTAAGTAAGTTTTTGGGTTGTAAGCCACACCCTTAGAGCACAGGACAAGCGTTATATAAAATTTAATTGAATTGAGCAGTCCAGCTGGCTCCCCCCTGCCCTGCCATGGGTAACACACACACACAGTGCCCATTCCCTGAGCTCTCACATCTTCCTGCACGGATGCTGGGCAGGAGGGAAGGTGGGAAGTTGATAAAGGGAATGGAAAACAAGTCCTGAGAAGCAGCAAATCACTGGGCTGGTGGTGCCAGAGGGCAGCGTGGCCAAGGCAAGAGCTCTGGGAGTAAGCACAGTGAGGAATTTCGGGAGCCACTGCACCCCAGAGGCCACACAGGAGGAGGCAGAGCAGGAGCACTTGGTGACACTCGGAGCAGCTCCTGCCCCACAGCTCTGCCCCAGAGCTCTCTGCAAGGACCTCAGCCCAGACACACCCAGGCTGTAAGGTTTGTGTTTCCACTCCTACAGCCACAACACCTCTGGGTATCTCATTCCTACACTTACATGTCCAGATCCCTTCTGAGTCTAACCAATTTGCTGCCTTTAAAGCTATCCTGCAATCAGCAGGAACTGAGCTTGTGCCTGAGGTTGAGGTGACCTCAAGTGATGCCTCTAAGAAAGCAGAGAGGGGCTTTGGATCTGATGCACAGAGGTACAAAAGTGCTGTTGCTGTTGGTTTAATAAACTTGTACAAAGTTAGATATGAGGAAGAACTTCCCAGTGAGGGTGGGCAGGCCCTGGCACAGGGTGCCCAGAGCAGCTGTGGCTGCCCCTGGATCCCTGGCAGTGCCCAAGGCCAGGTTGGACATTGGGGCTTGGAGCAGCCTGGGAGAGTGGAAGGTGTCCCTGCCCGTGGCAGGGATGGGACTGGATGATCTTTAAGGTCCTTTCCCACCTGAACCATTCTGGGATTTTATGAAACTGAAAGGAACCCCTTCTATTGCTTGAGGAAATTAAAGCAAAAGATGAACTTTCAGAGAGAGCCACCAAAATGTTCCATTTTACTGGACAAACATGCACAGTTTTAAGGTGACTAAACTAAACCCATTAAAACTTAATACCCACTAAACCATTAAAAGTTATTTTCATATGTAGCCAACATTTTTGTGGATGCCGTTTTACATCTGCAATTTCCTTACTGAGACATGCAACTCCTTGTCTTACCCTATATATACACCCACCCCTTGGAGTCACAAACCTTGTTCCTGTTATTTCTCAAAGCAGACTAGAGAGGCAAAAATGGAAGTACAACTTTTTATGAGTGCAAAGCCACATCATGCAAAGCTCAAGCAAGATTAATGCTGGCAGAGGGTAAAAAAAAGGAGAAAGGAAACAAGAGAAAAAGGCAGAGCATTTCTTTGAATCTGAAGTATCAGTGATTTGTTAAATTGGTGTTGTAGTACATTAGAAAGTGAGAGTTTCTAAACCTGAGCTGTAACACTGATACCAGCAGGAACTTTAGAGTAGTAAAGTCTTCTTCCTCAGATCTGCAGCAGAATTTTACTGCAGTCTTTTAGCAGTGACAGAGACCATTGCCAGCATGTCAAACATGTCCCCTGAATCTTCAGCAACTTTCAGTGGAAGATCTAATCAATCTGTGTCTCTGTCCTCACTTTAAAGGTGCTCAATGCCTTTGAAAAAATCTAAATATTTGAAACGAAGGCTGTAATGCATAACAAATATCACCAGGAACTGGGGACCACCACAATCCTCACTGCCTTCAGTTCTGCTTCAGCACCTTTCCACCTCGCTTCTCAAATATAAGCACAGAGTGACAGAAATATTTAAAATCAAGAAAAGAAACAAAAAGCCTCCAAAGGAGCTTTCTGAACAGTAGGGAATTCAGCCAGATATGGAGCCTTTAAGGACAAAATTAATAAACCCATGACACATTAGTCATATTTCTCAGGGCATCGTAGCAAGACACTTGGAACTACACTAATGAGGGATACAGAAGGAATGGGGGAGAAGAGAAGGATGGTTTAATGGCTGAAGAACTTCACTGGGAATTGTAATTTTTGTTTTCTATTTTCAGTTTGCTACAGGCCTCCCAAACAATACCAGACCCGTTAATTAATTTGCCCACCTGTTTTTTAAGCGAGACAATAGCAATAGCTGTTCATTTCCTATGCCTGCATCTCTATCCAAAATCTTATTATTATTTTTTTTCTTACAGATTGGACTGCAAGCTCTCAGTCACACTGTACACCACAGACAGCACATCTCCAGTCAAAACACTGTCAAATGCAAAGGTTTTTGATTATGATTATTTTAGAAAAATTGCTTAGAAATGGGTGTTAATGACAACTCAATATCTCAATTTATTTCTTTTTACCAAAACCTCTTTTATTACTATACTTATTCATACAGAATAACTTTTCAGACTATTTCATAATGAAAAAGAAAACAACCACCACTAATCTTTAGTTGTTGTTTTTAAACCCAAACTGGCCTCTAATGTGCACAGCTCCTGTATCAGGGTCTGTCACCCTCTGGTTTGGAAAAGCCTGGATTCTCCTCACTGTTGGCTCTTCAGAGGAACAGCCATGGCCTGCTGCACTCAGCTCAAGACCAGCAAAGGCTGGCACTGCATGCCAGGAGCCTGGACCAAAGCCCAGTCATGTTTGAGCTATTAGAGATCTAAGAATGTAAAAGGAGACAGAAGCAAATGAAAAGAAAAATAAATAAATAAAGGAAAGTGTTTGGAGGAGGGCTGGGAAAAGAAAAAAAACGCGGGCACTACTGGAGATTAAAACTTTGTTCGGTGTCCAAAATTCTAAAGCAGCTCTTCTGCGGGTTGGCTCCTGCTTCTCAACAAACAAGCTGGCCATGCTTATAACCTGTATTAATTTATATAGCCACCAGCAGAGCCAGAGCCCATCCAAATCCCTGCCCTGCTGTTTGCCCAGTGTTTTCCAGGCAGATCATGCGGAGGGAGCTGCTGGTCACTTGTCAATGCTCTCCTTTCAGCTGCTCGGGACATCTCGGTGTCTGCGCTGCTGCTGAAAGCAGAGTCGCCATCCTGCCGGGGACAGCCCTGCCTGAGCAAGGCCAGAGGCATCCCAGCTCACCACGGAATGTCCCTGACGTGCAGAGGGAGCCCTGTCCCATGGCCAGCCCTGTCCCGTGGCCAGCCCTGTCCCGTGGCCAGCTCCTCTGTGTGTCCTGCTAAGGCAGCGAGGCACAGGAGGAGAAACACTCAGGGAGAAAGGATGGGATCCCCCTCCGCTTGCAAACCTACAAAAAGCCATTTTGGAGCACACACCCTTCACTCAGAACCAAAGCAGTGCCATTCCAATGAGCTCCCAGTGCTGTTTATGCATTTTGGTAGGAAAAGATGAGTTTATCTCACGGCACACTGGGGGCACTGCTGCTTGGGTTGCGTGGCAGTGGGCGCTGAGTGCCTGGTGGGTTCCAGTCAGGGACAGCTCTGCTCCTAGGAGCTTCTCTCTCTCTCAAATGGGAGCAAATTTACTCCTTCAGCAGGTAACTCTAAGTAAATTTAGGCACCTTATAGACTCATCATCTGGCATGAGCAGTGGAACCTGTTTGAGTGACAAGGCTGTAGTGTAGGTACAACATCACAAGACTGATTACCCAGAGAAGCTGAAATCTGTAGAGTTCTCCCTACCCATGCACAGACATCAGGAGATCAAGCCACTTGCTTTAAAATAACCCAACAGGTGAGCAGCCTCTTTCATTCCCTCTCTGCCCCAGAGGTTATAAAAACACTCCCACTGATGCCTTTGAGGAGACATCTTACAAAGCACCAGTTCTTTGCAGAACAGGGATCTGTTTTCTCTATCACTGGCAACTTTCTGCATTCATTTTTCCCAGGTTACTCCTACTCGAGAGCACCTGCGAGGTTCAGACTGCCCCTGTCCAAAAGCATTCTGCTGGGTTTACCCACAATCTGTTCAGTTTTCTTGTTTGCTGGCCAAACTGCTGCTTCTTCCTGTTTTCCCTTTGTATTGTTCTGGAACTAGGAAAAGATTCATTTCTTGGCATCAGGAGAGAACTGTTCATTCTAGAGCAGGTGGAGCCACTACATTTGGAGCTCCGGTTACTACACTGACAAAGCCTGGAAAACAAGACCATTCAGGAGCCAAATCCACCTTCCAGAATGCTGCATTACATGTGGTCTTTATGGAAACCCAGCTATTACCTCAAATTCAGCCATTATCAAAGGTGCTATATAATACTGTTTTTTACTAATATAAAAAACATTGGCATTGTAACAAAGCCATAAAAATGTCTCAACCAGGGAAGAAGGCAAAGACATTCAGTGACTCACCAGGAAGCAGAGGGAGCTGATGCAAGGGATCAGGGTATGAATGGATGTGCACTGTGGCTCCTGGCACACCTACCCAGGGCTGTATCTGCATTTGTGCAAACAAGAGTGTTTGAGCAGTTCTGCTTAGTCCTAAATTCCACAAAAAATAATTAGGGACAGTAGGGGGAAAAGGAGAGTCACCACACTGTTCTCTAGACTGATTTGCACCCTCTGGAGCCATGAGAGGAGATCATGTCAGGGCAAACCATCCCTAAGCCACCCCTCTGCTTAAGCAGCTCACAGAGTATCCCAGGGATTCCTGGAGCTCCAGCAGGGATCAGAGCTCACACCAGGCATCTTCAGTCTGCTCCTCACAAACTTCATGCTTGTTTTTTTTCTTTTGTAATCATGTTTCCAAAACCTTACTTGCAAACTTAATCCTTTGCCAGAACAAGGGGTGTTTTTATTTTAGGCTTAACAAATGATTCAGTTCCACTCAGTTCCAGCAGAGACACACAAATCTGAATAAAAAGTTGGCGATGGACAGTCCTATGGTGTCCTGTATGTTCAGGTATCATTCTCTCTGGATATCCAAGGTGAATTTTTATTTCATAGAGTCCTGGCCTCCTGCTGCCCCTCTAAAAGTTGCTGGTCTGTAGATTGTGTCATGCCTGCCATACCTGCAGGAGTGTTACACTACATCATGGCTTCAAAATGATACTAAAACATAAATTAAAATAACATATATGATATTAAATAATATTCAGTTAACTCCCTTTCTTCCAACCTGGCTTCAGAAATAAAATTATTTTTAAGTCCATTCACATTTAATAAATACAATTTATTCCTACTTTTTAGTAGCAGCTTCTTCAGAACTTACACCACTAAAAAACTTCTAATGTTTATTGAAATCTTCTGGAGCAGAAGCAGCTCTGGAAGGTTTCTGGCCTCTCTCTTACACCTTTATATTTTCTCAGGCCCATAAAATTCACTTTGCTGATGTAACTGTGAGTTTGGAGACAGCATCCTGCATTGACAGTGCAAAATCTGCTTCTGTCATGATAAGTATGTTCACAAAAGGAATACTTTTCCCTTTCAAAAGTAAAGCTTCATAACAAGAACATAATTCAAAATGCTACAAAGTTAACAGGAAAGGCAGATCTGTAATTAGCATCTCCTTATGAAATATCTTCCAGCATCAACTTGGAAGAAGAAATCCCCTAAGCAGCACAAACTGCTCAGTGAGATATCATTAAGGGCATAAATGGGGCATAACTTCAATATAGATCCCATCAATATATTCATTTCTTATAAGAATCTAGATAAAATCCCAGCCTTTTCTCCAGATGTTGCACTGCTCGATGAGAAGTTGAGCAGAGCTGTGCAGAGATTCAGAGTCCAGGTTTAAATTCCTTGTAGTTGTTAGAAATATTTATTTTGCCACTTGGAAAGCACTGGATTGTGTGTGTGCCTGGTTTTCCCTACTACAGCCTGGGGTTTAAGAGGTTTTTTTACTCTCACATAATGCAAGAGGAATTGCTGGATCGGCTTTGCCCAACATTTTGGAGAGACCATAATTTCTGACAGTCTCCAAGAAACAAAAATTCCAGCCTAATAGGTAGTTTTTTTCCAAAGGCCCTAAAGCTCTGAAAGCAGTGTCATAAGGGAAGATGTTTTGCAACCTTCAGAGCTCTGTGGTTGCTCTTGGCGCCGGTGATGCTACACAGACCTGCAGATACACACACAGTGAGGAGGCACTGGAGATTGCAGCTGATCTTTTTCTCCTCTCTTTTTAACTCAAATTATATGCTCCAGTCCATGGGATGAGTTCCCTGGACTGAGCTGTATCTGAAGGAAACCTTGTCCTCAATACTGCAAAAGGAAACCAAAAATAGAGGCCCTGCCAGTCTGGGGCTTTCCTAGCAAGTCACTTGTAATGAACATAGGAAAGGACACGGTGGCCTACTTTTAAAAGGATATTTCTGCCAAGTCACAAAATAATAACAGAAAGAATTTATGGTATAGCCAAAAAAAAAAAACAAACCCCTTTTGGTTGCAGAAATTATGATGGATGACATCTCCTGCCCTTGTTGCCTGTGATTTGTTTGAACATATACAAGACCTTAATTACAGCCTTGAAATAAATGATCAGGGTTAAGGAATACTCTTGGCCCAACTGGAGGAGCAATCCAGGCAAAGGAATAGAGCTGGATTAAAGCAGAAGTGTCAGGGTACTGGAGGGGACAGTGAACACAGGAGAGAGTGGCTCACAAACACCAACGTTTGTCCTGTTGTCCCTTACAGGACAATGCAATCCCACATCTCAAATGTTTATTAATTCATCTTCCCTGGCAGCCAAAAAACAGACTTTCCCTGATGATAAACTTGCAAAGCTGAAAGCACAGTAAAAGGAAACAGCAAAAAAAAGACCAAGTTCCTCAATATGAAATACAGAAGCCAGCAAAATTATTCCATATGCCTTCCCCTTCCCAAGCCAAAACCATCCTCTATCTCCTCCCCAAAGTCAATACTTTTACCTCAAGTAAAAGCTCCTAAAGACATACCACTGTCAAATAAACAGGGCTCTCTTTTTATCAAAATTAAGCCATTTAGGGAGCCTGCTTGAGACATCTTGAAGGAATTTGTCTCAGAAATCACATGTTCCTGTCCCCTGGAAATCAGATCACTTCAAAGCTGTAGTTTGAACAACCAAAGACCAAGATGCTTAAACCTGTGACTTCTCTGGAGATCTCAGAACTCATCTCAGAAAGGGTCAGTGAATATGAAAGTGAACATACAGCTGATAATAGATGAAAAATGTCTTTTTTTGCACATTTTCAGGGCATGAGAAAGCCAGTTTTAAAATTATTATCTTTGTGGTATTTACTTTGACAAAAACATAGAGCTTCTCCTCAGACTAACCATGTGACTGTAGTTATTTTAAACAATGCAGATGCAATAAATGCTGGAGAAAACTTCCTTCTTTCTTATATATGTGTCTCTCACTGAAAAAAAAAGTTCTTCATCTTTCAGGCTGGGTTTTGCTGTAGTAAGTCTAATGTCTTATATTTCTAGGGTCAAAATGAATGCTTTGCTGTAAAATCACCACCTCACAGCATTCGAGATTTGGAGAACCTGATTTCTCAAAACCAACTCCATTGTGATGCAATAACACTTGTCAGCAAAAACATTCCAGAAAGTTTTATTTGGCACAATTATTAGCATTAGTTTGCATTAAAAGGGGTGTAAGAAACAAAGCCAATCTCTATTCCTACCCTAAGAACAAGATGGGGAGGGGGAAATCTTCAGCAAGGAGATGACAAAGACCATTTTTAGACCTTTCACAAGGGTGAAAGAGAACTTCCTAAGGAATCAGAAAGCAAGCAATGTATTTCTACGTTAGATATGAGTGTTTTATGTTCCTGACCCAACCTTTGAAATCTCCCTGAGCCTGTGGTACAGTAGGATCAAAGAGAAGGTTGGGGAGGGAAATGAAGCACCTTTCTACCCTCTCCAGGCCAAAAATGGCCACATCCCAAACTGCCCTTAGCACAAAAAACAGGGTCCATTTCACCAGAGATCCCCAAATTCAGGCTCACAGATGGAGGTACAGAAATGCCACCAGGATGAAGCATTTTTATCAAAACCATGAACCCCAGAATTGAATTTGGATCCCAGCCTTGCCTAGGGAAGCTCAGACACCTTTAAGGGTGGTCCCTCTCCATCACTCCAGTGCTACCAAACACACTTCAGCAGATATTGAGTTTTACAGCCCAATATGAAAGGTCAGACATAGCACTGGAATTTTGAAAGAAAAGTTGAAATTTGACAGGAAACTTCCAAGCCTGTGTTTACTTCAAGTGGGACACAGAAGGCTGTGCAGGATGTTGACAGGAGCTTACAAGATGATGTCAGAAATTGTGTACAACAGCCCTGACTGAAAGATTACTGTGAGGAAACACAACAAAAAGCTCTCTTTACATCATGTGCAGTCAAGCCCTTGCATTCATGGCTACACAAATTTAAAGTTAAATATTGTAGCTGGACAGCCAGAAAAACAAGGTAATTTGGTGACCAGGAATGAGATGGGTATCAGTAGAAACTGAAGTTGGCTGGATTTCACCATACACCAAGGAATCATTGGAGGGCCCCTCTCATTCCAGATTTACTGATACAGGGAAATCCCCTAATTCATTCTCTCCACTGAAGGCTTCTGCTGTCCTCTGAAACACCAAGTTTTGCTCAGTGCAGACATCAATCTGCAAAACTGGAGCTGCAGGTCCAAAGGCAAAACATGTAGGTGCCAGCACAGAACATACACACAAATCAGTTTCTTTATTTTTTTTTTTTCCATTTTGCTAACAAAACAAGCTCTTTAAAATAGGAGGTGAGAGAAAATCAGACCAGAGGAACACTGTGAACACCTCCTGCAACCACCAACATTACATGGGTTAAAGGATCCCACCTGTGGTAGAGGAAGACTGTGCTTCCCTTCTGCATAAGTAAATATGATTTTGGGCAGCACCTTGAGGCTGACCCACAGGCTTTTTCTAAAAAACCTAATCTCAAGTTAAAATCCAAGTGATGAAGGATTTATCACTTCCCTTGGTAAACTGCTCCTACAGTTAATTATCCTTACTATTTAAGTTACGTCTCATTTCCAGTTTCAAAAAAAAAAAGAAATTGCTGAAGGCTTCATATTTTTCTACAGTGTCTATATGCATGTTTTTTGTGTGTGCACACCCACACACATACTTGTTTTAAATAATCCCTCTTTAATTCCTAAAGAAGTGTCCTTTTTCCACATGCAATGTTGTATCATCACTGGATCTGAGAACTGGGGTTTTAATTCAGAACTGCTGCTGGACTGATATGTAGTTGGTATGGCAAAAGATTCCAGTTCCCTACCCAAAGTCAGGCTTCCTAAGGCAAACTGACAGCAAGCACTTGGATTTCCCTTAGAAAAATAGGAGCTGCAAAAGTCTGTATTTTCTCCTACATTTTTAGGCACAGAATTGAATGCATGTGTGTGTTTCATCAGTTATGCTGCATGGTTTACATTATAACTATTAAAAGGCTGGCCACTGCTTATAATTATCAAATGTAGGCTTATAGACAAGTTTACATGCAAGTTGTGAGACATCTTGAGAGAAGATTCTTCAGCCAGCTCACGGTCAACATGAATTTTTCTTTTTTTTTCCCCAAATGTTCTAGAGTTTTCACAGCTTTTCTTTTGTGACCCTGTCAAGCTGCTATTATTAATATTCTGAGAACTTCTGAAAAGGCTGGAAGATACGAAGTTGTATGGAGGAGACTACAAGAAAAGAGAGCTTGCTTTGTCTCTACTCCTGCAAAGTTTCTGCTGTCCAGCTGCAGTCTCTCTCACAGACGATGAATCATATGCCTAGAAAGAAACTACATATCTGAGTAAACCACATTGGGTTGCTGTCTCTGTTTGGTTATATATTACGTAAACCCAACCAATCAAACCTCATCAACTGACACAGAAGCCAGTGGAATTAAAACACAGACATACAAAAATCCTTGTAAATTATTAACAGGGTCACACAAGGCCTTAAATATTGAGAAAAGCAAAACAATCTATTAATAACTGAAACACTGATAAATTTTCTGCACAGTCTGAAGGAGAAGAGACAACCAAGAGGTAGAATTTCCAAGTTTTTGTGGTCAGTGAGTTTTTAATCTGATACGAACATGCTTGCGTGCCTCCATGTCCCGGGACAGCCAGGATCCAGGGGCTGGGAGACAGTTCAGCTGGGGGTAAATGTATTAAAGGATTATGGACAAGAGGGGGAAATAAAGGTAGGGAAAACATCGTAAATTACTCCAGCCCTATGCAAAGTGAGACGTGTTCTCATGCCACATCAGAAGCGGATGGGTTGGCAGCTGCTTGACTGTGACCCAACTGGTCCAGCCTCTGTTGTTTCTGCTGCTGTTTGCATCAGACCTCTGGGATTTGCACTAGCAGGAGACCAGGAGCAGTGTCTGGGGATCCAGAGTTACCCAGAAGGCTGTCCTGAAAGCACGAGCAGGGTGCAAGGGGCAAACGGCAAAAGGCACATCCTGCAAAGCCTCCAGCAGCAGGGTGAACACCACACTCAGCACAATCCAGAGGTGCCCTGTGCTGCTGCACTGCCAGGGGTGGTGTGTCCCATGGGATGCCAGCCTGCCAGAGCCCACAGCAAACCCGAGGGAATGGGCTTATCCTGCTGGCAGCTGCACAGCATCTTCGGGAAAACTATAGCCTTGTGTGCAGCAGTGTGCAGAGTAACCTGATCCACAGCTTGTGTCATCTCAGGTCAGAAATTATAGAGAAAGAAGAAGCTGTGGGTTTTGTTTGTTTATTTGGTTTAAATATGTGGCCAGTGCAAAGATCTGTTGTCAAATGGAAAACACTGGTTGAGAAGTGTTGAAAAAAGGAAACAGTCCCAAGAGAAGGGTCCTCTGTGCCACAGTGCAAAATCCACAGGTCCCCAATCCCCTTCAAGGCTCTGTCTGAGCAGGTTTAAACTAGATTCTGCACAAATCCCAGAAAAACTGCTTTGTATTACATCCAAATGCCAGCATTAGGCTGTAGAGCTGCAAGGCAGAAGCTGGTTTGCATTCAAAAGGAAGAAGTCTCCCTGAACACCAAGTTATCTGATAGCCATCCTTTCCAAGCATATATAGACATCCTGCTGAGGTAGCATGTGGTTCTGGCCACTGGCTGGAATGGGACACTGGGCTGGATGAACCAGTGGCCTGGGCTGGTGACTCTGATCCCCATGGCTCTGGTGGGTGCCCAGCAGAGACATTACTGGGAGCAGAGACTCTCTAGGGAGCACAGAGTTTCCCCATTCAAGTGCAAGCCACATGTGGGGGATGAAAAAACAACTTCAAACAACCAGACAGCATCCACTGTGATTTTGGAATAACAGCCTGGCTACCAAGTACAGGCAGCAAAGGCTATTGGCCCTGCTGCTTCTTCCCATTCGGAATCACATCTAATAATTATTTGAGAGACATCAAAGCCTTGTCTGCAGCTCATCAAATACTTGGGCAACTTTTGGAACAGGGTTTACTTGATGCAGTGGATGGGTCAACACTCTTGTGTCTGACCTGCCTCAGGGCCTGGATCCAGCTCACTGTTCAGCTGGACACCTTGACTCAGATTATTCCTGCGTGCCAGTTCTGGGACAACAAACACAGCTCTTGGAATAGCCAAAACCTGCCTGTGCTGTCAGCACACCCAAATGCACATGGATCCCCCTGCTTGGGGACCACTGTGCATTTATGTGCCTGGTGCAGCAAAATTTCTCACATCAGCCTTTGAGGTGTTGCTACAAAAGCAGCACTGGGTGGATATTACAGTCAGTGATTTTCATAGGACAACACTGGCACTAAATGCATTTCAAAGACTGTGAATCTCTAGAGAGAAAACGGGAATGCAACCTGTGGAGCCTTAGGAGGGCACAGAAGTTCAAACCAGCTCTTGAGATCACCCAGCACAACCAAGCACAGCCACTGATCCTCAAGCTCTGCAGTGATAATCCATCTCTCCACCACTGCAATGGGAACTTGCAAAAAAGCCCTAAAGTGAAGTACTGAATGTTTCTCACGTGAACATCTCAGCTTCATGACAGCTGTCAGTCATCCTGAGACACCAAGGTATCACACCACTAGAGTGAAAAGCAACATCAAACAGCTAAACTGGGATTATGAGATACGAGAGGGTGTCCTTCACCCCCAACAGACCTGCCAAACGAGATCATTTAAATGAGAGTTTTGCCAAGAACAAAAAGCTGGTGAGTGCCACAAAGCAGTGCCAGCCTAGCCAAAGAGCCTCAGGAATGTTGAATCAATGCCTTGGATGGCTACTGTGCCTGAATATACATTAAAAAGCAAACACAGCATTTAAATACAGCAGCTGGATCCATGCTGCTGGGTCTGATGCACAGTTTCCATCACCCCCCATGCAAAATGCAGTGCAATTCACAGCAGCTTTAAATGCAGTGAAGGTAAAGTAGATGTCCAAATGTAGATGCCTTTTTTCTCCACATTTGGAAACATAACATGTGATGAAAGAGTCCTCAGTTACTCTGAAAATTCAGCCCCCAGTTTAAAGCCAATTACTTTTTCCAACAACTGAATCAAAGAGAGGGCTTCCTGTTTTCCAATTGCAAAGAAAGCCTGCCAATGAAATAAGTTATTTTTAAATTTTAAAGCAAGCGTAATAGAAAAATGCCACATTTTTCAAGTTCCTCATCTGTTCGTTGTGCACACCAAGCACTCATGACTTGCACCTTGTGCCCCACAGGATAAAGAACAGAGAGAATCTTCTCCCATGGCCAGCTTGGCCACTTCCTTGGTTCCAGAGGAAGCAGAGGTTCAGTTCACCCCCATTAACATTTCAGCCTCTCCAGGCACAGGTGTTTCATTGTTTTTCAGGGAGTTTCAATTTGGATCAGGGGGTGAGGTGGGGGGAGAAATTGAAATAACAAGAATAAATCTGGTGACATTTTAGAAAGGGATATAAACCCAAATGGAAGTAATTATATGTCAAAGATGGACTGATCTCTGTCCTTACTTTATGGAGGCACAAATTATGTCCAGGATCTTAGCTCTTAGGCCCAAACTTCGAGTGCTATAAACTCTCACAGATCCATGCTGACTTACCCTGGCAGAAGACTTGGCCATTATGCATATGCCTGTGACTAATATATTTGAATGGAACTTTGAAGTCCAAGAAAGTTGAGGGAAAAAACAAGATATTACAGTAAAGGCACCCAGTCCGCAGGCCAGCTGAACAATCCTTGAATGAAATCCAGAAGAAAAAAGTTTGGACTTAGTCCATTCTCAGCTC
Source organism: Erpornis zantholeuca (assembly GCA_013400515.1). Classification (NCBI taxonomy): domain Eukaryota; kingdom Metazoa; phylum Chordata; class Aves; order Passeriformes; family Timaliidae; genus Erpornis; species Erpornis zantholeuca. Next base: position 1,083,657 of record VZTN01019209.1, on the reverse strand, counting down.
CCATGGGACTGGAGAACAAGCCACAAATGCCAGACTGTGGTTCAACTCTGCTTTTATCTCTCCCACCTTGTTCCCATTCTCAGAACGGCACCAAGATGATGAATGTTATTCTGCAGTGACCCCTGCTCTGTAGAAACAGCATGGCAATCCCTCCCACTCCTTTCATTCCCAACCCCTTTTCTTCTCAAGAATCACTTTGAAGGTTCATAACATTCAGCCCTGAAGGCAAGAGGGTTTTTCCAATGTAAATTTCTTTTGGTCACTGCAATATGAACAGAAATCTTGGGCATCTCTGTTCCATGACAGGGTTTTCATATTTCCTTTGCCTGCCCAGCTATTTATCATTTTCCAATAATCCCATGCCCTGAAGACAATAACAGTCAGCAAATGGCCTTAGCTCCCCTCCCCCTATCCCACACACACAATAATGTTTCCATGCCTGAAAGTCTGTCCGTCAACGCCGATCAGAAAGAAAGATGTTTATCTCTACATATGGCAAGACACAAAAGTTAGGGATGGAAAAAGATCTATTAGATCACTGAGTCCGAAACACTGCAAGTGAAGGACAGAGCCCCCAGAGAAGGCAGAGTTGTTTTTAAACAGATGCAATAAATTGCCCTTCACGATGCGGTGGCCAGCTGAGATATTTCACATCCTTGACTTTGAGGTAGGAGATGCTGCAATGTGGAAGTTTTTCACCTTTCCCAATAGATTCATGACAAAAAATTTGTTGTTGGTTTCTGCTAATATGCTCTAGTTTCCAAAAGACAGCCCAACCACAACCAGAATTCTTCCGTCACTGCCTGATCCTAATTTATTTAAGATACTTGCTGAAGTCATCAGTTGGACTGTTCTCAAATGACCCCAAGCTAGGATCACATATGGAAATACAGAAAAGCAATATGTTGCAACAATCCAACAATATCCTTCCAATTAAATCTTAAACTTTGGTAGGTTCAGTCGAACACCACCTCTTTGCCCTCCGAACAGTCTCTTGTTTGCTTAAGGGTTCACGGTCAAACCCAGTGCACCAGAACCAAATCAAAAATGAGTCTCTATTGCATGGGACCTGGAAGACACAGCCAGAAAATGAAAAATAAAGAAGGGCAAACATCTCTCAGAGTAATTCAGGTGCCTAAGAAAGCCACTGAAACACGTCCTGAGAGTCACTCAGCCTGTGAACGTTCAAGTCCAGGCTGGTTGTCCCTAATGGATCATGGCTGATAAGGGCCTTTAGGAAAGGAATAAAATCAGCACAAAAAGTAGCTCCAAGGTCAGAAGTGTGACTCTGTGTTTGGATACAGTTCCAAATAGTTATTAAATTACAGAGCACATAGACTAGACATTCATTATTATCAGCATCATTAACATACTTTAGAAATTAGAAAGTTCAGTTCAATGTTAAATCGAGAGCTATAAACAGTTTTATAAAAGTAGGACACCTCATGGAAATGAATCCCACCTTCCAGGCTCATGTGAGACTGCATATTACTTTGTCCCAACGTGAGACACAAGCAGGGATGAGGCATGGACATGCAGCTATTGGCACTCCAGAAATCCTAAATCCTTGGTATTCCAATGGCTCACTGGATTTGGCTGCACTGGGACGAGTTGGCACATTTTGGAAATGATTTAATTTTAATTGACATTTTTCAGCAATAATCAAGAGGTAGGTAGGAATGGTCAGGGTAACCTATGGCAGTTGCACATTATTGTACAACCATGTAACATTGAAATTGGGTATGTAATTCCTTTCACTCCCTATGGAAATCCTAGCCAGAAAATAATTTTTGAAAAGACCTTAGCTAAGAGTGGATTCTGAAAGCATTTAAGAATATCTTTTAAACACAGCCATCCAAATCCAGATTGTTTAGAAAACAGGGACAATTGCTGGTGACTACTCCTTTCTCAACATGTCTTTTTTCCTGCTGTACTCAGCTTTTCCAGCACCCAGTGAATAAATGCAACATTGGAGCATCACAGCCTGTCTTCCACACCAATAACAGACTAATGCAGCCTAATACTTTTATAATATAAGCAATAGCAGTATATACATTAAAAATAAATAAAATATACGGCTCCACTGGGGAAATAGAAAGTAAAATGTGTGCGGCAGATGTAAGTCATGTCGGCTACCAGAAGGCACTCAGATTTGAAAGCAAGGAGAGTAACACATAACTAGGTGGGGTGTGTGTCAGAGCTAGGTGACGTTTCACAAAAAGCTTCCTCAGAATATTCATTTTCCATTTTATGTATAATCCTCGATACAAGGTTTGATTTTATATACTGACACACTGGGTCCCAAGCTTCTGGTCCAAAACTGCTCTAACATCTCCCCCTACCTCCACCCAAACACTTTTTAAAGTAGTATTGACACAACCGCAAGTGGTAGCCTTTCTAAATTAAAACATCTCTTTATAGCCCGGGCATACAGTGCAGCACTTAGGAGGGACATCAAATACATCTTGAAAGGCTGTGGTTGCACTGTCTGTGGTATTAGTCAAGGAACACAGTGCCTGTCTGGAGCTTGTGTAACAAGCACCAGCAAATGAAGTGCTCCAATTGTATCTCATCTCGCATCCCAGCCTTGCTGGGTTAGACTGGCAAACAGAGGAAGTCCTTCAGACTGTGCCCCAGCTTGTGTCTCCAGGACAGAGCCCGGTCAAATCACATGCTCTGTTGTTTATCAGAAGGAGGACATCAAATACTGGCTTTGCAGTTTGCCCTTGAAAACCCCAAATAACCTTCAAGTGGTCCATCTGTGCTGCCATTAAAATCCCTCGGGGTCTGCACATTAGGAACACGTTTTCTGTGAAGCTGAAGGACTAAGATGACATGAAATACTCAAAACTGAGCTCTAAATATCCAGTACCAGATCCAAACATCCCTCAAAACACAAGATTATTCAGGGTTTCTAGGTTTGAAAAAAGAGTAGTGAAATGTCCCTGCCTCATTCCCATTTGGCACTGCCTGATTGCAGCCAGGAGCAGAACTGCAGGGTCACCATAGGTAACTTCTTGCACTCACAAGTGGCCAATGGAAATTCTCACTAACCTTTCCTAAAAAAAGCCAAATGAGACAATTCATAGAGACAAAGAGCTGGTAAGAAAAAATGAAAGGGAAAGAACACCTCCATTTAGAACATTGCAGATGTTGCAATTTTCCTCTGAATTCACACTTTTCTTCCTTACATTTCATTTTGTCACATGACCATTTCAAAAGATCTTGATTTTCAAAATAGATATAAGGAAATCAAAAAAGGTAGTAACAAAACCCTGATAAAAATAAAATCCAGCAGCAAGACATGATTCCTTTGTATCGAAAAACAAAAGGAGAAAAGAAAGGTGTATCAAGCCTTGAAAAACTGAAAAGTTTCAAAGAAAAAAAAACTTTTTTTTTTTAATTGGGTAACAGTTTAATTTTCAAAAGCAGATTATCTGCCCTTATAAGAAATGCAAAATATCTTGAAGTCACAGGATGCTGGAAAACAAACAAACCAACCAACCACCCAAAAAAACAGAACCAGATCTATTTCTTGTCTCTCTGTCTGGCCCAAAAAAGCATAAATAAATACCTTCTGAGATTTTCAATCAAGTTTTACAGTCCCAAAGGACTTGAACCATTAAAATGTTATGTAAGTTTTTATTCAGACCAACTACTTTGAAGCCCATCTGTTTATATCGGGGTTGGCCTCAGTAAAAACCCGAGAACAAAACACACACACTGTGTGATACTGAAATCAGATCCAAGTTCTCTTGGTTGGCCCCTTTTCTGCCATTTGCTGCGAGTCCATCAGTCAAAGCCTCTCTCCCAAATGGCGTGAGGAATACTTCTTTCATGGCACCCCCTCCAGACCTCGAATACAACCACAGCCTTGAGAAATTAATCTCTCCCCTGATAGCAGATAAGAACAACCAGCAGTGCCCGATTCTGCATTTCTCCCCCATTCCTGTTTCACCCTGGTACAGCAATCTGGTCTCCAGCAAACATCCCAGCAGCAGCCAAACATGCATCCAGGAGAGTTTATTGTTCTGTGAAGCACTGCCTGTACCCTCAGTTATTCTCCTACCCAAGGCCACTTATGGGGTGAGGGTGCAGTTACCCATCCCACACCACAATCCTTGGTGGAGGCTTTTGGGTTAATTTCTCTAATTAGCTCAACCATGCCATAATAGAGGCTCACAGCCTTCTCTTTCTCTAACAGCACTGGGTGTGAACTGCAAGTGCTGCTTTTTTCCAGTAATTTTTCCCTTCTCCCAAGTGTAACTCTACATGTCTCTATCCTCACACACGCACGCCTCCAGTCACACACACACGTTTGCCTTTGGAAGATGTTTCAAACCTACCCAACCTAAATAAGGAGAACTTTTAAATGTATTTTATTTTCCCCTTGATGTGGTGAGATTCGCAGGCTGTGGAAAAAGAGGCTGGGACAAGACACGGTTGCATCTGGAGCGGGGGAGGCATTCTTTTTTGTGGTCGTCTGATGAATTATCAAAGCCGACTTGTAAGGAGTTTGGGGCCCAGAACTTTAAACAGATAGAGATTTTCCTCTCTCCTTCCCTTTCTGTCTCCAACTGTCCTGGGGATTTGACTGAGTCATGTTACACTCGCTGTGACTTCAGATCAGTCGTATCTGGCTTTAATAATGTCTTTATTTTTATTGCTGTTATTTTTGGCCGCCCGGGTACTATTCAGAGCCTTGTTGTTGCACTCCCGGCAGAGGCAGCAGCCTGTGCTCAGTGATGGGAGCGATGCGAGGACAAGAGGGATCTGGAGATGGAGATGTCAGCATGGAGCCTCTGGGACTCGCTCAGGGCCAGCTCTGAGCTCCCATGGAAGCCCAGTCAGGAATGCCTGGCATTCCCATCCCTTCGAACAAGACCACTCACGGCTCCCCACTACAAACATCTCCCCAGTGGGGCTGCACAGGAATGGAACAGATGTCAAGACACTGGGGAGAGGGAGGGTGGAGGTAAAGAAAACAAGGGACATGTGAAATACGTGTCTGAATGGGGCAGCTCTGGTTGAAAGCAAAACAAACCCAGCTTTGGTCAGCCTCAAGGGCTGCATCTGGCGGGAAATCCCTCTCGGGAGGTCCAGGTGTTGGGCAGGAAAAAACCCCAAAATTTCCCCCACCCTTCTTCTTTCCCCTTTTTTGGCAACCATTTTAAGAGCCTAAAGTTACAGGAGCACACCTCAGTGGAGACATGGGAAAAGGGGAGGAAGGAAGGATTGTCACAGGTCAAGTCTCTTCCACTACATCTTTTATATTTATTAATTTATTTTCAATAAAAGAGACAGCACATCTTCAACTTTTTATAAGAGTGCAAATGCGAAGTCAATGAGCTTCCTGCCCAAGACGGAGGTGGGGGGAGAAAGAAATGGAATGGCTTATTAGTGGCTACATTTCATCTTTCAAAGGAACAACTTGGAGGCCATCCCAGAAGGATCCTGCTGTGTTTCAATAAAGTGACTACGGGGATCGAAAGCCCAGTCGAGGCACCTAAAGAACAGAGCCAAGAAGGCAACCAGTACCATTAGGGATTTATTTTATTCATGCACAGAGGAGACAGGGGGACAGTGGAAGGCTGCAGAAACACATCTTGCAGGCACAACATGCTGGGATACTACAGAGGGACTGAGGGTCCTTGCCCATTTCATCAGTAGAATATATAAAATATATAAATGAGTTCTAAACTTCCATGTTCAAATCAGTTCCACTGCTAAAACCTTAGATCTTAGTGCTAGGGATCTCTGAGAACAGGCCTTGGAAGAAACAAAAGTGGCTTTTATCTACAAACATAACTTCATTTCAGTCACTTACCAAAAATATTCCACTAGCATTCATGCTACTTTTTCTTCTTTGTGTCAGCCATGCAAAGCAGAAAGGCTGAAAGACCTACAGAATATCCCCAGAAGCCAAACTAACACATATTTATAGAAGAGAGAAGGGGAAATTCAAGAGAGGAAGGAAAATATAAATTTCATATATCTTCTTGCAGAGCAGAAACGATAACAGGCAAATCATGCAGCCATTGCTATACCACATATAATGAAAAGTCATACAGCAGACAAAGAATCTTCATTAAAATCAGTCTAAGCATGAAAAGTGACACGAGTGGCAAGAGATCAGACACTCACAAATAGCTGCTCACTCCAAGTTTGGGTTGGACACAGGTGTTACCCAAAGTAGCCTGAAAATAACAACATCCTCTCGTTCACTCTTCCCCCACCGAGCACTCAATGAAGATATACTGTCCCCCCACAATTTTCACACTCAGAAAACCCTTCAAAACTTACAGTCCCCCTTCCTTCTTGGAGGTTCATCTCTGTCCCTCACCTTACTGCCACCCAGCTCCCTCTGTGAGCTCCTCAGACAGGAATTGCACAAAGGCAGGGGATGGGGACTTAGCCTGAATACACAAACAGGGAGGCAGAGATTTTTCTGTGGCTCACTCCCCAGAACAATCTGAGAGAGAGAGCCAGGTTGCGCAGGGATCATGGATCTGATGCTTTTCTTTGGTCTTTAAATTAAAACTAAAGCACAGTTTATGGGGAAAAGGGGGTTTTACTTCGTTATTTATTTCAGGATTTTTGGGTACAGCACTTGGTCCAGGTAGAATGTTTTGAAAACCTATGCACTACTTTTCACACCGAAATACACACAATTATAGGCCTTGCAAAATTAGTATATTTATCAAAGATTTTCGAATCAGAGGCTTGAGTGAATCTCTTGTTCTGAGGAATTTTCTCTCTGGATGGGTTTATCTTAGTTTACAAAAATGTGTTCTGGAGAGGCCCTTGGTGTCTGGGGCTCCCAGGATGTTTGCTCTCCTGGTTTAATGGTGCCGTGGGGCTGAGCTGAGTTCTCAGCCTTGGGGAGGTACAAGTATGTAGGTTAAAAGCACTAAGAATATATAAAACTATATAAAAGAGTATGTAAGAGGGGTAAAAAAAATAAAGCAAAAAATAAATCTGGCATCAAATCAAGCTCTTCTGCACTCTTTCACGTGCCCTGGACAGAACACACCTCTGCAGCCTGAATGAAGCAGCCCAGCCTGGAATGTTTCTCTCCAGAGGCTCAAACCTCTTTCCATTTTCTGTTTATGTGTTTGTATCAGACTGGAAGCTCTTTACAAAGGCCCATTTCAAAAGTAAGAGACAGCATTTTGCTGTTCTCTGAGGGCATGAGAAGAGTTTTGCTGAGGGAACTCTGAAATCATAAATACTGATTTTCAACCCCACAAGCCTCACCTTTCCTATTTATTTCCATCTTTTAGAACTAGCACTGGTGGGAAGAATATAAAAGCAAAAGAGAACAAAATCAGCACAGCGATGTACACCTCCAACCCAGTGCAAAGACTGTGCACGTGTGTGTGCATGGAAGGATGCAGGAGTGAGGCAAGAGGAGCAGAAGTCAAGAAGATAAGGAAATCAGAAGTTATACAGCTCCAGAAGATAACTCTCTGGAGGAACAATGAAGAAATTCCATGATTTAAGAGCTTTGTAGATAATGTTTCATTCAGCTATAAGAGACAACTATCATTGTAGAAAAAAGAAATCTACTGAAGACCACATTATACAGAAAAAACTCAGCTTCTCTCTCAACCTACTTGGCAAGAAATACATTTCAGCAAGGAAAAGGTTTCTTTTCTTTACCCTGAATATGAACTTTTGTACCCACAGAACATATTCTTTACACATTTTTATTTCAAAATAAAAACAAACAACCTTGGATGCACAAAGTTCAATGCTGAAACAGGTAAATGTTCATGGCCAAAAATGCATTTCAGCAAATGCTAATAGTCCATTTCCGATTTGCAAAACTTCCTGAGCATCTTCAATAAAAATAAAAAAAAAAGGAAAAATATCACAACAAGAAAGAAAATTCATAGCTGCTTGGCCTCACTAGGTTTTAGAAATACTGTATATTTCTGTAGATTTTTGGAAATCCAGTAGGAAAAATTACATTTTTATTAACTCCTTCCCCTTTTCCTAATAAAGACTAGTGTTTAAGTTAGGACTTAAACTTCAATAATTAAGATATTTTGTCCATTCATGATGAGAAAATCTCTGCTGATTTCAGACAGAGAGCAGCTGAAAACCTATCAAAGGCTGGTCAGAAGAGGGAGTAACTTTAGCTTATCACTTTGAACCATGGAATGATTTCTGAGTAACAGCAGGCAAAAATTTTCTGTTAGGAAACTTAGTTTTGTTAGCATGGACTTAGTACTGATAGTACAGGAAAGTGCCACAAACACAAAAGGAACTTTTTTCAAATGTATAAGCTGGCTCAGGGATAAAAATTTTTACCTGAACTGAATAAAAAACGAATCAGGTTTTACCCTGTGTTAGCCAAGACGGTGAACATTAATTCTCAGTTTCCTCATGGTTTTATCCAAGTAAAACCCTCTCATGTTGAAACCATAGATTTTACATCATAAAACACGTGTAAAGCTGATTATTTCAAAGATTAAATCATGTTCCATGCCTCTCTTACCCACGCCCTCCCCACTGCAGGGCTGTTTGAACAGGTGTGCAGACACATCGATAACAGCTTCCCCCAGGTAAGGAGATAAACAGTTCCTACCACTGCACAGCAAAGTGCTGCTTATGGCTTGCTATTCACCAGAGCTTTCATTCTCAAGGAGTCTAATCTGCTTCACCAACTAATTCTAGGAGCTGGGAAGGTCTGAGCCAGATAAACATCAGATGTTTTACAGAGAAACTCTGCACAGCGAAAGGTAGAACAGATGGTATTACCTTATTGGAAGTTAAGGTTTTGCTTACTGAAAGCCAAGTCCAAAACTTGAAACCCAGACAAGGTCCCAGACACAAGCCATGTGGGGTTCTGAATTCCAGCCTCATTTTCCCTTCACCAGAAGTAAGGTTATGCCCTGCAGCTCCAGCTATAGCTGAAAACATGAGTAAAATGGTTTTTCCATTCCTATATGCTAATTCTTGTCTCAAGATAAAAATCACTGGTAAAAGTAAGAAGGAAACAGCCCCGTGCCACAGTGGCATGCACTCTGGCAGGCAGAGCATGTGTGTGGACAAGGAATAATGCCAGAGGGGCAATTCGAACTTGGATCTCTCAAAAGCAAGGAGAGCACCCTAGCCCATGCAACCTCAGGTTACAGAGGAATTTGGGAGCATGGGGGGAAGAAGGCAAAAAGTTTTATAAGGTCTTGATGCCATTCTGACGCACAATATATATTTCTTTATAACTCCAAAATGTTTTATGGGATCGTAACATACCCTGCCAACCTTTACCTGCTGCTTTTTGCCAGCAGTGCTCCAACATCCTCCTAGATCGGACACAGATGCTGCCCTGACTTGGAGAAGTCTATTTACTGAATTAGTAATTACCACATCCTACAGCACCTGAGTTTTCCTTGGAGTTCTCCCAGCCACGTCCTGCCCGTAGCCTGCCTTGCTTAGCTGGTGAAATCTGACATGTTCTTGGCCAGGGGGGCAGCAGCCTTGGCTGCCTGTCTAGAAATACTCAACCTGCAGAGAGAGCTGAGCCAGAAAAGATTTCTAAATAATTTGGCAATTTCACTCTGCCTGTTACTGGTTCCTCCTCGTGTTCTTTTTGCGCAAAGAGAAACTACACCAGCCTGGCTCGGTTATTTTTGTGTGGCAGCTGGGTGGGTAGGGGAGAAAATTCAGCCTGTGGAATACAGAGCACTGCTGAAAAGCTGGCTCTTGGCTAACACACACGGAGGCTCCCGTATCAGATATCCTGCTTCCAAGCTGCTCTCTGTAGAAAACAAGAGTTTCGCCCTGGCAGAAAACAAAAAAATATGCAAAAGAAATAAAATGATAATAAACAGAAGAAAGCCCCAGCCCTGAGGAGCAGCTCAGCACTGAATGAAAGGGAATGCAAGCTGTTTTACATGCTTTTCTTGTCTTCCTTCCCTCTGTTGTCATTGGTTGTTTCGTTGTTTGCAAGGCTGGAACAGAGGGGGGAAAGCTGCATGTCAAGTATTGAAATTTCTCTTTGAAGGTCCCTTTTTCAGATGAAAAAAGGAGCTTCAGACAGAGCTCCCGAACCCCACTTCGACCTTCAAAGTTTGACTAATCCTTTGTCAGAGTGGCATTTGCCACTTAAGGCATAAAGCCCTTTTTAACACTCAGATCAGGAGCCTGTTTTCATACTTCCTCCTAAAAGCATAACCACAGCAGATTTTAATTCGTTGTAAAAGTGTGGGAAGGGGATGTTTTGTTTGTGCTTTTATTTGCCAGCAAGGGGGGCAGGAATTCAGCTCCGTGTTCCAGGGAAAGATGCAAAACTTGTAAAGCCTGAGCTAATGTGCCTGTGCTTCAGTGGGGCTCAGAGGGCATTTGGGGTCAAAGAATACTTTGGTGTGAAGGCAAGAGAGTCTGTTTGAGTCAATACTCACTAAGGGCCTTCCACTGGGCATCCTGGGTGCTGAATTTGTGATGGAACATGAGCCAGATTGGTGCAAAACCCCCAGCCTTGACAGTTTTGGTATCTCACCAATCTGTCACAATAAGGAAGCCATGTGTTTATGTGCAGTATAAACAAGAATGCAAATTACCTCATTCATAGGTTTCCTCAACCTACAGGTAGTTGGAGAACTGAAAAATGTATCTTGCAAAGGGTGAGCTTCATAGAGTGAAATGTGCTGACTGCTGGGATGAAACAAAGCAACCCTTTTGGAAGGCACAAACTCTTAGGAAAAGGGGGGTTTTGGGTTTTAGGTTTTTTTTAATCTAAGATTTCATTGAGAACTTGAACAGACAGGACACTTACCCAGTCAGATCTTAGCCAGATCACTGGATTTCATCCTAATACCCTTGGCAAAAGCTGCTGCAAGGTCTTTTCTTGCAAGACTGCCAAGCGTGGCATATTGGGAAGCAGCACCCAGCAGACATCAGCCTCTCCTGGAACAGCAGCTTCTGAAGCCTGAATAAAGAGCAGTGGGAATGGCAGCTCCAAGCCACCACAGCTGGGGTCAGCTGGACACAGCCTTCAACCAAAGTCCAGACTGAGATTTTACACTTCAAAAATCCAGATCCATAAATGTGTTGTCTTAACCACCTTGCCAAAATATTTTCATCTACTAAAACATGAGGGCTGTGTCCAAATAGCACTGCAAGAATGTGATTTTGAGGGCTACCAGAACCACAGCTCAGCTCAAGAGGTACCCCAGAAATACATCTGAACACTGACAGAATTATGATGCAGAGACAAGATAAGTTCCAAGAATTAAATTCCCTCTTAGGTATCTATAAAAGCCTTACATAGCTATAAAATTATACTCATTGCAATACCAAATAAAAAATGAATAATCCCTTATCTGACTGAACAGTCCTATACTGCTACATCTTTAATAAGTTTATAAAATCCACAGATGCAAACTGCAAGAAACATTGAGTGTGGAAGGATTCTGGATCAAAACCAGGAGAAATGTTACAGATAAAATTCTTCTGCAAGTGAAGAATTCACATGCCTTTTTGGCATTCCAAGTGTGTGCTGTTCAGAGAAAGTACAGCCCATTCCTACCCTACCAATCTGAAATCTATGCAAAAAGTGAGGAAGATTTTTAAAAATTGAGAACAAAAGCAAGGAAGATGTGGTGGATCTCAAAGGATTTCCTTCAGGTCAGGAGTCACCTTAGAGTTCAGATTTAACAGGAAATTTTTAGTCTGAAATACAGACCATAACATATTTTTAGATGAAAACAACAAACGTGAACCTTCACCCACAGCTGAAACCAAATGCAAAATCAATCTCTGATGAAGTTGAAAGTTAAGAAGTTAAGGGACTGCATCCATGCACCATGGAATGTCTGGAAGCCACATTGAGCACCAAGGAAGCTGCTGTTAGAAAGAGCCATTTGTTATTTTCTGTCTGCCCTGTCACACCTCTACACTGCACTGAGGCTTCTCTGTGCCTTCAGCTACAGCTCCATTTACAGGGCCAGTGAGTCAACTAAGTAACAACATCTCTGCAGTGATCTTCACTCCCAAATAAAGGTATTAAAGGTAAGAAAAATCCATATATTTGGATAAAAGATCCACATGAAAATCAATCTGTACAGTCTTTAAAATGACACCACCACAAGAACTCTCTCTTCTCAAGATGCCAATCTGGAAGCTGCAATCAAAAAGCATCTTAGGAAGAATATCAGAGTAGACAAAACCTCTTTTTCTTGCAGTGGTTACAAGTGACACCTTTAATGAACAAATGACTCCCAAACAAGGTTTGTTTTCATGGTGGGTTTTTTCCTGGGTTAAAACATGTTTCTAAGATGAATTCAATTTTTGGTATGCAGAACTTCTTTTAAATTCTAGTTTAGGTTTTTCATAATCTGAAAAAAGGATTCAATTAAACTCAGGAAAATTTACACCACCACTATGTAATGGCTTCAGTATTTACAATACTAACAGAATTTCCAAAAATTATAGCAGTAAACGCAGGGCTCTCCATCCACCCCTCTTTTAATTCTTTCCAAACTTTCACTCACGTACTAACAAAACAGACTGGCTCATCTTTCACACCTGCTTGGGAATAAAGAGAAGAAAAGGGTTGCAACATCCTATGGCCAAGCAAAAGAGAAGGACTGATAAGAAATTTTGTAAGCCATTAAAAATTCACTGCTAGGAAAAACTTGATGAACAGGTATTTCAAGTTTCCCATCTGTCTGCGTGGAATATGAGACACACAACACCCTCCTTGTTCCTTCAAAGAAAATAATTCCTGCAGAAAAGTCTGCACCTACACAATCACAGGGGCAAACGACCATGTACACCTGCAGAAAATCTACTCACAACTCCATTCAATACAAACTGCAAGCACACAAGGAATAAAGGCAGGAATAAGTAAAGCCAAGAGAAGAAAAGGAAGAAGCCAAATTTCTCACTCACTCTTGCTATCTCAGTCTAAGAAAGCTCTGTCAGCAAGTACTACTAATCCAAATTATTCTTACACAAATATCACTGAAGTATGAAACACAAGATAAATGTAAGGGCAGAGATTCTCCCAGCCAATCATGTGGTTTGGGAGTCCTCTTGCAATAGGTGGATCTAATCTCAGACTACATGGTAACTTTGGAAACTGTGGCCAAATAGATAACACAATTTATTTTACTTTAAACCATCATGAATATGCTTAATGAGCAATAAAATCTAATCTTCCAAGCTTTAGAAAGACAAGTGTATTATGAACACATCCAGGAGCAAGGGAGGCAGAAATTTATATAATTATAAAACAGAGTAGTTTAACCAATGGCTACCAGATCAGCAATGCCACTGAGCAAAGCCTCCTAAAGCAAGGCTTGCACCAGCACAAACACACAAGGAATCCAATTCCTCGGTACAGTATGAGCTCTCACTCCCTAGAACAAAACAGTTTACAAGGCATCATTTAGTGTTACAGACAATCAAGACTTGAAATAATTCTATTTCCTTTCAGGGCATGAATACAAATCTTGAAGCAACCCATCAATTCCAAGACAGAAGAAAAACTCTCTTCACTTTGCATTTAGAAACTCTGCATGATTTGAAATTGAAGAAATGACCAGGGATTTTTTTGCCTGTAGCACTTTTAGTTTCCCCCATACAGGCATAAATGATGCTCATCAATAGAGCTGTGATATTTTCAAGTATAAAAAAGCAACATAAACTGCACTTACTAGGTTCTCCTATGGTTCCCATTTAATTTCTTTTGTCTAATGTAAACTCACTGGGCTATGACTAACAGCTAACATATAATTTCTAATTGTATGGCATTATGTTATGTTAGTACAAAAACATTATCAGAGCCAAGAAAGAGACAGAAGCAGATCGTTCAGTCTTACTGGGAGTAGACAGGAATGGAAAAATACCATCAGTATCAACTGCATTTGTCAAGGAAGCAGATTAAAAGCCAGCTTTAATAGGAAGAAAATTTTCCTACATTTTGCTTTCCTTCTTCTTAGATCACTGAACTGTTACATAAACAAACCAAAATATGTTCACCTTTTCAAGGGCTTATGAAAACAAAATTGGATGATATAGGACATTACTATTTTATTCAGAAGATGTTCTATATATTTCTACAGAAATGGCCTAAAGCTTTAGAGAGCTATAAAGCCTGAAGCCACATGATTAGCCATTGAATCCATTCTTGTCGCAGAATTATGTTCAGATTTACATTTGAAAGAATTATGAGCCAGAGTCTCTGAAAAAAAAAAAGGAAGGACAAAAATCTGATTTACACCCTGTAGAGATTTCTCTCCCTGGGGAATAAACCAAAGGAACCTAAATCAAGAGTAAGGCCATGTAGAAGTACACTCCTGAGCCTGCAGATAGTCTGCAACCATAGCTGCAAGAGCTGCCACCAGCCCATATCCCCCACTGTGCTAATCACGAGTCCAACAAGGACAAGTTAAATGGCAAATGTGACAGACAGCACTGGCTCTGTTTGTTTAGGGCTGCCTGTATGTGATGCTCTTCTGAGAAGCTGGGGCTGAGCACCTTGTCCCACAAAACCTGGCCTTGGGCCAGGGAAACCTGGATGGGAGAGGACTCCACTCCCATCAGACACTGAGTGTGCCCAGCCCTGCAGTGCAGAGAGGGAGGGATGCAGAGAATGAGAACCATAAACAAGCCTGTGCAGGAACAAAGACAGCAACAAAGCTGAGAGCAGCAGGGAGAGATCCACAACAGGGCTCCTGAAGGGGGATGGATGGAATTAGTTTAAATATGTGCTTAAGAAGGACTGCCTTGACCTTGTTGTCACACAGAAAGCAAATGAATTGCTGAAATCAGAGCAAATCTGAAAGAGATCTATCTGCATGAGAGAGGGAAGAAAGAGGAGGATTTGTTTATGTTGTCCTTAGTTTAGTCTGTCTTAACCCAAGTCAAATCTGTTGATCTGAATTTTTGCTGTTTTAAAGCATCTATATACCTTCTTCTCTTGTGGTCCAATAAAACACATCTTTTGCAACTTAAGATGTTTTTCTGAAGAGCTCACTTTAAGGAAGAGGTACAGCCAGGCCCACCTGAGAGCTCTGGCAAGATTGGGCTCCTGTTCAATACCACACATTGCCAGTGGCTGCTGCATCAGTGTGGACGTCAGACAAAGATTCGTGAAGACGCAGTTTGATTAAACAAAAGCCAGAACAATCTACTCAGTCTGTAGCCATTTAAGAATCTGCTGGAATTCCAGCAGCTAAGAAGAAACTGCAAGGAGTGCAGGCAGAGAGTTGTGGTGCTGTGTTAGAAATACTGGGTTCACTTCCAGCTCTCAAGAGAACCTACTGCATGATCATAGACTGCAGCAGAACCCCTGGCAGGTGACCTCCTGTTCCTGTGCTCCTGCTTCCCTTCTCACACAGCTTATTCATTACAGCTACAAACTCTTCAGGACAGCATTTATGCCTTGTTATGTATTTGTTCAGGGCTTAATATAAGAAAGCTCTAATCTCAGCTGGGGAATCCTCACAACAGCAAACACTGGTCCTGTGCTCCACCTCAACACAGGCCAAACACCATCCACAAACCTACACAAATCTACTGTATGATTCTACTCCATGATTTTTTTCAGCCAAGAATCTCACATTAACCAAAAAGAAATCCTAAAACTCCTTTCACCTGACCTTTAATGTCATTGTCACCCAGCATGTACCTGGCAGCACCCAATCCAAACCTTCCAGGGCTCCGTAACCTTGATACTATTGACCAGCATTGCTCTGATTTAAATTTCAAACAGCCTGCAATTTTGATTCTTTTTTCCCCCAGCTCTGAAAGCAAACATTATGGATTTTATAGGGAAGAAGGCCCTGGCCACACACTTGATTCGCACAAACTTCGCATACGTGAAAAGGCAGTCAATACAAACAGAATTCATTTTAATTAACCTTAATATGCTGACGAAAACGGTGGGGAGTTTTCATGAGTGAATAAGTAGAGCCACATACACAAAAATATCTGCTTTGTTAATTGCACATGCACACATCCAATAATACAGTCATGGTTAATTATAGTCCTTGTTTCCAAACTTACATTGTTACAATCAAGCTGAGGAGCTGCTTCAGTCAACAAGCATGTGGCCTTTTTTGGGTTAGGTGGAGTAGAACCTGGTGCTGAGATTTTGATCTTGTCAAAGGTCTTCAATTTTCCATCTCATCATTGAGCCCCTAGTGCCTGTTTGGGATAGGAAGAAACTTACTGTGCTTCCCCAGCCTGGAAAGTCCACTGGATAAAATTCCCCCTGGATCAGAAGCAGCCTCAACTGCAGCATCTCCTTCAATAAGTCCAAGGAGTTTGAATCAGTCACACAAAATCAGGAGCAACTACTCAAAAAAGCAGTTATGCTGGTGATAAACCAGAAAAAGAGACAATCAAGAAACCCAATCTATGAAACTCCTGAGTGCAAAGAGAAGGCAAATACCAGCAAGTGAATTAAGATTCCTCTTACTCAATTCAAACCTATGCAGACAGTCAGAATTAGGGAGGTCTGGGTACAGAATCTCTTAATGGACATGCTTCCAAAGAAGGCATCACACCATGGTGATTTCCCTGTTCATTGCTGCAAAAATTTCAAACCAAAGCAGACACCTAAGCATGAACAGGCCTAAGGTTCCCCAAACTTCATAAAAACCAAAGCCAAATAATTTTAAACATCTGCATTTCAAATGTGTCTCTTCCTCCATGAGAAACAGCTCTCCCTCTAAGGCTTACCTGGTCCCAGCCAAAAGAGCCCAAAATGAACCTTGTGTGGAAAGGGCAAAGGAGTCGAGCACTTGAAAGAACTGAACAATTTTGCAATTGCTTTTGGGGATATGTAAGGCCTCATTCTGAAAACTTGCTATGAAATATCTGTGTATCTGCCAAATTTCTGGCTAGGGCTGAGATTTTAGTTATTTCCCAAAAGCAGAACACAGGAAAGTGGGGAAAAAACTGTTCTCTAAGTTTTCCTCAGCACTCTTATCTTATCAGCACAGTGAGCACGTGCTGCACAAAGAAAGCAGATCCAAGACACAAACCCGGGCATTTAATGTTTGTTCAGTTAGAAGAAAAATATTGCCAAACCAATGGATTCAAGAATAATAGAGCTATGCCCTGAAAATCATGATATTTGAGACTCACTCTCTTTGCTTTCTATTTTTTAATCTTCCAGGGTTCTTTTGAGTTACATATCTACATTTGAGAGCCTGCGGGCCAAGAATTTATTTAAGATGCAGCTAAGAATCTCATTAATAAGATGAATCCAGGAACTGGGCTTTGAAGAAAATATACAGGTAATGCTAAATTTAAAGTCATGACAAGTGCCACCAGTGCATACAACATCAATATCTTGCTAATGGACCCATAATTGGTTAATGAGCTGAGGCACACAACAATAATGGGGAAAAAGGACCAGAAACGTGGCTGCTAAGAATTATACCAAGTTATTCAGAGCCACATCCAGTTTGCTTACATGATGGTGGACTGGCCTAATTCTAATGTCACAAGGAGTACTTCAAAGTGGGTAAATGCTTTATGATATGCCTTGATTTGCATCTTTATAACCACAGACACTTGTGTAGTTAAGCCAGATAAGATGTGTCCTTAAGATGGTACAGCAAAGCCCTACTTAATTGTTTGGTGGGATAATTATACACAATGCTATTGATAGTTGTCATTTCATCCTGTCCAAAATCTAGGTGGTGTTAGAGTTAGGCTGTTAAGGTTCTAACAGATGAGGATAGACAGGCATGTTATAAATTGAATTTGGCAAAGCTTCAAAACAAACCAGTGCTGAGCAGGAACAGACTGAAACTCCCTTCTTGCAATATCTTCTTCATGTTTGGAACATATCTGACATATTTCAAGTATATTTTCATTAGATGCATCACCCGACCTGTATAAACACTGCTGCCATCTGCCCTCCTCCCTGAAATTATTGACTAAACTTGGACAGTGCAGGAAATAACACTGCCAAAATTCAGACTTCAGATTAAAAGATGCAAATAATTGTGCCTTCAGTAGTCTGCCTGATGCTGAAAATCAGTACTGTAAATGCAGAAGTTCATGAGCACAAATATGGAAAGTAAATTCCGGTCCTCACAGCAACGTTTCCCTCTATTTATACCTTAATAAATGCATTATGGAAATAAACATTTACCTGACACTTGTCCTTAATAGAGGTTCTCTCCTTTATAAATTGATTGAGAGCTTTAGAGTAAAAGAAAAAAAAGCACAGGGGGGATGTTGAGCAGTGAAAGTTTGGAGTTTAATGAACAAAGCCACTTATTCCCTCTCAAAGGCAGAGCGAGGCAGAGAGGGAGATGAAAGCTCTTGTTTCATTTTATGTGCAAAACAGAACAGACATCTCCCATAGACATGCTAATGAAACATTGATTTGCTGGGGTGACGTCTCTTACCACAGGGCTCTCCACCTTGGACTTCCAGGAGAAACGATTCACAATTAATTAACTCCTTTCACAGATTATCTAATATCTCACTTGGGCTCAACCCCACCTCGTGACAGTGTTGGTTTTGTTAGTAATATGCACATCAATGAATATACATATATATATATATATATATAAAGACGTGTTGCAAACTTTTATATGCATACAAACATATAATGCATTATATATAACATATAAAAATAAATTATTTATAACCTACCAAACGTACATGTATTTGCAGCCATTTAATTCACCTTCTGTAAACTCACACACAATTTTCTGATCAGCTCAGCCATCCCATGGGAGACTTCCAGAAACTCCCAACACCTCAGGACAATCCCTGACCAACTCACACCATCTCCTTCTTCTCACAAGTTAATATCAGACCAATACCCTGGTACATGTTAACAAACATTGCTCCCCACTGTCCTAAACATCACTTTAGTGGCTTTTTTCAGGCACAGAAAAGAGACTGGCACTCGTCTCTTAACAACAGCAGCAATAACAACAATAAACCTATTTAGGTGGAGATATAAAATAAATATTCAGCTATAAATACATGGGATTTTGTTTATTTGCTTTCAGAAAATAGAAAGGGAAAAAGTAATTGCAAAATTCTCTTTCCATTAAAAAAAAAAAAAAAAAACAACAAAAAAACACACAGAGTCCAAAGATTGCTTTCCTGTGTATGAACTATATGGCAGAGACATGTGGAACACCCCACATCCCATATCACTGGGGTTTAATCTCATTTATCCTGTGCCTAACAGATCCTCAGGCCAGGGTCGCAGCCTGGTTGCTCAAAGGGGATTTGATTCACTAAATGAAATCCCACCACAAAGATGGGTTTTGCCCACATTTGTGGGAACCCTTCTGTAAAGAGCTCAAAATAGAGCAGCAGGGCAGCTTCATACCTGCTTTGTTAGTCAGTACTGGAAGTGGCAAAAAAGGTAGCTGAGAAGGGCAGCAAATGCTACATTTTCTATTGGAATGCCCACAAATGCTGGTTAAAGATCATTTTCCCTTAAAATTTGTAAGGAAATTAAGGAAAGAAATTCTGTGGATATTGTCTTCCCAAGCTTTTCTTGTTCTGGTTGAAAAACAATTGTTTGGGAAATATGAAAAATGGATGGATTATTTTTATAACCCAAATATTTAATTTGGAGGAATAAGAACTCCAAAAAGTTTCCAGAAGTGGATATTTCTTTCTTGTTTAAGTAAAAAAACCCTTTTCTTAAAACCCAATAGTTAATGCTCTGTTTAAGATCCTGTGGCAGGGCCTTAAAAACTGTGGTATATTTAAATTTTTCTTTAAGGGATTTTAACCAGGCTCCCAGTGACTTTTTTCTTCTGGGATGCACAAAATAATTATGAATATAAGAACGAATTCTTTGGGATATTTTGACTTAAAATTAAAACTAAAATTGCTTTTGAGTAACATATCTAGAGGATCAAAGGCCTATGGAACAGCAACACCATAAATAATGTTCCACCTACTACCCTTTAAAGATTTTAACTGGAGATTTTGAAATAAATCTCTAACTGTACACACACATTCCCTCTCTCCTTCCCCCATGAATACCATTAATGTGAATTTCAAGCAAGGCTCACCTTCACAACAGCCATTATTGACATGGGGTAGATGATCAATACACAACAGACTTGAAGCTCATTTTCAGAAATTGATAAAAGTTCAAACCCCAGAGGGGTGAGATGATTTACAGCAGAGGTTAAAGCTATGCATTCGACTTTTCTCAAAAGTTAGGGTTTTCCAGATCCTTCCAAATATTTTTTTTTCCCTAAATGCCTTTAAGTTTGAATACAAACTTATTTTTCTTATGGAATTCACAGTTGGAGGTAGCAATTAATTTTGCTGAGAGTATCTACCAAGGAGGTAACAGCACACAAGATAACTTCCTTTGCATGACAGGTGCAAAAATCATGAAGCTGCATCTTACTGGGACTTACTCAGCCTCTCCCAAACCCACCCCAGGGCCAAGCTGTCCTATTCCACTCATTCCTGATGGAATTTTTTCCACACCATCCTGCACTGACACCAGTGTTCCTCCTGGCTCACTCCCCACAAGGATACTGGGAAGTTTTGAGATGGAGCTGAGGTCCAGCAGCCTTCCCATCTCAGGTCCCATTTCCAGGGGTTCATCAGCTAATAATGAGACAACAAGCTTTGATACATTCACGAGTTACCTAAAAACAACAGGGAAAACAGCAACCATCAGCCTCCTGCAGAGCTGGGGACACTCGGTACTTGGTCCCAAGAAAAACAAATGGAAAAGGCACCTTCTCCAAGGAAGCAGAGCAGAGAGGGACAGTAACACACCTCCCCATGGGCAGTGGGCTTCCCTTTCCAATTCACTGCAGCTTCTCACCCACCCTCATCCCTCTCCTCGAGGCAGCACTCCCTGCTTAGGAGGCAACAGGAGCAGGAGGTTAAACGTGGCTTTCCTTCCCTTCCCGGGTCAGCACTAAAGAGGGACCTCAGTAATGAAGTATTTCAGCTCTGGCTGAAATAATAAAAGAAAGGCCAGTGCAGAACTCCAGTGAGTCCTGGCCCAGTCCAAACCCTGATGCTGATGTTGTTATTTAAAAGCAGCACAGAGTAGGTAGGGCAACCCCGCGTCCACCACAGCAGTCAGAGGCCATCTCGTACTGCCTGCTTTTAATTATTTCATTGACACCCTTGGACTTGATAACTGCCTGAATTTTCCTGTCAACACTTTAGTCCTTGATTCGCTTCATTAAATCACAGTTTTGAATTGCTTTTTTTTCCTCCACCCACACCCCAGCCATTTTTCTGGCTTCTAATTCCCTGCCTGCCCCGCGCTGGTTTAAATTACACGCTCATTTCAGAATACTTGGACTATTTATCTAGGAAGCAAATTTCAGAGTCATCTGAAATTAATTTCCCGACCCCAAAGATCCTGGGTACCAGCTTCCAATCCAGCCGTGGAATTTCCTGATGGTGCTGCACATGGTTTGGGTTTCTCCACACCTCCAGAGAGCCACCCAGCAGCTGTGAGGCTGCAGCGTGCCCTCCCTCCTGCTTCTGTTCCTGTCCCACTCACCTTCTCAGCAGCAAAACAAAATCTACTTTAATGAATTTGTAGGTATTAGTGTAAGGTAAGCTATAGCATTTTTAAGGTTGAATCCAATCTTGGGATGTGGAAGCGTTTCAAGTGGCTGAGGGATACACAGCACTGAGCATAAAATTCAGCCTGGAAAGTTATTATTAATTGTTTTGCCAAGTTTATTAACAGGCAGCAGCTTCCCTGCACGTCCAGTAACAGAAGTTTTCACCTGGACTTTGGGCACCTCCACCATCTCTAATGTGAGGGCTATGGGCAAAAGTAAAATCATTTCACATATTCCAAATATAAAATGAAAGCCTTTGGCCATGAGAAATCTTGAATTCTATTTTGCATGTCTGTAAAGAGTCCAATCTGATGGCAGAAATTTGAAATTCCCTGTTGTTTTGTTAAGAATATCAAAACAAGTTTCGAGTGTAAGAGACATTATGGCTTTTCAATGGTCAAAATTTTTTCAGGCAAAATTATTTTTCTTTAAAATTATTTGCTTATGTTAAATCATTTGTGACATCAAGTTTAACATGTTTCTCATTTGAAGATGGACACTTTTCAAAAACTGCCATAATTCTTTTTTTTAAAAAAAAAAATCCCTGTAATGACAATTACCCTCAAAGCTTGTAAGACTTTTGGAAATATTTCCACCTATAACTTATTGGAGAGATCAGTGTTATTTTGGGAATAAGGATAGGGAATACAATGATTTTGCAATATCAGACCAACACATAAATGTTTATTTCCTGGTACTTTGCTGTGACTGAAAGAGTCTTTTACTTTTTCAACCGGAAATTGAAGTTTTGCAACAACTTTTTAATTATTGCATTTTTCTGTATTTTCTGTGAGAAAATTACTGTAATCTGCTCCTGAAGTCACTTCAGTATTAAAAAAAAAAAAAAAAAGTTACATTATAGCCCTTAAAAAAGAGGCTTTTATACATCTAAGACTGACGGTTCTCTTACAGCAAAGCTCCCCAGAATGCCCTAATCACAGCTGACAGTTGAAATCAATCATGTCATGCTACAGGATATTTATCAGAAACCTGATGTTCCCTGTTTGATCCACACCTGCCAATGGACAATGTAATACTGCTATAACCACGCTTAAAGGAAGTCTCTGGAGCCTGGAATCCCCAAATCCCCTTTCAGTGGCAGGAATTCAGGGAAATCAGCTAATTTTGGGGTTTTTTCCTCGCCTTGCTCCACTGCTCCAGGAGGACTCACTGCAGGGCAGGTGGAACCTGCTGAACAGCTCCTGAGGGCAGATGTGCTCCAGCTGCCCCCAGACCACACCACAGCCTTCTCTCCCTTCTTCCAAAGAAAGAAGTCTCCCTACAAACAGGTCAGTGGAAGTGGTGCTGGGAAGCACTGATGTCTTGAGTACAAGAGACACACAAAGCGAAGGTTCATCACCAGACCTCCGAAATTGGCCCATTCACCTCCCAACACCCCATCCCATGTGCACTTTGCTGCCCAAAAATCACACTGCCGTGCTGGATCTTCATCCTGTAGCTGGAAATGTTGGTATTCTGAGGGCAGGAGCAGCTAAGAGAGCTGCCTGGAAACTCCAGCATCAGACCCCTCTGGGAAATGAGCATCACTATGGATGAGAGAGCAGCAGTAGAGGATAACACCAGGTCCAACTGCACATTTCCAGAGAGAAAGTTACTCAAAGATCTAAGATCAAAGATCTATTTCCCCTGGATAAAGTGATTTAATTGAGTTATAGTACCATAAGAAGTTGGTTGATGTGGGGTCATCTGCTGCTTGTTGGAAGGCAGACAGCAATGGCATTCAAACTGTTCTCCCTCAGATCACAGCTCCAAAAGGATTTCTCTCTGCAAATTTCCCAGTATAAAAGGTGGAATCTGAACCCAAAGAAGACAGAATGGAAAAAGCTGACAAAGGTTCTAGTGAGGACACTGTGAAAATTTCACGATAAATTTAAAGGGCAGCTACTTGAGCTCAGAATTAGGTCCATGTTCCATGAACAGTCTTCTACAGGGCAAAAAAGTTAATATACCAAGGAAACAAAATATGAAACATATTCAGGGGAGGCCAGTTAAAAAGTGGTGCAAGACCACCTCTCCATAAAGCTGAGCTACTGAGGTTCATCATTCCAGAGTCCTTAGAACTCAGCTGAACACAGGAGCCTCATGAAGCTCACAGCAGCTCTGCTTTGCCATCAGCACACTGATAAAACTATACTGAAAAAAAAATCTGGAAGGTGATGTACATTTCATTCTTCCTTAAACTGTTTCTATTACATTTATTTAAACAAAGTGAAATTTCACCCTGCCAGCTGCATATTCAGCTGCTGTGGAAGCCCAGGCATGCACAGCCTGGCCACTTTGTGGTGATGTTTTGTGGCAAACTCTGCTTTCCAATAAAGGATCCACCATTTCCACTTGACAAAGGTGGGCTGTGGGATGTACAGATGAAATGAAGACCACAGCAAACTCGTGGTTCTTTGATGTAAAAGCTGTAATCCAGGCACCCTGGCATCGGCTGACAAAAACAGCAGCAGGCACATACGGTTTGGTGTCTAATTCCCACCCCAAATACCCCAAGGAAAGAAGAAGGTAAGTTGAAATAAAACAATGTTTTGGTAGTCATCACCAAATAATTGGAACAGCTGGAGCTCCTAAGTACATCCCCACCCATTTAGAAGGGCTGAAAAACCTTAATTTAAAGAAAAATATACTGTACCTAATAACTGCACAATAAAGGGGGGAGGAGGGAGAGAATTCATGTCTACCTTGATGTCCTGGAGAACAAAACCTGATTGAAATTTCCACATGTTTTCCATCTGCCAGGTCTCAGCTAGGTATTTCTGCATGGTTTGCTTTTCAGGGTTTTTTCTTTTTTGAGGGAGGGAAGGACTCTTAAAACATTTTTTTAACATTTAATTTCTTCCCGTTGCCATTTTCACAAACAAAGGTTAGAAGCAGTAAAGGGCAAAGAATCTTCAAATGTTTCTAAAGCCTTTAAATGCTAGCAGTAATCACTGACACAATTAAGTGAAAAAATAATGCCAACTTTCAGGGGTTTTGGTACCAATGATCACATTTTTCTCTGGCATAAGGCTGATCCTGAAAGGTCCTGAAGAGACAAGAGCCCCACTGCATTGAATTAAGAACGTGGCCAATTTAACGAATCATTTAATACCTCCAAGGCCTCAGCTTTTCAAGAAAATTAGGTACATTGCAGCATGGGTACAGTAGGGGCATAACTATGTTCTCCTTGATCAATCAAGTGGAGCATATAAAACTCTACAAAACATTATCCTTACATCCAGCTCACTTGCATTTATCCTAGCAGGACGCATTAACTCTCACACATCACTGGTTAAAGCACCTCCACTGCTCCTGGATCAGAGCTGGCTCTCAGCCAGCTGGGGCAAAGCACAGGTTGAGAAGTTCAAACTTATCTCCTTCCCTTCAATTAGCGATACCCTTCAGCAATTATTATCTTCCTAAAGAACAAGGCAAATCTGCCCTGCAGCTTTTTCCTCCAACTATTCCTGCTTGAAAAGAGGCTTGGTTGAGTGAATGAAAGGAAGCTGAGGGCACTGGTAAAAATCTGTCCTCAAGCAGCCACTCCACGTATAAACACTGCAAAGACCAAACACCAGCTGGCATTACAACCAACAAGTGACTCACATGGCTCCACACTTCAAGGCTACATTTAAGGTTTCAAGAACAATTGGATGTTAAACCCAGATTAATGAAGGAGACCATTCATTTCCCCTCTGCAACAAAATCCCCATGCAGTTAATTAGAAAAGCATTTTTCCAAAACTGACACATCCGACACAAAGACTGCAGAGAAGGTGAATTCTTTCCCAGTAACCCAGAAGCAAATCACAGGCTGTAACTGGGGCTGTTTGAGTCCTTGACTCGAGTGTGTGTGAGAAAAGACAGTAAACCAGCACATGATCACCTTGGTGCTAAATCAAAGGCTCACAAGAATGGCAGGGTTGAAGTTTTGCCACACTCCAACAAGAAAACAACTGCAGCAGCTGCCACAACATCAGTGAGGATGGGCACCAGATCACCCTACCACCAGCACATGGGACAGAGGGCTAAGCAACTTGCTTTAAAGGTGTGATTATGGTCCAGCCCAGAGGAGATGGAGAGTCCTGTATCCAGCTCACTGTTCATCTACCTCTTTCTATAGGGAAAACTAAAAATTAACACACAAAAGGTATTCTGAAAAGACCTCAGTGAATCAAAACATGTCCACAAGGTACAGATTTTGTTCTTAGGACTATAAAGGAAATTATAAATACAAAACAACTGTTATAACAATGCACCATCCTGCAACTGACATAACTTCATGGGCATTTCGATTGTTGAAGCAGAAAATCAGATTGTTCAGAGATTTCTCCAGTCCTAGCTTTGGAAAATCCACACTTTTCTTCTTCAACTTGCTCTCCACATGTGGAGTTAGGAAAGAAGGGACTTTACACCTCATGTTCTCTTTTCTTTCTTCCTCTCACTTTCCTCCAATCCACCTCCCCCAAAGCGGCACTTACCACAGTGACAAATGAAGCAATAATAAGGTTAGTCATTTAACTCCTTGCATCCTACTTAAAAACCACCCTAATTACTGTGTAATGGGTCCACAGAGGCAGAGGAGTCTGGGTGAAATCTACCCGGAGGGCACTGGTATAGTTCATCTGTCCATTCCCTAATAGCACTCTAAAGTTCACCCTTATAAACATGTCACCTAGCCGATAATTAAGTGACTGGTCATTAGGTAACACATGTGGTACCTGTGGGTCACATATCAGTCAGCTGGTGATGGATCTTCATCCAGGAGCTGTGCAGGAGCAGCTCCAGAGCTCTCTGTCACCGTGGCAGCTCTCTCCACGCAGGGCACCCTCACAGAAGGGTTTGCCTGGGTGGGTTTTTTACAGCAATAAACTCCATGTTCGTGAAGGGTGAGACCCCGAGGGGAGGAGGGAGTGGGAGAAGTGTCACAGTTCAGCCTCAGCCCAGCAGCAAGATGAAAAGCTCTGTTTTTCCTTTTTATTCTGCAGGCATAGTGGTTCCTAAAGCACCCTTCAAACTTTGCTGACAGGTGAATTTCCCATTCACACTCTGTATGAGTCAAGATTGCTAATTAATATATTTTTATAAACTACAAGAGGACATCCTCTCCCCTGGTCATATTTTAAAATAAATAAATCAATATCAAGCTATGCTTTTTAGCCCTGCCTTCAGCTTTCATGGTTGTGCAAGGACAAGACAGACAGAGAGGAAAAGAACAAGCCAGTTTTATCCTTGATTTTATCAAGGAAACAGGAAGAGTCTACAAGCTACAGCTGAACAAACTCCCACATAACTGAATGAACCACACACCCAGGCTGATCTGGCCATTCATCAGTGTGGGCACAGAGACAGATAAATACAACCAGTTCCATTGAACCTCCTCCTCACCTCACTCTGTGCAACACGAGGGGCTTGGTCAAGGGCGAAGTCAGAACAAGGCAGGACATTTGAGCTCAGTTTTTCCTCAGGCTGCACAAGAGTACCAGTTTCCAGCAGCTTTTGTTGCCCCCAAGAGACAGAAAAGGACAGATCACACGAAGTCTTGAAGTTCAGGCTACAGTCCTAGTAACCCTGAGGCTCATACCTCTTACAAAATTATTCAGTTGCTTCATAATTTAGAAGTTCTCTGAACTGGCAAGAGAAAGAAAATTAATTTCCTTGAGGAAGGCCTGCAGATGTGGGCTACCAATTTTGTCTGGCTACAAGAGGACTGTACCCCTTCCCCTGCATTGCATAGACTCTTTTCAAGGAATTTACTGTTACCTTCTGCATTCTTGGATTCAATAATGCACTGAAGAGCTGGACCACACAGATTTCCAGATGGTAAATGAGATTCGAGCTAAGCTTTTCTGGGTAAGTAAATTATATAGGCAAAAAAAAAAAAAAAAAAGAAATCTCATGCCCACAATGTTTAAAGGTTTATAATTGCTAGTTATTATCTGCAAGGAGTGTGCCCAAAGCCATGATCCTACGGCTAACAAAACAAGGCAAGACCTTGAAATCAGCCCTCTGACTTCAAGTGATGAAATGTACCTTAATGCCCACAAATATTAACCTCCCATGATGTCTTTTCTGGCAAGGCACCTCTGTTTGATGTTCACAGCAAAACACTTGGACCCCCCAGAGTTTTGGTAGGACAGGAAACAGAAGATTTGGAAAGAGCATTACATTGGCCAATTAGTTCCAAGAACAAAATTCCAAGCCCAAGAAGAGGCATATCTCTCCATCAGTGACTAATTTAGCCCACGGTATTTTGAGAGAGATAATTAGATATAACTGGACACACACACACATCACTGTTTTCATTATTTACAAAATGAAGTAAAAATTGGCATTTTGACTTGAATCACACCAGAAAAATACAGAGATGCACAGATTTTGGTTTTCCCCCCAGGGAATTTTATTGCTTTAAATTCTGCAGTCAACTAGAGGAAGAAATCTGAAGAAATACATTGCTCCTTTGCATATTTTGTAGAGAAAATGCCTGTCCCTCTGGCCAAGATGAGAATTTAAATCCCTAAACTTGCACTCCTTACCAGGCTGTCCACCCCTCATATTTTTACTGCATTTCAGTCAAAACTTCTTCATAACCAGATCCATCAGTTTCTGTTTTCTTCACACCAAGAGAACATCAAACTGCTTTTGTACTCCCATGTTTTGCATATTTCACCACATTCTCAGGTTCTTTAGTCAAAGACAAGATGAGCCAAGGAGAGTGAGCTAGAACAATATCTATGGACACCATTCATAATTTTAATTTCAAGCACAGGAAATACACAGCTTAAAACTGCAGTCCAGGAAGGCTCATGCAGGGATTGCTTCTCCCTGGTATATTCTACATTATGTCAATACCATAATCTGAAATGCTGTTTGCAAACAGCAGAGACAACTCTTTTATTCCAAGCTATCCTATAAAGAACTCAAACCTTTTTTTACTCAGGGGGTCTTTTAGTCTACAAGGCAGTTCTGGGTCTGGTATCAATCACCCAGTGATGGATGGGCATCCCATGCCAGGGTCATGTGCACCTCCACTGCTTATTGAACTGCAGCACCTCATCCTGCCCGGATGCTGACGGCTGATCTATATGGCTCAGCTCCAATCGAAACTGTGATTTTTCACTGTTAAGGACTCTTCCATTTGACATGTTTGCACTGAGACTGTAAAGGATCAAAATGGTGCACAGGAAAACAGCCCTCAGATAAAGGGGATTAGCTGAAAGCTGGGTGCTTGCACCACAGCTCTCTGCACCACATAAAATTATAAAGTCCCCATCTAATGAAAAAAATAAAAAAAGAGAGAGGAGGAAAAAAGCAGAAAAGCCTGTATGAGAGTCAGTGTTGCTCACTCAAGAGCATGTGACTTTATTTGAATATACAGTTGAAACATGTCATTAGGACAACTCTGCTTCAAGAGTTTAACAACTAACTGGGACACATGGGAGCATGGCACAGATTAAACTCACCCCTTGGTGTGGCCAAATGTAAGGCATTATTTATGTTTAAGGAGGACATAGAAATACAGAACAGCAGAGAGGATGGGTAAAAGGCAGAGAAGCAAAGATGTTTGATAGAAATTGAATAAACTGCAAACTAATTTACTGTCAGAGTGGAGACTGCATTAGGAAAGGTTGTTCACAAATTGTAGGCGGGCAGGGATATGGGCCCATGTGAGAAGGGAGAGAGAAAATTTGGGGAGGAGATACTTAACAGTTCTGTTTTTTTCTATCTGACTCAGTAGGTGCACGATACACAATCAAAGGATTAGGCTGATCTCAAGAAATCTTGTACCTAAACAAAAATGGAGCTGATTCCAAAGAAAAAATTATGCTGCTTTTAGATAATTTACCTTAGATTTTATCCCTGATTGGATGCATCCATAATAGTGTCTTTCCTAATTCAGTAAGAGAAATCACTACTCAAACTGGAATTACATCCTGTGCCAGTAAGGTGGTCTAATTGCACTTTTCTGGCACTCTCTATTGTAGTCAACACAGCACATGCTCTCCCCATGAAGTTGCCCTGCCCTGAGAAATATCCAAGCTGAATGCACTGGAATGCCAACCCTGGAGCTCTGTTTAAACCTAAGGTGGATTTCCTTACATACCTAGGAAAGCGATGTGGTCAGATCTGAGATTTCAGCTGACAGTAATAGCCAGCTTTCTACTTTCCCTGTGGTTACAGCTGTTCACACTGGTCTGCTGCAGAGCACAGAAAATGGAGAAACACAGGAGAGTGAAATCAGGAAAGGCAAAAGAAGGAAATCGTTGCCCTTGTGGAGTGGACATGGGCAGAAGGACGTTGGGAGTTGTTTGGAATGGGACACAGAGGGATCAGTTCTTGGCTGCTTGCATCCTGTCCTGTCCCTCCCCTGCAAAGGGGATGTAGCTCATCACTCTATTTACACAAGTATAGGTGACCACACAGAGACAAGGCAAGATATAATACAGCCTTCAGAAATGAGATTTCTGCAACTCATTCCCCACTTACCAGCAGCTCACTGGGTGGTCTTGAACCATAAAGCAAAGACATAGCTAATACTTTCTTACACAGCAATTCCAGGGTCCAGCACTCCACCCCAAAATATTTGCACTCTCTTAGCTGAACAATACTTTTGAAGTATATTTGGTCTCATTAATGTTTGCAATTATTTTGCCTTTTTTTGATTCATCTTATGAGAGCTTTTTGTCCTTAAATAGTTACAAGTGCCTCAAAAACTAGCACTGTTCTGTGGAACAGGAATATGTCACTGTTCCCACTTTGCAGAACTGCAGAACAGATGTACAGGTCCGCAGGGTTGTGGGTCTGTCTTTCCATACATATGACATCCTCACAGAACACCTTCTGCAAGTTTCACCCATGAGAAGAGCTGCCAAAACCTCTGAGAACTGATGGTTGTCCAGTGCTTCTCAAAAATAGCTTGAGTTTTGTAACAGACACCTTGTATAAGGTGACCCTACAGACCACATTTCTGCTTTTTGTCTCGAGCTTGCACATCTGACAGATTAAAAGGCACTTTGATAGGATTTTCCCCCCCCTATCTTGCTGTGGTACCAATCATAGAACCAATCTGAGGGCAGGTGTTTATTTTATTTTTATTATTCTGCTAAGCACAGCACTCTCTGCAACCTTCAGGGAAGGGGAATGGGGAAGAACAGCATCAACTTCCAAGAAAATATCAAAAGCTAATAACCACCCATCTGAATTTTAATCCATAGCCAACCCCAAAAATAGCTCACTTCATACACACTTCGCACTTCTGATGAGGAGAAAAGGAGGTGCTTCATTCCAGAATCATCTTAAAAGTGGGATCACATTAATAATGGTGAATTAACACTGATGTTTAAAGATTACACTTTTCTCCTTAAAATAGTAGCCAAAATTTGACATTATGAAGTAATTCAGGATCAAGTATTAGTTCTCATGTGAATGCACATTTCATGGAAGTTTCCTTTTTAGTTTGCACTGTAGGGTGAATCATTGGAGAAACAATTTTCTAGAAGAGGTTTGGGATAATGTCCTTCACATTTCTGTGGATAGGACACTGTCATTGGGGTTCCTGATGTGTGCAGAAGCAAGGAGAATCAAGAATATTTGGGCACAGCCATTAGGTGCCTGAAGTTACCATTCTCAGCTGGCATCAGGACTTTAATCCACCCCAACACTTTAGCTAAGTGGCCATGCAAGGCAAATAAGTGAGATTGAAAATGCCTTCAGCACCTCCACATCCATCCTGGAGAAAATCTGTTTTCTAATTTGTCTTTTCAGTCTTTCAGGTGCATTATTTCACTGTGGGTGAAAGATGTGAGTTTATTTACGCAGCAGAAATTACCAAATAATGAAGATCACTACAACAGTTCCAGGATTTTGGAAGCCCATTGGCACAGAATCAGAACTAAACAGAGCACAAGAGTAAAAATAAAAATTGCAACCATAACTACTTAATTTTGACAGGAAAGGCTAATGTGTGTATTAATAATTTCACAGCTTTCATAAACACCAAAGGATTTGTAGTCTCTGTGTACCTGATCTTAGGTAAATTACAGGCAGCTACTCTGCTGATCTGCTCTCACTTTCAAATCCTTTATATAGGCCTATTACAATAGTTTGAAAAATAAATTAGCATCAGAGTTTCACTGAAATAAAAGTTTAAGATTCTTTTTACTGCTTTACCTTCCAGTTTTGATATTTCATAATCTTTATTTTACATTTCATCTTTCACATGCAAAGATGACAAAAACTATCTAGAAGGTAGATTGGCTCAGGTTACAGTCATTATCCAAACAGACTAAAAGCTTTGAGATCATGGTTACATGTAATTACAAAATAATATTTGTCTTCTGCAAAGAAACTGATGAAACCTCGACCAGGATGGTCCATAGAAAAATTTGTGTGGAGAAGAAGCAGAGTATCACTACCGAAATAGTTGAGACTACTGCGCAATCACATTTTTATATGTAAGAATAAATGAGGGAGCACAGGCCCTGACGAAACCAGACTGGGCTCAAAATAGACAAAACACAAGCATAGCTTGGTTATAATTGTGCTTAGGCCAGCAAGACCCAGGCACTTTGTGCATCGTGTAAACATCAGGCAGTGGGATTTGTTTATTTTATTCTATAAATGAAAATTAGATAGTCATAGGCAATCTGGTGGGATAAAAATTAAATAAAATCTAGGCTTGAGTTTTGTTCTGAATGA
Organism: Erpornis zantholeuca; assembly: GCA_013400515.1. Classification (NCBI taxonomy): domain Eukaryota; kingdom Metazoa; phylum Chordata; class Aves; order Passeriformes; family Timaliidae; genus Erpornis; species Erpornis zantholeuca. The sequence continues at coordinate 1,051,394 of VZTN01019209.1, read as the reverse complement.
ATTTTGTGCTAACTGTACAAGATCTCTAGTGACCCCCAGCAACAAGAACAGTCTTGTCTTCAGTCTCCTCAAAGAGACAAATTGCATTAGTGCAGCACATAACACTGGCCTGATGAATTAGCTTTTACTTCACCAAGAGATTCTATGCAAATGTGAATAATCCCTGCACAGAAGAGAGAAAAAGGGCAACCCTTCCCACAGCCAAGACACATAATTATACTTGCATTAAAAAAGTACAAATAGTTCCATTCCATATAGAAAATATGCATAAAGTTAGGCCAGGGAAGTTTAATTATCAGTGATCTGCTAAGACCTTGAGAATACCCTGGATCCGACATAAAGGTGGAACAGGCAGCTGAGAACAAGGCTTGCAGGACCCTCAGGAACCTCACCCATGGGTAGACACAGTGTGCAGTCCCTATGGCCACCATAACCTCTCCCTCCAAGCCCAGGAAACCCTTATCCCACCACCATGAAATCCTTTTAGGAAAACTAAAAAAATCCCTACAAAAATCCCATCAAAAAAAAAAAGGTTGTCAGTGGTTGTGGAGAAACATCACCTTTATTGCTGCTGTTAAGAGGTGCTCAGAATCAGAGCAATTTTGAGACTTTAAAAAATCACACAGTCCATTCTACACAAGCTTCAACACATTTCAGCTGCTGAATGTCACAAACCCAGAGATAGTCCCAGACAAAGCTGTGAGGTCAGGATATTATGCACAGCCTAACAGCAGAACCAGAGATGCTTCCGTGGAGCAGCTGCAACATCAAATAATGGACATCAGATGGAACTTGGACCAACAACACTTTGACTCCATTTTTCATTAAGAGATACAAAAGGTCATCTCTGGGACTTCTCAGTGTTGCAGTGCAGATACACCACTTTATCACAGGTAACTGCACACTTCCTGATTTGCTCTTATTGCATGATCTACTGAGTGGCTTTTTATTGTCCAGGTACAGCTATAATGAGCAGGTGAGCTCTGCAGCTCTAAACAGTTTAGAGATGCCAGTAAAGACTTTAGGATGACCCTAACACTGTTAAACCACAATAATCCCCTGAAGTGTTTAAGTGGCTTAGGTCACCAATAAGCTGCTCTCGGGAGTTAATCAGGAAGGCTCTCTAATTAGGACAAGAAGCTCTTCTCACCAGCACATCCCAGAAAAGAAAGCCAATTATACCCTTAAAAGTCAGATACTTCTATAATCCTGTGGAAGCCAAACCACAGCATTTGCTAAATAAACCAGATACACCCAACCAACATACACCAACCTGGTGTAGCTTATGTTTAAATCTGTTATTTAGTTCTACCTGTTTCACACAATTACTGATCTTGCATTTTTACATGACTTCATCAGGGTTTTTTTGTAGAACACAGCAGAGGCTCTACACCCCCACACTGACCAGTTTGACTGCTGAGGAATGTCCAGCCTGATTGCTTCCTTTGATGAGAAATCACCAGCTATAGGTTTTATGAATAATTTCTCAAAATTTCAAAACTTGTAAAGAATAGAACAGCTAAAGAAGTCAAGATAGCTTTTTTAAATAAAGATTCCCTCTTCACATATCACAAACTACATTATAAAGCCTAAGTTTCAAATTACTTGCTCTTCTACTATAACAAACAATTGTCCACCATTGAGTAATTTTTTACACCACAAGAGTAATTTTATTTATATATTGTTCAACTTTAATTGAAATTTAACTTTCTAATTCAGAGCAATGTTCATATTATTTCGTGTTATTTGTTCAGAGCCAGATTATAAGAAGAATCAAGCCAATAGATCAGAATGCAAGCACTGGAACAGGCTGCCCAGCACAGTGGTTGAGTCACCATCCCTGGAGGTACTGAAAAGTGGTGAGCTTGATAATGCTACATTAATGGTTGGACTTAGAACTATTTAGGTTGGAAAAGATATCTTAGAGTTCATCATTCCATGAATTCAGCTCCTATTTATTCAAAATCTTACAAAGCCAAACACCATCTATCACAAGCATTTTATAATACATTGTTTTGAGTAAGAATACAGGACTAAACATAAACTTGTCAAAACCCATTCAGTGTCAGAATATTGCACGAGCAAATCAACAGGCATCGTGTTTAGTTGTATAAAACTATTCTAAAGCCATTTCCAAGCTTGCAGTTTGAGTTGCACTTGTGATTTGGGAATCAGACTGCACATCCAATACATGAGTCTGGTCCTAATTTTCTATTACAGTTTGCCAGTACACTGCGAGTAAATTCATAACTCACTGGCAGATGATTCATTATGAAAATGTTAGAATAGCTTCAGTGTGCTGAGGAGTATGTTCTGGTTACTGCTGTTCAAAGCACCATTTGGGGGGTGGGAAGTTTAGATACATCCCAGCACTTCTAGACCTTCAGGCAAACAACCAAATACACGACTCAGGGTTGGCAGAGCTATCTTTGCTGACCCAGAGCATAAGGAATTAATCAGCATCGTGACAAATATGCAAGTACAGATTTAATAGAAGGGAACCAGCCATTTGTTGAGTCTGCTGAGTTTGTCATGTGTACAGACTCTGTCAATGGACACACAGGTGTTTTCTGGTTTTCTTTTGTTTTTATAGCCTCCTTTCTCCTAATCAGAGAATTAAAATTAACAACCCCAAAGCCAGCCTGGATCGCCAAGAGTCTTTCCTGGCCTTACTGCAAGTCTGGGACAAGAGAGATTTAACGTGAAAAAATTCAGGTTGAGAATGACCTTCTGCACTGATTGACTTTAGTGGAATGTAAATGATGGGCAGTAAATCAGGAGACGTGCACACCGCTCAGTGAATCATCCCATTCCCTTCCATCCCATCGAGGGGGAGAGACATAAATCCTCCCAGTTCAAGCTGGGCCATGAGCAGTCCTTTATATTTCCAATTAAAGATGTACTGTCCTTTGCCCAGCACTCAGTTGGGACACTGCACATTAATATGGTAATCAGCAGCAGTGGGAACCTCGCTGTCTCTGCCGTGTTCATCCCCAGGCTTCCTCCCAGCTGGACAGAGCAGGGCTTGGTGTGACAGGCAAACCCCAAGAGGCCACAGAGAACCCTTAGAACTGATTTTAATGCCACACTGCCAGCAGGAGATGTGTTCTGACGATCAGGGGCTCTCACACCAATCCTCTGGGGCTGCAGGCCAGGCACAGATGCTTCCCAGTGCTCCAAAACAAGTGCACAACAGTCCAAACACAGCCCCATGGCATGAATACCCATCAACTACCACCATGTCACTGCCAAAATCTGCAACTGAGAGGTTCTCTCTTATGGGAGCAGCTTTGCTCTTCTGTGAAAGCATGGCTGAGAGCATTGAGGGACATTGACAGCCACCACTGGCATCTCTCTGAGCCTGCTGGTGAAGGTGATGTTTAGAGGGTCATGGAAAGGGGCTACACCTCTGTTTGAGAGTCTGGGAGCACTGACCAACCCTTCTGTTCGGCTCTGAAGGGCCCCTTGTTCCCCTGCCATGTGATAAAGGAGCCCAGGGAAAAGAGGGAAGGGCCAGGGAGGTGTGGGTGGTGGCCACTTTCTGCACAAATGTTGGAGATCATCTGTGTGAAGAGAAGCTTCAGCTCATGACTAAAAGACAATAAATCTCCTCAGACTCCACGGGGAACTGCAGGGAAAGTGATCAATGTGAGAGTGTCAAGTAAACAGACTCGGGGGTTTAAGGGATGGAAATGAGGGCTGGACAGGCATAAAAGGTCACATCACTTCCTACAGCAGTGAGGACAGGCTGCCTAGAAACAGGAGTTGGGAAATATATTTTTGTGGTTATTTTCACTAATTTGGCTTCAAACTGTTACCTACCCAAACACCGTTGGATGAATTGTCTGCCTTTTCCAAGTCCTCCTCAAATTCCTTCCACAAGAATCATGTTATTTAAACCACCTCATTACTCTGATACAACTGCTTTTGTCCAGAACTTTTGAAAAGAGTGGGTGGAAAGAGTGTACAGAGACCCTGAAAGTGGGGTTTAGTAGAGTTAAGACCTGAGCTTGTACTCAAACCTCTCCAAGCTGCTCTGCATGTAGTTCAGCCACAGGCCCAGGGCTTTGAGATTTGGTGTTACCAACAGAGGACAAAATGTGGGTATCTGGCAGGTAAATCAGTGCCTTCCTTCATGGTTCAGTTGAGGATTGCCAACTTCTGGGTTAAATCATGTGGACAAAGAAAATGGATGCCAGTTACTTCTCTAGAGTGGATTAGAGTGCTGCTGGGGGTGGGGGCAGTGGTTATGCTTGTTGCAGACCAGGAGGTACAGGGTTTTTAAAAATGTGAGATTTTTCCATGCAGCAAATAGATAAAACCTGTTTTACCTGCAGAAGGTGGTGCCTTGTAACCAGAATGCCTTTTTTTTTTTTTTGTTTAACTTGAGGGAGGATTTACCTTGCCTAAAAAGATGGAGAGCAAAATCCTGGATCCAAAAGCATCTCCTCCTACACTGGCCACCTTACCCCACCCTGCTCTCTACAGTGCTCCATAGCTATTTTTAACATCTCATTTCCTCACATTATGGCAATTTACATACTTAAACAGATCACATTATCGTCCAATATATAAACAAAGTGAGATAATGCACTGTAAAGAGACCATTAAAAAAAAACCCTGCAGATACACACACAGGAGCTTTTGGAAATCAGGCAGTTCTTTGAAGCAGAGCAGTTGTCCTGTATCAGTAATGGGAGGATTTCTCAGCAACACTTTACAATAAAGCAGACTTAATGAGAGCCGAGCAGTGGTGTAATTCCTGTGGAATTGCATATTGAAAGCTACATTCATACCCAAGGAGCCCATCAGGACCAGTATTGTTAGCATGAATGCTGAAGGAATTGCAAAATGAATTGCCATTTTGTTATCAAGTGCTTCCGATTGGCTCTATCCTGCCATCTGTGTCATCGGGAGGATGTGGAGCAGCAAGGTCCGAGCTGGGGCAGGGGAAAGGTGGCCGAGGGGAAATTCTGTGCTGCAGCATCCTCTGCTTCTTCACAGCCCACCTGCCTTCCTGTCACTGTGCAGGGAGGAAAAGCCAAAACAGAGAGCAGATTGCCAGGTCCTGGGTAAGGGCACTCTTTGTCCTTCAGTCAAGGGGGAACACCATTTATTGATCAGCAATGCAATACGTGGGGATAGGACATAGAAAAACTCAGCTTAGAAACAAAGAGACTGCAAATTAACTGGCTCGTTTGAGGCTCCTGCAGCCTTCTCCACTTCTTCAGGATGCTACAGGAAATGTTATAAGATGTAAAAAGTTGGGAAGTCCCCCAGAAAAAAAGGAACGTGCAGCTGATATCTCATTTAGCTCTATGGAGAAAGAAGAGTTTTTAAAACTATTGGAGTTATTTAGAAGCCTAAATTACATTGCCCAAACATCCGGATCCCATAGAAAGTCACTGTTCAAAACCCAGAGTTTGCTCATCTATGTGCTTTAGAATTGTGTAGAGATGCACAGAACACTTTTTTTTTAATTTTCTCTAACTTTCTTTTGTTAACTTCTGTTGGAATAGTCATTGCTAAAAGAAATCTTTAATGAAAGAATGTCTTTGTTTCATCACCTTGTTCTAGAACCGAGGTACTGATGCTCCAGTGAGTTAGATTTGATATCTCTACATGAATTCCCACTTCTGTCTTTATTTACTATTCCCTTTGAAACTTCAGGATAAAGAATTACTGTATTATTCATCCCCTTATGCTGGTATTGCCACATTGGGATGCTTTCCAAACAGAAAAGCCTATTTTGACTCTGGGCATGGCCATGACACCACAAATAATCTGGAAGCTGCAGAGCTCCACACGCCCTCGAAACCCAAGCGATGCCCCAAGACTGATCCATGTGTACACACACGAGCAGACCACAGCACCTTTCATTCCCACTTCTTTTCAAGTCCTTCCAAGCTGACACCTCCCATCCTGTAGGTCTGTGCCAGGGCTCAGCCAACAGTCTGGGAGAGGCAGTGCTGCCTCCTTCCACCCAGCTGGGAGGAATTCCAGAGGTTGGTAACACCCAGCGCACCTCCCGTAAGTGCTTGGGACTCTGAGGGGCTCTGCAAGTTTGTTTTGGGGTGCAACATTTTCCTCCTAACAATTTCAGAGCTCCTTAATGGTGAGGTCAAGGACATGGCCATTCCATTTGAGAAAACCCTTTGCTCTAGAAGATATTGTGGCCACCACACTTGACAGGAGGGAGCGAAACAATACAGACTGGAATGAATTAATGACAAATGGCCCTGTCCTCACAGTCATGCATCCAGGTTGTACTTTGATTGTGCCAAAGCCACCACTTGGCTCTGTCCCCCTGCAATTTCTTTGTGGCTTGATATAAGATCCTTGCCAATCTGATCCATCTCAGACGATGACATGTACCACGCAAATGTTGCTTACGGGTCCAATACCTGACAGTCAAGTTATATGACACAGCACAAGGAACACGTTTTTAAAAAATTAAATTCTTTAAATTTACAGTGGTATTAAAAAAAAAAAAAAGTTTAAATATTTCCAGATATACCAGAAGAATTATTCAAAGTTTATAGGTCTGACTCTCCCATACATCACTCTAAATCAGAGGGGATTTCTCTAGACCTGAACGTAAATAATTTATGATCTAATGGGCAATGCTCTCCACATACCAAAAGCTTAAGAACAGTTCCCTCTCCAGAAACAAGACCCCAGTTTAGCAAAGCACATACTTAACATCACAGCTATTCAATTGAAGTATCGTGTATTAAAGACAAAAAAATTAGTCACCTTTAGGAAGGCTTGGTTCTAGTTCCAGCACTGGCAATGAATAAAGTTCCCTGTAAGCACAGGCATTGCTCCCAGCCCGTGCCTACACCCATGAGCACACTGCCAGCAATACACACCAGAGAAGGTGTCCATCTTCCTTTCAGCTTTATTACAACAGAGAACAACTTGATCTTCCAACACTGGCTCAAGAGAGAACTTGTACAGGGCTCCAGTGAAATGAGAGACCAGTGAATGTTTTTAGAATTAAACTCAAAGCTAAAAGAAATATATTTGAGTGATAATTCAAGGCAGATAATTCTTTCCTGTCAGTCAGTTTTCCCCTCCTAACAAGGAATTGAGCACCAACCTCTAGTTCATATCCACAGGGTGGAAGAGACTGACCCTTGTACTTAAAATGTTAATCATTTTAGCACCACATTTCTACCTGCAAAAGTATCTGGGCTGTACTTATTCGGGTCCTACAAAAACAGCAATGATTCAAACAAGGGCCAATTGACAAAAAGCTTCAATGTTCCCCCTTATTCTTTCTTTTGAAATAAGAGAGGGAAACAGGCATCTTCAAAATTCTGCATTTCAAAGTTATCCTTTCCCTTTTGTTGGGAGGTGGCAAAATCAGACTATTTAAAGATTTGTCTGATGATATTTTAAAAGGCTTTGGTTACACTGCCTTGGGGAGTTGAATAAAACAAAGGTAATTCAAAGATAGTGCACAGGTTTGTGATCTGTCTCAGCTTGGTTGCTCTTGCCCTTAATTGCATGCATCCTTCTTGTAGGGATTTCAAAGGAAAGTTCAGCACCTGAAACACTGATCCCTGCCTCTGCACTGGGAGCAAGTTCTAAACCACAATTTATGCACTCACAGCTCAACTGAGTCAACAGGATCAGCCTCAGGTGCCAGTCACAAGTCAGATGTGCTCGGGCACTCCCTGAAGGGGCCCCTGGTAGCACACCCTACTGGGTTTTACTCCATAGTGCTCCTCAAAAACAGCATGCACATAAAACACATGAAAGAAATCAGGAGGCACACGTACAAACTGGTGCCCAAGCCACGAGGGTCTCCAGTCTCTTTGCTGTGTCCCACCCCACTCTCCATTGAAATCTTGATCCAGTTGCTGAGCACAGGATTCATCTCATCTAACCAAAAGTTAAATAGGGACATGCAGTCCCCATTAATTTCCCTTCACATTCACTACAGAAAAATGGTGTTTTTCAGAGCAGTATTTCCTTCCAATGAAGGCAGAGGACAGTAAACTCCATTCCAGGTGTGCCTGATTCGCAGTGCTTCACCCTGGCAGCTCATGGAGCTCAGCACAGAGCTCCAAGGCTGGAGTTCAGATGTACCCCACCCCATGAAGACTTGGGCTGAGCCTCGTGAGAGCAAGTAAAAAATTCCCATTCTTCTCAGTAGGCACCAAAATAGGCATCTAACCCACCTACCTCAAAACTTTGGAGGTTGGTATTTTATTGGTTTGAAGTGTGTGTGTGGGAGCATTAACATTTTTTACTTTTTTGACTGCTTTAAGTGATTTAATGGTTCCTTAAACCAGCATCAAAACACAGCTGAGTCAGTCCAGTTCAGTGCCCCAGGCTTGAGAGGCTCTGGACCAGGCTGATTCTTTTTACAGATCCATATTCCCTCAATTCTACTGAAGAACAGAATTTAGTTCTGTTTAGTAACACTGAATTTAGTAGCACTATCAACTCTTACCTCTCCAGATATCTAGACAACTCATTTAAGCACAGGAAATGTTACATATTAGAACTAAGAAAAGACATAAATTTTCCATTCCTATTTCAAGTAAATTTGGGAAATACAATATAATTTCACTTACATAACACATAGTTTAAATTCAGATAAAAGAGGTAGAACATTATATACGCCTGTTCCACTTGCAAAAAAACCCCCTCACTTTTTAGAGCAATAGAAAACTGCTGTTGCCAAAACAATAAAGATAAATCCAGCTTTGAATTGAGAACATTTCTACACTGGCCCAGAGCTTTAGACACAGGTCCAGTTGGGAGCCAGTGCCAGGCTCAGGTTCAAATCTGTGCAATGATGAGACACAGCCAGATACAAGTGACAACACTGGGCTCCAAACCAGTCCTGCTCTGAAACTGGAAAAAAGAGGATTTTTGTTTGGGCACATCCTCATTAAAGTACCTGAAGAGGTTTCAAGAAGATTCTGGATTCTGACAGCCAAGACAGACACATTGTGAACAGCACTCTCCTTCTGGGGCAATGGGGCTCACATCTTCCTGACATTTATCTTCACTGCCATAAGTGGAATTTCCCTGTTTATTTAGGTGGAGGGGCCTGTTGCAGATAATTAGGAACTGATCTGTAATGTACACATGGAGAATTTGAGTCTTAACAGTCAACACTGAGAAAAACTTCTGCATTCAAAAAGCCTTCCAGCACACAGATACTAAAACTAAATCCAGCAGTTAACAGTGTAAGCTATGTTCTGTCCTTATCACAGTTTAAAGAACCAAATGTAATCTATTTTATGGCTCAAAAAACATATATTTTTCTGTCTTGTATTAATCATCATATTCTTCACTTTTGGTTGACCCTTAGCTTCCCCCTGGCCTATATCACTGTGCTGACAAAATCCTCCTTATTTAGGGTTTTCCTCTAGACCAGGCTGCTTTCCTGCATTTGAAACACAGCCAGAGAACATTCAGCATGGATACCTTACAAAAAAGGTGGGGTTTTTTTCCAGCTAGAAGGGTGGAGATGGCTACTTTTGAGAGTTTTTGTGCTTCCTGAGGTGCCTTTTCACCCACAATGTAAATGAGTAGTGACCTTCTGTTCTGATCCACAGGTCTAAAGCAGAAGGGCCCTGCACATTCCTATAATTTCCGCAGGAACTGGTGTGATACCAAGTTCATTTCAGCTGCCGAAGGAAGCTGCTATACCTCAAGTTCAACAGACTTAATAGCCTTGAGCTCACAACATAATAGCATTATTCTGTGTGTTGGATGGTGCATAAAATGCATTACACCGATATTTAGACTATCGTGGGCCTGACCAACCCATCAAATATTGTGCCAAACAAAAGGCAGCTCAATTTTGAAACGCCCAAACTTGGCTCTGCTCCAGTTAGAGTGCAGCTAAAATAAATAAATAAAATTAGTCTAAGTTTTCTGTGTGTTTAAAACAAAAACAAACCTTAACTGATTGTGATTCCAATGTATTCTACTCTAATACTTAATGAAAAAGAGTGAGAGTAAAACCAGAATGCAGTTTCAAAAGAAAAAACAAGAATGTTTCACTCAAAAAAATCACAAATAAATCTTTGTGCTTCGCTTTCAAATTGAGATATCATGAGAATAAAAATAATTTAGCATATTATTCTGATTTGAGAGAACTGAATTTAGATCTCTACCAAAGTTTGCAACAAGCTTATATTTTATCTTCAAATATCTTCTTTACAGCATCCTCTGCATCTTTAAACCCCTGACCACCATGGGAGTTACTGTCTACAGTCAGAATTAAAATAGGAATCAAGCTGTGTATCTCCATATTCTGTTCTACCAGGCCTCTGATTTTAAAAGCTTTTATTTTACAATAAATTTACATTCCAAATTAAGGAATGTTCATGAAATCATCCTGCAGTGACAGCTGTACATCAAATGATGTTTGGTTATGAAACTTGATGAAAGACTTGCCTTTTTGATTGGTGCTGTCCATGAGGCAGAATTAGGAACACCTTTAAAGAAGTCCCTTTCAGAGAAAGAGGCTTCCCTGCTTCCTGCCATGCAGTAAAACCATTTCTGGGCACAAAAAAGTCACTGCTGCCTGGACAGCACAAGAGTATAATACCTCAGAACTAGAGGATATAATCACTTTGAAAACATAAACTGCTCAGCAGACTTTCACTGGGAAATTACTCAGGTGGAAAGCAGAGCTGGAATATTCGAGGGCAGCCCCTGCCCATGGCTAGGTACCATCTCCAGCATTGTTCTCAAAGAAAATCTGTTTGTTCTCCCACCTGTGTTGGGTGGCCCTGGCACTCAAAGCTGACTTGGCAGTTTCAAGCTCCTTCAACATCCTTGACAATATAAATCAGCCCAATAAATTCAAAACTCTCAAGTCCAGAAAGAAAGCCATGTTGATTATGGGCAGATTGTAACTATGAATATTCAAAGTATCTCCATTTTGGCTTTATGTTTTAGTATAAAGGGCCTCAGCTCTATGATCCAGGAAAAGAACAATAAAATAAATATATATTTCCAAAAACACCACTCTTCTCTTCAAAAATGTGGGCCTTACTCATCCTTATATCAATATTTAATATGTTTATTTGATTACCGATGATAAACTGATCAGCTAAATGTTATCCCAATGATACTGAAATGCTGTTAACAGGCATTCCCTCTTTCAGGACCACTCTGTGCACCGCAGACAGTATTGCAAAAGAGACAACAAAACAGAAATTAATTCAAAGGGAAATACTCCCCAGGCAACCCCTTCCCCAAAAAAAACCCAGAAAAAACCTGGATATTAATACCCAGTGGTGCTTCCAACCAAAAGTGTATTTTCACTCAAATATTGTTCTTCCTACTGCTGCAAAACGTGCTCAAAGAAACCATGACAAACGCCTGTAATATTTACAAGATGTCATTGCTGTAAAATATTAATATCTTTTCCTCTGTGCAGAACAACAGTGCACTCCTATTCCCACAGGAATACACGACGAGTTTATGGGAGCCTCTCCAGCACACACACACTGCACCCAGCTCTAACGAGGATTGGTGCCAGCACAATTTGTACCACACTAATCTATTAGGTTCAGACAGACCTGCCTGAGCCTGAGGGGCTGAAACAGAGCAGATGCCTTGGGGATGTTTGGTACAACCCCGAGCTGAGATGGAGAGGGGGAAGGCAATGCCATCCCAGCACCAAGCCAGGCTGTGCTAGCACTGAGCTCTGGTCACCCCATCACTGTCACAGCATCTCCCCCTCACTGCCATGCAGAGCCTCCTCACTCTCCTCATGCTGAATCAGCTCCTTTCAACATCCAATTTTTCTTTTACTTCACCAGAGCTTGAGCAATTTTGCCTCCGAATTATCAGAACTTCAAAACATCTGCTGGGTATGAAGCACGATTCACCATTTCACAAGTCCTACATTTTCAGTGTCTCCTTGCCCAATCCTCTGCCCTTCTGCAGCTCCATAAGGGTGCTGAGAAAGCAGATATTCCAGTTGCAGATGGCCTCAGGCAAGCCTAGGTTGGTTGAGGTCAGCCAAATCTGGCAGCTGCATTTTGCCAGCCCTGCCTTCCTGCTTGGAGGCAAACAAGCAGCAGCTCACTCCTTTGCTGAGCTCTCCCAGGCCCCACTCCCACAGAGGGAGCTGAAGGTCCCCTTTCCATCCCAGCCAGTCCTCAGCTCAGCTGAAGTTTCCTCTTGGAGTTCTTCCCCAAGGCTTGATGCTGCCTCAGGTTGGCACATTTTCCTGAAGATTTTGGGCTCAGGTGTAATTATTGTCTCCATTAGGCAAACTTTCAGTGACAATTCTCTCAAAACCTCAAGACAAAACAAGTGACACCAATTTCTGGGGATTAGGGACAAAGCCACACAAACTCAGTTTGCTCTCTATCTCAAAGAACAGCAAATGTGCATAATATGACAACTGGGGCTTCTCCCAACACTTCCAAATGCTTCACGGGCCAGCACTGGCTTTTATTGTTATTCTTATGCTTCTGAAATAAACACTGAAAACCCCAACACTAATTGACAACAGCTTACACAATGGCAGCCAAATTAATGAAGCTGGAGATCAGTCAGAGTGGAAAGGTTTCAATTACCCACATGCCCTAATGTAAGGACACTTAGGAGTAAGTGTACCCTGGGCCTCTCTGCTAATCAAAGCTTCTCCCCCAGTATCCCAAAGATGACAACTTAGTTATCAATGGTAATTACCAACAGCCTCCCAGCCTTTAGAGTTAACACTGTTAAATTCTAAAGTTAACAGTGTTTACACTAACACTTAATGTTAGAAACTAAAGGAATTCACTTAAGTCAGATTGTCTTGTCTGAATGAGTCAGCCTAGATTTTTTTTGGTTTGAGCTTTCTAATAGCTGAAGTTTCATCATTGTTTGACTGCCGTTTTCATTAGCTGATACTGTTGAAAGTTAAAATACACTCAAGACTACAACATTCATTTTACAAGTCTTCTTAAGTAAGGTTTTGGTGTGTAACCTGCAATTAGACTAGAAAATGCACTATAAAGTGAGTTTATTAGCATTTGTAAAGGGGAAGTCAGAATGATCTGACAGCTTTTTTTCCCCTGTAACTTCAAGAAGTGAGAATTTACTAAAAATAGTGTGAAGTAGGGAAAGAGTTGAAAGGAACATGAAAAGGGGAAGGGACAGGGAATAATGGGACCACATAAATATTTTAAATACCTATTTGTATACCATGCACTCCACAGAACTAACACATATTACAAGGTTTCCAGCTACAATGACATCTGACCATGGTTCTCTTTGTCCTGGAGGGAACACTCTCCACTAGCACAGAGTTCATAAAGGCCACGAATGAGCACAAATACAATTCAGTGACCTCCAGTGTCCTTGTCACCAACATGTGATATTTATGCATGTGAGGCTAATCTGAAGCCTCTTTCAAGCTCCCATTCATCACTAGCCCATCAGATGCTGACTAGACCATATATCTCTACCTGGATGCTTGCTAATCTTTGACTATTAAACAGGGATAAACCACAAATTTTATACTGGCGGCCTGTCACTCAACTATTTGGATCTACTTTTGTAAGGGAGCTGAATCTAACCTTCACCAGGACTTGTCCTGGGCACAAAATGCTGCTTAGCAAGAGCACTCACAAGCCAAATTCCCAGGTTTTATACACCAGCACAGATCTTCTCAGTCCAACAGTCATGCCAGATTACACCAGCTGAGGACCTGGCCATATACTTTCAAGATAATCTATAAATTAATCAAGCTTTATAACAACCTTGCAAGGTTCAGCAGTAAGAAGTGAAGTGGGGAAAGTGCAAGAACTCCAAGCCAATGGAACACAAGGAAATGCTGCTTCCCAAAGGGCAAATATCTTGACTGCCTGGCTTTTTAACTGTACATTCCACCCTTCCTGAGTCCAAACCCCTCTCTAAGCTCCACAAAGCCAAACACAGTTGTAGCATCAGGCTGCAGCAATAAGAATTGAACCTGGGAGCTCTGTACCTGCGTGTGTGAGATTACTGCTGGAACTAAGAGATCAGGTTGGGCAGCCCAAGATGTGTTGAGTCCACTCATCTGCTCAGCCTGGCCACAGAGAAATGTTGAGTTGATTTGTATTCACAACAACAAAGAGTTTTCTGCTACTGGAATCATAACTTCGATATTAGAAATTAAATGCCTACATTCTGTTAAGATGTTTTTCCGAGCATTTAAAAGAATGTGGCATAGTCAGTAGAAATCCTCGTGCTTCCCATGTGCTTGCAGAAGGCAGCCTGACACCCAGAAGTTTTGAAACTCACAGAAATACCTCCATTCCACACACTGCACTGAAACAGTTTGTATGGTTTTATTCAGTGAGCACTGACAGAAAAAACTGAGAAAAGGAACAAGTGGAAACATGCCTGAGAAGATAGAAGGTTTGAAATCTATGAATATAGCCCTAGAAACAACTGAGTTCTGTCCAGACATAACCAAAGACCATTGACTTTCACCCGATAAATCATGCACTAACCCAGCTCAGCTGTTTCAAACTGTGTTTTATTGCCCCGTGCCCACTCAGCCTTAACCCAACTCATTGCACTGGAGGAAAGAGCAGCAACATTAATAACGTCCAGATTTGTTGGACTCGCAAAGGGGTTCCACAGCCTGTGCTTGGGAAAGCTCCTGGCACTCTCTGCTGCCTTTGCACATCTAGAGCCTCGCCCAAATTACCCCACTGTAAGTACTCCCTCACCCCACATGCATCATTTGATCCTTATCAAAGCACAGAATGTAGCTTATTCAGAGCATCTCCAGCGTTGCCTTTTTCTGGTCTTAAAACTAAAACATGTTTTATGGGAAAAGGGGTTTTTACTTCAGTGTTTATTTCAGGATTTTTGGGTACAACACTTTGTCTAGGTGGAATGTTTCAAAAATGCATGCACTCTGTCACACTGAAATACACACACTTATAGGCTTTGCAAAATTAACATATTTACCAAAGATTCCCCCTGGATGGGCCTATTTTAGTTTACAAAAATATGTTTTGGAGAGGACCTTGGTGTTTGGGGCTTCCAGGATGTTTGCTCTCCTGGTTTAACAGTACAGTGGGTCTCAGCTGAGTTATCAGCCTTGAAAGTGTGTGGGCTAAAAGCACTAAGAATACATAAAAGAGTATGTAAGAGGGGAATAAAACAAAAAGCAAAGAATCACTCTGGCATCACCAGCCCATAGATCCCGCTTGGAAAGATGACTGAAGAGCAGCTGGAGCAAACTCCACCACCAAGAGAGCTCCCACACCCCAATCCCTGTGGCCGCACAGCTCAGCGCGCAGAGCAGGAGCAAGATTTCAAAGGCACACCCTGAGCATCAGCTTGACCTTGAGCACCCGGAGCAGCCTCGGGCCTTTATCTGAAGGAGGAAAAACATCGCACTAAATTTCAATCAGAGGCTTTCAAAGGCACAAGTGCTCGCAGTTACAAAACAAACTCGGGTGCAGCTCCAAGGCTCCGCTGTGCCACAGGCAGCGCGGAAGGTTTCCGGCTGTCGGGCCGAGTGTATAATAGGGCTGATTTATAGTTATCAGCATGGGACTTGATTCGAAAGCTCAATCACCGTGACTCCTCACAGTGGGGTTTGCATGCTGCAGCGGGCCTCAAAATTGGAGAGGAATTTACCTCCCGCTGCCGAACATTACATAACAATCAACAGAAAACAAGCGGAGAGCAGCAGGAGGTCCCCGTCATTAGCCTGCACAGTCATGTTAATGGAGATGTACACACACTCATCTATCTGCACTTATTATGGAGCTTGCCAGACTCTGGGATTACACTGCAAGAAGGAGTCTAGGGCAGGGAGAGACAAGACACAGGCAAAGAGCTTCAAAACTGCGGTGGATCCACGGAGATTTCCTCACTAACGAGAGAGACTGGGCTCTGCGAGGTCCGAGCCTCGCACGCAGGGAAGTGGCTCGCAGAGGTTTGGAGCCACTGTGCAAAACACTGCTTTTCCTCTACAGAAATAGCACTTCTGCCTTCACCTTTCTGCCTCTTCTGAGCCTTGCTGCCAGGGCAACAGCTCCACCTCCACAAGAGGATGGCCACAAAGTTTTCTTGAACTTCTGTCAGTATGGCCAGGTTGGTCTGCACCCCAAAATAATCACAAGCTTCAGTGCCAATTAGACAGTTCACATTAGACAAATAGTAGTCCCTGTGGAGACTCCTGCTGCCTTGGCATACCAAGAAGGATGAAAGCAAAAACCCAACATAATTTTAAAAGCCATTCACACCAAAAGGGCTCATTTTAAACTCAATATTTTGAGTAAGTGTAGCTTTGTTTTCATATGATATATTGTCTTCAACATAATAAGAGTACTTCAAAATGTTCCTAAATCTCTCAAGGCTGAGGGATAATTTTGTTCCATTTGTGGGTTTTTTAATGAATAAAGTGCTTGAACACCTGATGTGACTTAACAAAGGTGAACAGAGTCAGAGCAGAGAACAGCCACATCACATTTTATCTCCAGCCACCACTTTGACTTTTATAAATATTCCCCTTTTCCTCCCAAGCCATCCATCTACTGTTCCTCCTGCATGGGGTAAACCCTCCAAATTAATTCTAAAACTCAAGTACACAAGGTTAAGAAAAGGTCAAGACAGTCCAAGTCCCTCTATGCTAATTTAAACGAAGGAGGCAATCCATTTCCCCTTCCCAAACATGCATTAAAGGCAGAGCATCTCTAATGGCCTGAGAGTTTTCTCCTTGATGTCTCAAATATTCTTTCTAGATCACTAAGCTATGGATCTAACTTGTATTATTTCTTTTAACAAAATTAGAAATGACAGTTTTAAACAATCTCAATGTTATAATCAAATCAACTGGAATGTCATTAGCTTTCCCAATTGCTGTTTTTCTTTTTTCTGATTAATACTGTGATTCCTGTAAGAAACACTCTTTTCTTAACCTCTATAAGCAGCCAGGACATTAACCCCGTGCAGATTGACTATTTCTGCCATGAACTACTTCTCTCCAAAGGAGAGATCCCACACTTTCTCCCCTGCCTACTGAAAAACCCTTGTACCTTTCTTTCTCCCTATCAATAAATTGACCCAGAAATACTTGCAAACTATTGGTCATTTTACATTTTAAAATTAAAAGCCCCCTGCAGAATTCAGCCACAAATTGATCTGTTTGTACAAGGATCTGGAATGCATCTGTTGCAAGGACTAGGCAGGACAATACAAACCATCAATGACTGAAGAGCCCCTGGCTTGTTTCTGAATATTTTTCTTTTAGACAGCCCAGAACACAGAGCAAGCTGTGCTACTTACCAGTTTCAGACCCTCTTTAACCCTAATTCTCCCATCAAGCCCATATGGGGAAATAGCACTGAGAGCTAGACAGCAATAAGGGACTAATACATAACTGAATTAAGAAAGTGGCTAAGCACTTTTAGGCTCTACTTTATGTTAAAAAGAGCTGCCTGCTCAGTGGATGTTCAGTGATCTCTGAAAATCGTGTGTTTAGCCATAATATCACTGAATTTTTCTTATTCACTGTTTCTTCCCTGGTGAATCACCCTCTGGTTCCTATCCTACATTTAATCCCTCTGTGCTTTGGGGTCAGGAACACACTTCTTGTTTCGTTTCTGAGCAAGCCCCACCATGAGAACCATGACTAGCAACTATCAGCACTAATAAGTACTAGTGAAGAACTAAGACACAAAGATTACTGGCTTTCAAATATTTTGTTTGTTTTGTTTGATCTTAGTGGGAAGAAGTGAAGCAATAAAATGCTTCTCTGCTGATTGTGCCTTGTTTTCATGGACAAAGCCTCTTGGCTACAACTGAGTTTGGGCCAGAAGCCCAACTCTAGGTTAGTGAACCTTAACCCAAACCAGGCAAGTGACATTAACTCAGGTAAGCCAAGGACCTCCTGTTTCCATTGAAATCGTTTTTCCTCTGGAAGATCATCTCCTTTTGACCATGATTTATGTTGTGCAACTGTGTCAAGCACCTACAGCATAAAGAAGCAATATGAACTCCACCTAGAACTGCTTCTAGATCAGGGAAGTGCATGAAAACAACCAACTAGAAACAAGGGGCAGCAAGAAACGTCCCAGAGCAACACAACCTACCCTGGGGCCAGCTCTAACATTCTGCTTTGTTATCCATACTCAAAGGATGGTGAAGCCCCTTCCTGCAGTGCCTCAGGAGTGAATCAAAAAGGCATTATATAGGAGACACTGCCATGGTTTAAAAATTAAACTTAGCAATTTATAGTCCACCAAAACTGCAGCTGGAACTACGCTGTAAATTCTCCCATGCCACCTACTGGTGCCTTCTTTATCTACCAACTGTATTTTACAGAAAGCCACACTAAAGTGGTGCATTTATCGACAGTGTTCAAACTCATTTTTTGGTGGACTTGAGTGGAAAGGCACGAGAGTCAGTCCACAACACAGGATCTCCCTGTTTGGGTTCCTTAAAAGATAATTATTACTGCTGACAGCTTCAAGACCCCACAAAGATGGTGAGAAGTAACACGAAGGGATTCAGGACAGAAAAGGCTGCTCTTGCAGCAATTTACTAATTAGATTTACTAATGCAAATCTGCCACGAGAAGGGCAGGGAAGCCAAACCACCTCACACACACACCCCCAAGAGATTGTATGAGAGCAAACCTCTGCTTGCTGCTCTCCAGAACACAGCTCCTGCTGCAATCCCACAGCCAGCACAGCTAACACTGCCCATGTTCCTACCAGCATCATGGCTATTTTCTCGGCTGGGCGTAAAATGGAAGAAGGGAAAAAAAAAATTAGTCTTGTTTAATGAACCTAAACTACTTTTTTTTATTATTTAACATTAAAAATTAGAGTCTGTCCTCCTCTATCTAAAAGGAGAGCTGTCAGGTTCTGACCTAAGTCTAACCAAAAGGAGGGATGGGGAGAGGAAGGGGGGAGTTGGGAAAAATCAATGAATCTACGCTAATAAAGGTTATAGGAGTAAAATTTACGCTGGATGCAAGTATGATCCTGTAGTCTTTTTATTTTTTTGGCATGCTGCCCCAGCATGATTTACGTCGAGATAACATGATGGAGCCTCCACCATTGAAAGGAATTAAATAAAAATGCAATAAAGGAGTACAAAATCAATCCGCTTACAGTTTTGTTTAATAAAAATTCATGAAGGATGGGCGGGCAGGCCCATAAGAAATACACCAGTTCAATGAGGGGGCTCTATCAAGCCCACAGCCATTAGAGTGTAGCAGCAGGATAGGATTATTGAACATTAGCATGAGTTAGCTGTGTGCCAGTGTGTTGAATATGCCTCAGTTCCCCCATCATTCCAAGCTCTGTCATTGCTGCCAGTCAATAGCGCATCTATCACCTGAAATAATGGCCGAGAAAAGTACAAAAGATGGGGATTTGACCTTGACTGAGGAGCTGATCCATGGGGATTTTCCAACAGGGGAAGCTGTTTTTTCAGCCAGGGTGCTGGGACTAAACCCCCACAGTAGACCCAGCCTATCTCTGGACATGAGCAGGTTACATGTGCTTTCCCCAGGCTGAGTTTGTCACTTTTCACAGCTGAGTGAAACTTCTATCCTCTGAAGACATTTGCCCTAATGATAAGTTTGCTTTTGTTTTCTTAACTACAGGCTAAGGCCTGAATACACAGGCAAACTATCATGCCCTGTGGCATGGTAAAAAATTAAATGCAAAATCCTTTAGCCACTCTCATTTTGTAAGAGGAACTGCGAGGCTTAGCCTCACCCCTTCCCTCCAATGGGCATTTTAAAAGCTTTTGCTTACAGTCATCTTGACAAAAAGAGGATTTTAGTGGTCACAGGTTACACAGATGCGCATTTGAAAACAGAACTTAGCCAAATCCACGCAGCATTTCTGTGGTTTTCCACCAAATGAAAAATTTGACCAACAGTAGAACAGAACTATTTCAATTTCTACCCTAGAAAGTCATCTCATTTTCAGAATATTCATTTTCTCTGTGCTAAAATCCACATCCTTTAGGGTTTTTATTATTTTTTATTTACAGAGTTCAAATAAAAACATGGCTGAAAAGATGGACTTGTACCTTGCATGAGCAAAAGCGAGCTTGCAAGTCAGGTGTGACCATTCCCACTGGAAGTGCTCACAGAATACACTGAGTGTGTGATGTCACCTAGTGGTCAGGACACACGGGACTGACAATCAATTAACATTTTCTGCTAATTCCTCCACTAGCTGGAGGTTCCTGCTGAAACTTCCTAAGGTCCTTATCAAACGAAGGTTGCTCCAAGCCAGGATGAGGCAGATTTAGCTTTGCACACACCTGTGATGGGATATGTGCAGAAACAGTGGGATGTGACTCCTTTCCTCCAACACCAGCAGCTGCTAATTCCAAACTCTTTCTTGCCTGCACTCAAGCCAAGCCAAAAAAAGTTAAATAAACCTTTTTCAAGCACCAGCAGAGCTATCATCGTGCTGCAAGCCTGCAGGAGCAGATAAATGCACAGAATTGGTCAGAGTCCGTAAGTTACCCCTGAGTGTGCTCTGTGCAGGAAACGCCTCTCAGAGCATGGCTGGGTACAACTCCACACCCTCAGACACATTCCAGCTTGTGCCAGCCACGCTCTGGGTTT
The DNA here is from genome assembly GCA_013400515.1 of Erpornis zantholeuca. Taxonomy (NCBI): domain Eukaryota; kingdom Metazoa; phylum Chordata; class Aves; order Passeriformes; family Timaliidae; genus Erpornis; species Erpornis zantholeuca. The sequence goes on along the minus strand of VZTN01019209.1, from coordinate 1,030,813 downwards.
GCTGGGCTGGCTGATCTGCCCACAGCTTTCTCCCAGCAGAGGGGATTCACACCTAGGGAAGAATTTCAGCTCAGCTTTCCCTCCACCAGACTAGGGGTAGCTCAGCTGACTGACTCTGCTCTAAGCAGTTATCACAGACAAAAGCAAAATGCTGTATTAGCTCACTCCTAACCCAAAAGAAGCCTTAGGCCAAGCAAAATTGCCCTGCCAGTTTTTCCTGGTAGGCTTTTCTTGGCTGTTCCAGTACGTTGACTTGAAGGACAATAACCTCTAGCTTGTTTAACAACTTGTCCCTGCTGTGTAATTACACTTCTTTTAATTGGCTCGTGGGGTTTAATCATCTCCTGGGACCCAGCTTCCAGCGATTCTCATTAACTGCAGGCACGCACTCGTGTTCTGAGGACAGGGGGATGTGCTCCAGAGCTGCACACGGGGGAGGCTCACAGCAGAGCTCTCAGCCCCGTACACTCACACCCCATCTGCAAAGTGCACAGCCAGCCCTGCTCACATCCACTGTCAGCTTGTTGGAACAGCTAGAGGAGGCAGAACACAGCAAGGATTGAGAAACCACAGAGAGGGAGACTCCTAGCAGAGGCATAGAAGAGCAGATATAGGAGCCATGCTGAGCCCCTCACACAAGAAACTTCTCCCTGTTACCTCCCTGTGCCTCAACTGCTCCAACACTTCTCTCAGAAATTTGCAAACTTCAGCTGATCTCAAAATTATGTTTAAAAATATGTCTAAAATTACATCCACTGTAGTATTAACGTTTTTCATTTTATACCAAGTGCCTTTGTGCCCTCCTGGAGCACAGGAGCAAGTCCAGAGGAAACCAGGAAGATGATCAGAGTACAGGAGCACCTATGCTTTGGAGACACAGCTCTCAGCCTGAGTCAGTGGGCTTGGAGAAGACAAAGCTTCAGAGAGACCCTTAGAGCCCCTTTCAGTATTTAAAGAGGCTACAAGTGATCTGGAGAGCAACTTTCTACAGAGGCAGATAACAACAGGACAAGGGGTGAGTGTTTAAAGGACTAAAAGAGGGGAGAAGAGATTTAGATTGGATGTGAGGAAGAAATTGTTCCCTGTGAGGGTAGGGAGGCCCTGGCACAGAGCACCCGGGGAAGCTGTGGCTGCCTCATCCCTGAAAGTGTCCAAGGCCAGGTTGGACAGGGCTTGGAGCAGCCTGGGACAGTGGAAGGTGTCCCTGCCCATGGCAGGGGTTGGGACTGTATGGGCTTTAAGGTTCCTTCCCACCCAAACCCCTCTGTGATTCTGTTTAGGAAGTCTCTGCCACGTCCCAAGCAGTCAGCACCAAAGGCTGCTCACAGGAGGATGAACCAAGGACACGATACATTGCAGAAAATGGAAAAGGATATTTGACATTTGCTGAAGGAACAATACTATGTTAAACTTGTACTGGCAGGGCCTTGAGATCCAAGTAGTTTTCTATTACTTCTCAGCCATGCTCGGCCGGTTTGTTTGATTTTTCCATCAGAATCCTGCAGCTCAGTTCACTTTACCAGAGGGGGAAGTTGCTGGGAAAGGGTCTGAGAAACAAGAATCTGTCAAAGAGTTGTTTTATTTCCTACAGCACTGGCTGACTGACCAAAATCCTATAAAAAAAAATAGAAAAGAAAAAAAGTCAAATTCAGGAAAAAGCCCTGAACGTGTCAAGGCTTTTGGAACAAATGGCACAATAGGTTTTTCCTGTAGCTATAGGCATGTATTTCTTCTTATTTTTTATTTATTTATTTAAGCCCCTGTAACACACCATTTCCCCCAAAGGGCTGCAAAGGTTCAAAGGCTTTGAGAGCACCAATAAATCATGACCACATAAATGTCCTGTAGTGAAGTTTGATTCTTATTTACCCGGGGTCTTTGGGCCAGTGCTCAGTCTGTGTTGGAGAAGGCAGATTTACTTCTCCTGAGATGCCCTCAATTCACAGAGTGCTCATCTTTCAAGCAGCACTGCTCCAGCCTCAGCTGCCAAAACACTTCTAGCTGCAAGTTTCCATCATTTGCTTTATCACACTTCCGTTTCCCCTCCCAGATACTGGTCTAAACTAAGTTATGTTTAGAAATACCTTGTGAGTGGCCAGACTGTGAGTCAATGAATCTCTCTAAATCACTGCCATATGCAGAAGAATTTCAGGCTTTAGTGAGCTTTCTCCTTCGTCCATCTCTAGCCTCGATTCCCTCTCTAAAATAATCCTTAGGACTGCAACATGTTGTATAGCATGAAGGAAACTCAGCACAGGCTACGAGAGTGGGGCACAAGAAACAGAGCATCAGAAACAGGACAGAAATACTATTTTAGGTGAAGTGGATGCCCTGCTGCATAGCTAAGGTGCAGTTCTGTCCTGCAGGCAGAAAAGCAGTGAATCAGTCTCCACTCCACAGCAGGGATGATCTGCTCATCCAACCCTGCTAAGAGGAGAGCAGGATCAGCGAGAGAAACTCCAGCAGTTTGATTAAAGCAAGCACCTAATAGTGTAGCTGTTTCTTCGCATTTTTTTCGGTTAGGTGGCTTAATCCAACATTCATTCCCTAATGTCAATGAATATTTACACCCAATCCACTTTGAAGTATCCTTTTTAATTATTCACAGTTAGTACAGCTGCAGGTATTCACCAGCAATTTGTGAACGGAGTCCATATTAATTTTCTGGGAGATTTTTCTGGAAGAATTTTTTCTGACAGGAAACAGAACCAACACCCAGAGAAGTAAATTAACTACTCACTTGACTTAAAACTAAAAGACTGCAGATGCACATGATTTTTCAGATACGTACACGGAAAAATAACTAAAGACAACTAATTATAGCAAGACACTTTGCTATGGAACCCTAATTTTTTTGAGACAAACAGAAAAACTGTTTGAGCACCACAGAAACATCACAGTTCCACACATCCTTTGTTAGAGAGATATAAATTTGCCAGACACATTAACCAAAAAACAACTCTTTGAGTCAGTGGAATGTGACTGGGACATATGTAGGCTCAATTGCAGTAGGAATGCACGTAGAGAATCTCATCCTCAGACAACAGCCTTGAACCCTGCAGGAATCTGCACAGCTCTGCTTTTAGGAAAGGCCTTTTGTCATTAATAGTTTAAAAGTGTTGAAGGGAAATGTTGGCAAAACCCCAGCAGCAGATTTGAGTTCATTCTGTAACCCGAAAAACAGGTGGATGAATTAATCTGCAACCAAGAGCACTTTGTTCCACCCCCATGAAAAAAAAACAAAGCCTAAATGGGGATCTAGTGTGCTCTGAATTATATCTATTCGATTTTATTTAATTTGCCTTAGCTTTGCCCACTCTCTCTTGTCTGGAGAGTGCAGAAGCTCCTGGCCAGAGGACCTGCTCTTTAGCTTATAAATTTAAGGTAATGCAAATGCATTCCAGGCTGTTTTTATTTATGCCATTATTGGTTGGGGGTTATTTTAATAAATAAGTAAAGGCAGCTAAACATTTGCCATGTATATCTTCCATGGGTTTTGGTCAGGGGGGTGCCCACATTATCCTAGAGTGTTTGCATTTTGTGCTCTGGATGACAAGTTTATTGGAAAATGAACAAGAGCCCCTCTCCCAGCCCCTGACAGCAAAAATCCATCTCCCACATAACAGACAGATATAATTGTTGTGCACCCTGTTAGACATGCCAAGTGATTGATACAATGCAAAAAGGAGCAGGGTGAAATTATGATGATCTATAAAGATCTTTCTGGAACAGAGAAAGAGGAAGAGAATCATTTTTAATATGATTAATATTGCAGCAGAGAGGGGGAGAAAGGAAAGAGATGGGATTTGTTCCCTGCTATAACACTCTACTCCCAGGCAATACTGCTTAGCAGGAAAGCCTTCCAGCTGAGGGCTATGAAACAGTTATCACTGGTAGGTGATTAAGTTACTAATTCTTCAGGGAGAAGACATTTAGAGGCCCATATTAAAGGAGAGCGAGGCAAAATTACATTCCGTTTCAATTTAGTTTAGCAATTCTAGTGATTTAGTTAAATGAAAAGCAATTGTTCCAATTAATAGTATTGAATGTTATTCATCAAAAGTGTCAAAACAGCTGTGTTGGTGCATTAGTAACCTATTCTCTTGTCAGAGATATGGTTAATTCCCCGGGATTGCACGAGGGAAATGGCAGAGCAGCCAGGAGCCTTCAGCGGAGCCCCGCGTCCCGCAGCGTTAATGACTGCGGGGTCATGGAGCTGCTGTCAGGCTCCAGCGGCTCCACACCAGCCTGGGAAGGACAGCCAGGGTTCAGCAGGGCAGGGGATGTTCCCAAAGCCAGGAATCTGGCTCTCGCCCTGCCCGGTGCCATCCCACAAATGTCCTTCAGGCCACTCTGGCAGGGCACAGCAAAGGCAGCTGCTCCTCTCCTCCCATCTCACTCCTTGTCCTGCTCCTTCCTCAGGGTTTTGTGCAGGAAAGCGATGCCTCAGGTTTTAACTTTTCTATGTTCCCAGCCCTGCCCTGCCCAGTGTCACTCTGCAGTTCCCTGGAGCTCGTTCAGTGCTGTTCTCTCATGCTCACACACACACAACAAAGCCTCTCCAGCTCTCCAAGGACACCCAGACCCTCCTAGGCCCAACAACTGCAAACCACAATCTTGGGGACAGAGGGGCAAGCTTGGGCAAATTCCATCCTTGCCTGGCTCCTGCTTGGGGAATTGATGCTGAGATCCAAGTGGGAAGAACTCGGGAGCTGTCCTTGTCCATGTTGGGATGCACTGAGGCAGGAGCCTCTGATTAAATTATTTCCAATCAATCCCTCCTTTATTCCTGTCTAGTCTCTCTTTCTAGGTAGGCATTTAAGGCTTCAAAAGGGCAAGACCTCCACCTTGCTTTGCCTAGAGCTGGTGCAAGAACAAATAGGAAGCCAAGCCCCAGCAAGTGCCAAGCACCATTTTGATCCATGCTCAGTCCTCAGCAGAGACAGCAGCCCTGCAGCAGCTTTTCTCATGGAGCTCATCCATCAAAACAGTGATTAAGGAGCTAAGAGGAAAAGTTTGGACATAACCCCTGATTACAATGGGGTAATAAAACACAATGGCTGTGCTGGCCTGGGAATATGACACTCTGGCACAAGACAGAACCTTCTATTTTAGGATAAACAGACCCCGGTCTGAACATGGCTGAGGGCATCCTGGAGCTCATTAATCTGTATGGGAATGACAGAGACAGGATAACAGGTCTGATAAGGGTTTCCTCCAGCCTTTTCCTCGCACCATGCAGGCCCCTGCAGCCATCTCAGCTATCTCCACTCAATAAGGCTTTATACACTTCCTCCCACGACCCATAATTGCCATTTCAATGCAGGCGATTCTGTCGCCTTCCTTTCCTTTCAAATTTCCATAGCCTTTTATGGGAGATTAGAAAATCCCATCTTTTTTGGGCTCTGCCATTTGTTTTCTCCAGTAGCCAAAGGAAAACAAATGCATGCCATGTAGCTGAGCTGAAGGACGAGGGAAAAGAGGGTGCTAAGGGCCCAGCAGGAACCTGCTGAAGCTTGTGCTGCTCCTTACCCAGGGTGATGCCTTTGCATTCCTCAGGAACAAGGCAAACCACGGCCCAGCCCCATCCCATGGGTCGGTGGTGAGATCCTCCAAGTCATACCACAAGCCAAGACCTACAACAGTCTCGTGTGTCAAATGATGTGTCTGTTCTTTTTAAAAGTAGCTAACAATCAACAAAGACGTGGGTACATTCTAAGAGAAATGGAGCCCTAGACACACCAAGCAAAAGACAGTGGAAGACAATTGTGCTTTTTCTCCCTGTCTCTGAAGGTACCCTTCCGGCCATGCTCACAATCCAGCCTTCCTCACGCAGGTAACCAGGCTTTGCAACATGATTTTCTTGGTTCCTCTTCCCTACTCCAACTTGCTCCCTCTTCCCTACTGCAATGCCTGTGCCAGGGATCACAGCCCAGCAGTTACCCTGCTCTAACACACACTAACAACCAGGTGCTCTTGCTGAACACAGGCTAAAATCAGTGCAGAGCATTGTACCAGCACCGCTGTAATTGAAATCTTATTTCATGGGGAGAGGGAAATAATCTCTCTTATCTATACAAGCCAAACAGTTTGTTATCACCTGCTCACGCTCAGAGGAGGAATAAGGCTTGAAAAACCTGTAACTGCAAAAAACCTTCCCCAGCTTTACACATGAAAATGTATAAATCAAGTATCCTCACTAGGTTTGGCACTCCACAGAATCCCCTTTAAGCCCTAGCCTGCAACTGTACCTGCATCTGCTTTTATCATAAGAGCTTGAAAGCACATAGAAAACAGCACCTTAACCCACGGGCTCTGAGTTTTGTTATGACCTCTGGTGCTTTGTGCCTCAGTAACGAGGCTGCTGAAACACAACTCCAAGCCAGAGCAATGAACTGAATCCCCCCATGCTGGTCCCAGCACAGGGGAGTGGGCACACAGCAGGTCCATGCTAAAGTTCTGCAGAAGGTTGGAGAACACACATGTTGGTGGCCAGGAGAACAGAGAAGCACCGTGGAGCCCTCCCCACATTACAGTTCAGCTTTTTGGCATGAAAGAAGCTTCTTTTTGGCAACTCTTATTTTCTCATTCCTGCTCACGATGGTAGGATTTTAAATGCCTTCAGGGCATAGAAGGTACTGATAATAAAAGTGTGCATTTTAATACACCAGAATAACTACAGATATGCCTATTTTGGTGCACATGGCTCCATCTTAGCTGTATTTCAAACATGCTACATAACATTTATTATGAAAAAGAATTAAAGAGCCCTTCATTAATTATTTGTATTACCATAGCACCTAAGGGCATTAATCACACATCAAGGCATCGTTCAGCAAACACTGCCAGAACACGGTCTGCCTACAATCAAAATCCAGGGCAATGAAAAAGAAACAACTGCACAGAAATAAAAGAATGCATGTGCTGTGGGAAGCATGGGGTGATGGCTTCAGTCAGCAGGAGAGGCACCAGAAAAACCACGTCCTCTGCATCAAATGACCTGTGCACAGCCCAGGTGAGGAAGGCTTTTAAGAGAGGTTGGGTGAGGATTAAGAGTCAATAATAAGTGATCAGAATATTGAAAGCCAAACCCAGGGAGGGAATGGGGACTAAAGTGTGCAACTTGCACCTGTTGTGGTACAGAGACAACACTGAGCAGCCAGGTACAGTTTGAGTCAAATTATGGATCAAGAAGGCTCCTGGAAGATCCTTTCCAGCCCAGTCCTTTGACTTTACAATGTTAAAGATAATTTTAAAATAGACAGGAAAGTTCTAACACCATGTTTGTTAAACAGGCCCAAACTTTAAATATTTCATTACAAGTTAATGCCAACACCATCCCCTTATTCTGGGAAGCCAAGGCACAAATGTGTTGGGAACTGCACTTCACCCATGACAGACCCCAGGCAAATCTCAGCTTCAGCATTCCTCAAGATCATTATCTCCTGCCAAAGTTAAACACCACAAATAAACAAATACCAGCTCCTGATCATAAAATGGAGCTGAAGCCAAAAATAAAAGCCCAGAGTCTGCCTAGATGGTGATTAGTAATTAGCACACCAGGTAAGCTCTTCCCACCTCTTCCATTCCTACACCAGGCCCAGAGCTCAGTTCCAGCACAGGCTGGGAGCAGCCACTCCTTCCCAATGTTTTCACTCTTCCTGCCCCATCTCCTGGAAAATGGGATGTGTTCTCATGGCAAAGGCGATGATGAGAGAGAGCAGATGTATGTTGTGAAGTGAGCTGAGCAGCAAATAAAGTTGATTTGTCATACCCACACAAGGTTTTGTGATTTTGGTGTATTAAATAAAAACAAGTTTATGTCTGAAAAGCCACTGTTGTACTTCACATGCCACATTTTCCTCCCAAGGGGAGGCTCTTCCATTAAACTAAAGGGTAGAACAAAATGACAATTGCTGCACACAGAGGTAATAATGAAATACGAAATTATTGTAATATAGCACATTGCCATAATATGAATTAAACTACTGTATTTCCCAGCTATAGCTTTCTTAAATTCTTATTTCACTTCGTCACTGTTGTTTGGTTTGTTTCAAAATAAAAACAGGCTTATACACAGCTGAATAATTAAAAGTGTTGTCTTCATTAAAGGAGGAAAAAAAAAAAAGAAAAAAAACCACAAAATCCCTCACTCCCCTGGGGAAAAAAAACAAATAGAAAACCAGACCAACTTCCCATTCAAAACCTAAAAGAACTGTTCTCCCAAACCTGACTGTATGGGAATGTGGCTAATACAGAAAGGACTTTTCTTTTTTTAATTATTTAGGTGCATTCTCAGAAGTTAATCAACTGATCTCCTTCTCGATTTCCTAAACCAAGAAAAGGCCAGATGCAGTAATCTATTACAGACATGATATAATTGTACTGTAATCATAACAGAACAATATCTGCACATATGCTTTTGTTAAGCACAGGGCACAGCCTGACACTACTCATTAAGAAACAAATGGAATATTCAACCACGGCTTTCATTTGATCTTACAGAGATAAGCCTTGGTATTGTTATTCCGGATTTTGTGTGTGTGTGCAGGACACAAAAGCATTCTCTCTCACAATTAAATGAAAAAAAAATAAATAAAGCCAAAGCCAAACTGGTCTACATGGAACAACTGGAACAGTATATTCTGCTATTATCACTCTGCAATAACTCAAAAGTCACTCCAAGCACAGAATTAACACCAAAAAAGCAAGCCTAACACAGCTATCTCACCCTGCTACAGCCTTGCTGGCCATTGTTCCTATGCAGGACCTTTTGTCACTACCACATCCCAGTGGTATTTTCCACAGCATTATACTCACTGGTACTGCAATTTAAACCTTGTCTATGCCCTGTGTATGAAAACATCTCAGCATAACTAGTAGCAGTTCCTAAAGCGAAACATCAAACAAGCAGCTGGTGCTGCTTTAGAACTTTCTGAAGGGTGTGCCTGGCAGGAAAGCAGTTAAAAAGCAGCAACGTGAAATTGCATATGATACAGCAAAGTGATGCTACTGCATTATAAATAATGCTGAGGGATGCATTATTTATATGTCTAATATTGGGCTCGCTTATGAAGAAAGCTTCTTTCTGCAGTTTGTCTCCAATAGTAATAGGCAGACAAGATCACACAGCAGAGATTGGAAGGAGACATGGCAATTCAGGGAAATTTGGGAGGCAAAACACAGAAGAACATTGAGTGAACCACTCTATTGCATTTCCTAGGTTTAATAAGTTGGAAATCTCAGAAGGTTAGGAGCTCACCTTTCATTCATCTAAACATTCAATAGGAGAAAAAAAAAAAAAAACTTGGATGTTTATTTGAGCCTTATCCCAAGTCTGTGTCCTTTTAACAGCTGCAGGGCTGGCACGGAAATACTCTGAGATTCCTGGCACCTCCAGGTCTGATCACTGTTTTAAACCAAAACTGGAGAAAGACTCTGCCCCATAAAAGTGTTTAAATTGGCTCTTGCAAGAGGGTGGTGCCTCCAGCCCCACAGCAAACTCAATCTCGTTAATACACTCATTTTCTGTTCCTGTGTTGAATACATCCCTCTGCACAGATCCAGCAGGAATGCTGCTGCTAAGAGCACCTCTTTCCCTCTCTGCACTGGAAACTCCACCAGCAATTTGTAAACAAGTGAAGATGAAAGCGCAGATGAGGATGAAAGCACAAATAAACCTGGTGGTTCACCCAGGTCAGAGCACCAATGGGGCCAAATCCAATTTTTGGTACCAACAATACTTTGCCCCTCAGCCAAAAGTCACCAACTGCAGATAAATGCCTGTAGCAAGCTTTTGTCTGCCCCTTATCCCACTTGTTTTTTGAGACTGGTGGAAGGTACACACCACAGCCACCTTTTCTTGGTGTCAAACACACAAAGCTGAGGGGTGGAGATAGATCCCAGCCACCCGTGGGCACCTCAGGGCAATAGACTCCTCTGGAGCTTGGGTGGACAACCAGACTGGTCTACAAAAAAATAAATCAGTTCCAGTAGGTCAGAGGCTGCTCTCAACAATGAGCACAGAGCTGTTGTGGGAGTTAATGAGTCCCACCACTGTCTAATCCAGCCCAGGCAGGGCCTTGGGGGGAATTAAAGCACTCTTGTGCTTTGCTGTTGTTGCTGTTGCTTCAGTCCAGTTTTACCTCATAAAAGCAAACCAGTCCTGTTCTTGAGACCACGGTGCTGACAGTCACATGAGCTCCTCCTGACAGCTTTCTTTTTTTCTTGGAGTTGCAGAAGAAGAAAAAGGCTTGAAGACTAGAATGGGACAATGATCCCAGAAGATAGCTGCTGGATATGTACATAGCTGGTTTGAAGTACATTTCACGAAACCATTCTCTCCAAACCCACTGTTTTGGAAACTTGCTTTCACAATCCTATGCTCCAAGGTCCCATATTATCCAAATTCCACACACTATTGCTGAAAATGTTTTACAGTTCCATGTCTAACTGAAGCAGCATCCAAAAACCACCCTATTAAAACCCAGTAAAACAGCATTCAAAAATAAAGGTGAACAATGGGAATGAAGTGAGATTCTTCTTAAAGATTGTCTTCCAAGTCCAAGAATTTCTTATGTATCTTTTCAAAGAAGCATTTAAGCACACCTAGCTACATCTTGGTTCTGCCCTACAGGTGTTTTGCTGCCTCTTCATCTTTGTTAACAAAGCATTTAAAGGGCAGGATGTTCTCACCTCAAAGGCCACAGTGAAGGGCTCACAGCCTCTCCTTCCCACCTGCTTCCTCACAGTATCACAGGCAGGAAAAGTAATTGGCATCAGCCCATTTACATTCCTACAGCATTTTTTCCTGAATGCTTCCAACTGATGGCCAAAACACCTCCCCACATAATCCCAGTGACACGAGAAACTCTGTGCTCGTTTTAAAGCATTCTGGGCTTTCCCAGCTGTGCACAGAAGTTGAAGATACAGTCTGAGCACACCTTGCAGCCTCCAAACTGGAGGCAAATGAGTGATGCTTAGGCTGTATCACACCTAAATCACTGTCATGAGACTCGGTTTGCATTTCCACACAACTGACTCCTTTGGCTTGGCACAGACAAACTGTCTTTTCCTGTTACAGGGTTTGTGAGGGGGATGAAGAGCTGACACCAACTTATCCCAGGAAGTGAAGCTTGCCAGGAGTTCAGTTTTCATCCACAGATTCAATTATTTTAGTGCCCTTCCATTTGTGACCATCCTTGAGATGAGGAACTCCTCTTGGTGCAGAAAGCCCAAAGTCAAACCACATAATGGAGCTTCGTTTATTCTAAGCAGAATTTCCAGAAAAACTTCTGCAGTCAAATCCACCCAGCACTGTTGATCCCAGTTCTCCACTTTGCTGTGTGATTTCAGACACAGCTTAAAGGGGAGAAGCCAAAAGAATCCAAAAATTAAAAAACACTTTCCCCATATTCCACTCAGCAACTGTCATAGAGGAAATGCAAGTGGAGTGATTAATTCTTCCACTTATTCTGAGGCAAGAGCATCAGCCTCTCAAATTTGGGCTTTATTGCTATGCTCTGCCTCCCCAGGCCAATCGAAAGAGTCAAATTTTGACAAATTTCATACTGTGAGGCTTTTAAACAGTCAAATATTGCTTTATTATTTAGAACATCGTTTTTCGGTTTTGTTTCCAGCTGTATGTAGTACTGAAGTTTGCATTAATGCCCTGCATTATATCATCCTTATCAGACAAGTTTCCGAGGTACAGCTGATTCTCCTTTTTGATTTTCTACGAGAGCTATTAAAAATGCTGACCAAAGAATATAGATTTTCATTAATATTTCCTCTTCTTTTGATCTGTTCCTTTGATTTACCTGACTCTACAATCCAAATAATCAGAGGAGTTCCTGTCTTTCATGCAACAAATGTAATGCCAAAATTTAATCAAGCCAAGGTTTTTAAGATGGGGGGGAAAGAGGCAGCACATAAAGAGCTTTTCCTCACCCTTTTTCTCCAGATGGTTTTGGGAAAAGCAGACCCCAAGAAGACATGCTACCAGTTAAGTATCCAACAGCATTAGTGATTTCAGAGGACACTTTCTGCTTTGTAGGCATGAAAAACCTTTCTGCAAACAGGAAAGCTGCTGAGGATGAGAATTTAGATTGAGATGGAGACAACCTTTTTCTTTTGGCAGGGGAAAACAAGGTGTTGCTCTAGCGTTTTCTCCACAGTCTCTCTTGCTTCAATTCAGTTTTCTCTGCTAGCTTAAGCAGTTGATATCTTCTCAGGACATCCAGCTGACTGTATACTTGTTTTTCACCCCTGTTTTGGCATAAGGTTGCTGTCCTTATTCCTTTTGGCATTGTTCCTGCACAGGAAGGCAGGAAAATATGTTTCCAGGCTCCAAATATACATTTGTTTTCCCTTATTGTTGTTCATTCTGTTTACACAGTGATTGTTTTCCTTCATCTCTGATGATGAAATTTAAACTCTAAGAGGAGAGAGATTTCAGGGAGTGGAAAATACAAAGACACAACAATGGAGCAAAAACACAGACTTTGCTTTCAGCACTCTTGAGGAGTCAACCTTGGCCCCAAGATGCCCAAACAAGTTTCAAGTGTAACATGTGCACTTTTGGATTAAGCCCAAATGCTCTTGTTTTTACACTACTTTTACATTAGGGAATGAGGGAATAGATGTGGTTCAGAGCAGTCTGTGCACCCCAGAACACTGAGCTGCAGTCACTCCAGTGCCACGAAATCACCATCAGAACAGCTTAGCTCAGGAGTCCTTCAGTTGTTCCAGGAGATTGCTGCTCCAGCCCAGCTCCAACATGCACCTCAAACATATGGACAACTCAAAGAAATCAGAATTAGCAACTCACCCTCTGAGTCAAAATCACTCTGGGGTCCCTTAAAAAAAAACCAAACACCATACATGTTGGTGAAAGCAGCCATTATCTGTGTGTGGCATTAGCTGCTTGGGGAGGCATTTGTAGATCTATAGTTACTCAGCTTTTTTACACATTTCCAGTATTAACTTAATGTGGTGATGCAATAATTTGCATATGCAAATGATGGGGATATTTGCATAAGCAAAGTTCTAACCAGTCCAAGGAGAGGGGTAGCCTAACTAACATAGAAGTTCAGGTGATGTAAGCAATCAAATAAAGGAAGTCTGCAGCCCAAGTGGAGTCCAGTCAGCCAAACAACAAACAAATCAGCTTTTCTGATAACCTGAAAGGAGTCTCTTCCTTCTTTCTTTTTTGTGAAATCAAATAAAGAAGTTCATATGTACATAAAAATGAGAATAAAGTAAATAGATCCGAAGGCTCTTCATCCTCACATCACCCCTTTCAGTGAAAGCCTTGGAGCCTCATCCTTCAAACAAACACACTTGTTTTCTTCACAGAAAAGGAGTGCCAAGGAAACTTCCCTGTCTGACCACCCAGGAGCCACTCTGCAGCCACACTCAGGCCACCTGCACTGGGACTGAGGCCCCTCCACAACTACACAGCCCAACACTCACAGTCAGCCTCTAGCCAGACCACAAGTTTCCCAGCCAGAGCAGAGTCTCAGGTATCTGAATCTTTAAAATAATCTAAAAATGGTGCAGTAACAGAATAACAGCTTGAGATGCCTCTGAGCAGGGACCCCAACCACAGGCAACCATGGGGGGGTTTCATACCCTCATGGTCCAAAGGTACCAAATTCTGGAGACCTCAGCTCCTGCTGTGTCCCTGCCCTGGCTGTGCCACTGGTCAGTGTCCCCAAGTGTCCCTGCCCTGGCTGTGCCACTGGTCAGTGTCCCTGAGTGTCCCTGTCCTGGCTGTGCCACTGGTCAGTGTCCCTGAATGTCCCTGCCCTGGCTGTGCCACAGGAGTGTCCCTGCCCTGGCTGTGCCACTGGTCAGTGTCCCTGAATGTCCCTGCCCTGGCTGTGCCACTGGTCAGTGTCCCTGAGTGTCCCTGCCCTGGCTGTGCCACAGGTCAGTGTCCCCAAATGTCCTTCCCTGGCTGTGCCACAGGAGTGTCCCTGCCCTGGCTGTGCCACTGGTCAATGTCCCTGCCCTGGCTGTGCCACAGGAGTGTCCCTGCCCTGGCTGTGCCACTGGTCAGTGTCCCTGAGTGTCCCTGCCCTGGCTGTGCCACTGGTCAGTGTCCCTGAGTGTCCCTGCCCTGGCTGTGCCACAGGAGTGTCCCTGCCCTGGCTATGCCACTGGTCAGTGTCCCCGAGTGTCCCTCCCTGGCTGTGCCACAGGAGTGTCCCTGCCCTGGCTGTGCCACAGGTCAGTGTCCCTGAGTGTCCCTCCCTGGCTGTGCCACAGCTCTCTGTGCCCTTTGTTGTGCCAAGGGTCAGCAGTTCTCAGTCTCTTGCCTGGGGTTCCCAGCCAGAGCCCAACCTGCTGCTCCTCTGCAGCTGCATCCCAAGCCCCCCTGCACTAGATGGGTCCCTCAGCAAGGACAACAAGCCTTTCCTCTCCCAGTTTCCTCTCGCAGCTTCCCCTCAAGGAAAGCTCTGGAAGGGGCCATCATCTCTCTGGCTGCCCCCGTGCCAGCACTGGGATCCCCCTCACAGGGCCAGCACAGCCCCACAGCCATCTCTTCACTCAGCACCACCCACGTCCTTTGTTCTCACGAGGGATGACCTCATCTCAGACCAGCTCCAAGTGTTTTCCACGGTGACATAATTCCCATACCTAATTCCATATGGTCAGAGCAAGGTTTGAGGATGAATAACCTGAAGCCCAAAACCACAGAAGGGGACCCACTTCCCTGGATGACTTCATAGGTGACCTCTGCTGGTCAGGGGCCTTCCTCCCATCCCAGCACAGCTTTATGGCTAAAAGCAGAAACAGCTTTTAATCTCCTATTAAAATTATGCAAGAATGAGCCCACAGGTTATTTTGGAGACGTCCAGAAAGATCCCTGAACCATCAGTAAAATTCTAGGAATCAATGGCCAGCTCAGGAAGGCAAAGGAGGAAACATAAAAGAAAAATACTCCTCTGAGCATACCATTATTGTTAAATATCACCGTTCCAAATGTAAGAGATAAATTTTCAAGTGTTACAGCAGGTCTCAGAACCCTATTAATAGAAATTAGAGGGAAGTCTAATAGAAAAAGACAGAGAGGAAGACATTCTCTCCACTGCTCCCTGGGGAAGGTGAGAAAAGACTGAAAGATGACACTTTATCTCTTCTAATTCTCATGGGACCCATAATCACAGCATTCATTCAGCAAATAATAATAATAAATATGGTCTGAAGCGACTCTAGCTATTTCAGCTTTAATAAATGGGTTGAAATAGAGGCAAATTCAGATACAGAGAGCATCTTTTCAATAAAATCTGATAGGGTTATTAATAACATTAATGGAGTACCATGCTGTCTCCATTTTGTTAATAGTTGCCTTGTTCTGCCCCAGTCCATTCCCCACTCCTGTGCACAGACACAGACAAACACACACACTTTTCCCTCCAGTGATGACAAATTCAGACTGTCAGCTTTCTGCTGGCAATGCATCCCAAGAATTAGTCAAATTTGACATGATTTTATTGTTTTATGGGAACTGCCAACAGGGATTTTTCTGCCTGAAGTACATTTATATCCTAGTTCAAATCAGATCCTGGCTTGGTTCATGGACACAAAGAGGATAAAAGCCAGGAAACCTGCAGCTCCTCAAGGACAAAAAAAGTTATGGCTCTGATGGGATGCTTAGAGCCTTCCTCCAGGTGACTCTGCCTTTGTTTTCACTTGTCCCTCACTTTCCTTTCAGTTTTTTGTTCCCCTACCAAGGAATCATCCCCAGTGCATGGCCACAGTATTTGGGCTGCTATTCCAAACCCAGACTTTTAAACTCTGAAAATCCTTGCACACAGTTTTAGAAGAACTAAAAATCTGTCAGCAGATGAACAAGTGAAAGCAGGTGGATTTGCTTCAACTGTCCAGTTTTATTCTAAATGGAGAGTTTAAAAAAAGATTCTCCTTTTAGTTTTTTCTCTCTCCTCCCCCTTTTTTATGAAATAAAGTCTGATCTCTTTCCCACCATACCCCATGAAAAAACAACTATTGACTCCAGTTGTACAGGACTGAGGTCCTGATAATTTAAAATTCACCCTTATTTATCCCATTTCACATCAGCCCTTAGCAGTATTTTCCAAATGTCAGGTTTTTACAGACTTAATGAGATTTAAAAATACGTGTTCCTTTCCCTTTGCATTTTATGCTTTCAGCTGTGACTTCCGTAAAATCATTTTGGTTGGCAAGCAAGATGGCTATATGATTAAAGAAAAAAATTAATCTCATTTTCCTAGTCCCCATCTATAGATGGGGGAAGGAGCAGCCAGAGCCAAAGCTTTTTCTATCACAGCACTTCCCTTGTGAGGAGACCAAAAAAAAAAAATAAAAGAAAAATAAAAGAAAAGGAGTAGAATTATAGAGTTGCAGAGAAATGAAATGTTTGAACAGAAAATAATTTCCCTAACTTGTAGCCTGGAGGCATAACCTGTCACAGCTCTGCATGAATTGAACAGTCAGGGAGTTCAGGTTTTTGCAGCTTACCATAAACTAATATGCTCCGTCATATCATCCTCAGGAGACAGGGATTTGAAGCAGCCACTGTATTTAGAACAGCAAAAGTGATTCTAGGGCTTAATAGAATTAGAGTGAACCATCAGAAGCCAAACACAGATGGAGGCTAGATGGAAGGTGACAAAAACCTCCCAAACCACACACCACACTAAAGGCAGAGAGCTAAGAGGTAACTCTATTTTCAGCTCTTCTAGAGACCGTGGACTAATCAGCTCATATCCTACAAGAATTCCACTCTGTTTTACATACCTACACCCAGAGTAACTGACAGATTTCCACATGAAACAGAGAGCATCACACTGTGAGTCTCTCTGTGTGCTGGGTCAGCCTCAGAGGCTGCTGCAGGAGAGGAGAGCCCCACAGCAGGCACTGCCTTCTGAAAGGGGGAGCAGCAGAGCTAAGAAGAAAAAAAAAAACTCTCGAGGAAGAAATGAACTACTTTAAAAACTGCATTGAACAGATCAGGCAAGAATCTCTTCTTACAGTGCAGTCTCTTCTCCCTTGATCTTCATAGGCTTACTCTGGTCTGAAATCAATGCAGAAAGCACAGTGAGGTGCAAGTCCTGGAGGCTACTCCACAAACAAGACACAGCTGGACAAAAGTGTTTCCCTAAGATATTCCCTGTCCTCCAGCCTCCTCAGGACCATACACACTCTGTGGAGTAGATGCTGTCCTAAATGCTGCTCTCTAAGCTGCTCATGGGTCAGAACAAAGCACAAGCTCTGCCAGGGACAGAGGCTGGAGAATGGATTGGCTGCTCCTGCCTGGAAAAGGGCAGAGTAAGAAGAAAACACTGAAGAACCCCCAGATGGCAAGAGGAGGTTTGTTACTCATTCTCAGGCCAAAAATACTTCTCCTCTATTTTTCCACTATATTACACTATTAAAAATCCCCCCAATAAGAAAGCAAAATAAAGGTTTATACTGGGAAACCTCTAGAAGAAAGTCAGAGCTGACCTGGTGCCAGGCCTTCCCTCTGCCTTTATTGGCTCAGTTTACTCTTCCTATGCTTCTTTGGGACAAATTCCCCTTCACCAGGATTTGTTCTAAACTATCACAGTTCAGGTCTCAAATTGCTACAGGAATTCCAAATCCCTGAGTGATTCAAGTGCTCTCTCCTGTAACAACAGATCTCTGCCATCCCTACCCCAAACTGTGACACATGCTCCTCAGAGAGAAACAAAGTGTTTTTCCATGCCACATCTCACTCTGACAGTAGTTTCTCTTTTACAGAAGGCCCACACTGGTACCATCCTGACCCAAACCCACAGGTTTCCAGCCCTAGACTCTGCATGAGACACAGTCTGCAATAAAAGCAGTGCCTCTGGCACACCTGAGTGCACCTTGTTTGCACGGGGGAATGGGTGCACAGCTCTGCATTACCTGTAACTCACAGGTGCTTTCCTTTCCTATCTCTCCACTGGGAGATGGAGTTAACTTCGTTGCTTTTAGCTGAGGTAAGGTTCAAGTTAGCAGATGGGACAATATTCTGAAGGTTAGAGGGAAGATTTAAGTAGATCTGCAAATGGCACCTGTCAGGGTCCCGGAGACCCCGATGGCCTCTGACCCGGCCTCTGTCTTCCTTATTTCAATGTCCCATGTCCCAAAAAGATGAAAAAAAGTTTCTTTCTGCTATTTCAAGGTTTGTTTATTTTTTCTTATCAAAGTTTCAGAGGCACAGGCTGTGCTATGGCCTCCAAGAACACAAGTGCAGAAAGGCAATGGCTACCCAAAGCAGGTAGCTTTTATATCTGCTATCAACAAGTTAGGAAATTCTACATATCTTATTTTGTTCCCAACATCAGTGAATATCAATTTCATTGACATGTCCCTTCTATGCCAGTTTCCCTCCACCAAACAACAAACCTCAGGAACTTGTGTCAGAGAAGAAAGGAAGAGAAGAAGAAAGAAGAAGGAGAAGCTGACACCCTGAAACCTCCATGTTGCCTCTATATAATATATAAAGCAAAATCTTAAAACTACAACTACCCTCTCTAAACAAAAATCTCTTCACTTCTCTGGTGCATTCAAGTTCTCCCAAAAGTGAAGGGAGCTTCTCCCACAAGCTCAGGTTGCAGGCTAAGCTATTTCTGAGGAGCTCTGGGGATAAGGAAGACCCACAGAGGGGCAGGAGAAGCTCTCAAGCTTCCCCAGACTCCAACAGGCACGCACACCTTCCAGTGTTCCTCTAGCATCCTACCACTGGATCTTATTTTCTCTCCACAGAGAGTGTGCATCCTGAAATGAGGGAAATAAGAACTCAGCATTGAGGCAACGCTGGGAAAAAGCCACAGGAGAGCTGCCACACCAACAACTGCCCCCAGGCCTCCTGTGCTGGCTTTGTCCACTTACCCCTCTAACAAAGGGATGGCACCCAGAGCGTGACCTGCTGGGAGCAGGGGCTCCTCCAAAGCACTCCGTCTGACCTCGGGGTAATGAACAGAATTAATATGGCACAGCCTCTAACACGGCACCACTTCCCAGCAGCACAGCCACAGCCTCTAATTGATTAGTCCATAAAAATCTGTGCACTAAATTGAAAGGAGCTGCACTAATTCTCTTTTATGTTAAATTTCTGTCTTTCTCCTTTATCGAATCCTTCGTCGAATGTCCCTTTTGCTGCCTATTGTGGGCTTGCTCTGGGCCTGTTTTCCTCTTGCCCAGATTAAGTACCTAATCAAAATCTTGTCTCCCTTAATGGCATAAAATTGAAAGATAGATATTGCACTTTACACAGCTGATTAAACACTAGAATGTGGCTAAATGCTTTACAGGGCTTGTTACATTAACTAACTCTGTCATCTGCCAGCTATCTTATAATTGCATATGCTCATGTTGCCACTGGTGAAGCCAAGGTAAGATTTCTTTTCCCTCCATTACCCCTTTCCACCCTCCCTCCCTCCACATTGCCACCCACCAGCTGAGTGTCAGAGAGGAGCTCTGAACTCCTCTGCAAAACCACCTGAAGAAAAACTCTCTGGTGCTGGTTGACTGAAATTTTCTGTATGTTCACCTGTCAGTCACTGGTTTTGGGCCAGCTAAAGTGACTAATGGGATGGAAAGGGACTGTAAATATACTTTTTGTTTCTGAAGGAAACAATCCTGCCCACACTTCTTGTCAGCTTCAATGTTAGACACCTTGTTCCATAAGGGTGGAGAAAGCAAGGATAGAAGAAAAACCAAAAGTATTTACACTACTTTTCATAAAAACACATTTTAAAAAGTCTGAACTTCTGACTTTCTTTCACTGGCTCATAAAAGCACAATCTCCTGGAGGTATCCCAGTGTTGCACATCTTGGCTTTTTTCTTACATGGTAATAATGATGCAGATGGACTTTCTGGAAGACTTACAAGTCTACCCCTGTTGAGTTGCCTTTCAGGGGAGAGTTTCACCTTCTGCAAGGCATTCACAGAGAATGATCCCTAAACACAATCTTCTACTAGATTGCTTTGAGAAAGAAACCAACAAACCAACCCAGAAAAGGGTTCCAGAAATTTTTTTGGAAGAAAGAAAAGCAGTGGAGATTTTGTTAAATGTTCTTAGGAATTGTTAACAATTGAAGCATTAATCAGGGCTTATATTTAGCTTAAAGATACAAACCATGTTGCCAAATACTTGGCAGGTAAGATATGTTGTCTTTGTCACCCACAGACACAGCAACTTTAGAAACAGACACACTCCTTTGCACAAATATTTTTATATAGATTGCTTTACAGTAATTGCCAAAACACTCCTCTCTTTTAATACAGAAAATAGACCACACATTACACCCAGCCTCTAAAACGTGGAAAGCTGGTTCAGTTCATTTCAGTGCATTTCTTCCTGACCCCAATCTTTTACAGAGAATCTATTTGTTAAGCAGTCAAATAACCCACCATCCATTTCTGGTCCGAATATTACCCTAAAAACCTTTCTTCTTATTTCCAAATTCTGTTGCAGATGGTGCTAAAAGTCTCTTTTTGCCACCTTTCTAGTTCTGTACCTTCTTATACAAAAGCAGGACTCCAGGCAGGCAAGGAGGCTCTGTCTGGGAGTCAGTTCCTCTCTGAGGGACTGCGTTCACAGCCAACTAATAAAGCTGCCACTAAGCTTTGCCCTAAAAATACCCAAGGGCCCAATTTTCTTCCCATGGGCTCAGCAATGAGGCTTTTCTGGGTGGGTTCTCCTTCCCCAAGTTATGTGGAAGCTAAATCAAGTTGAGCTGAAGCAGACATTACAATTCCACCGGCAATTAATAATCAATTAATTGTTTTCTTATCCCACCAGAATTCTTCTCTTTCCCATCTTCCATTCATTGGTTGCCTCCTGAAGCCACACAAATTAGTTCACCATCCCATTGTTAATGGTTCATAAAAGCTTACTAGAGGCTATTATGAAATCTTTACTAAGTGCTTGTTTTTAAATATTCATGAAGGCACAATATATACTTTAATAAGACAAGTTGCAAGACTGAACCTTGCACTAAACATTAAGGTCCCAGGGAAGATTCATTTGAAAGGAAGATATCCACAGAAAAAAGGCACCCACAGCTCTCTCCTAATCTTCTTTTTTCTTGATCTAGGAGGCAATCTTGCCAAATCCTTTTGCCTAGCGTTTCACACTTGTTAAAATTCTTTGGTTCAAGCAAACATGCCAATTCCAAATTTCCTCCTGGAGGAGGAGACTATTCCCCTTTATGTGAAGATCAATATGCAACACTAGATAGCAAAACTGATTTGGCAGGTTTCAAGGAAAAGCAGTAAGTCAAGACTGATCTGCAGGTACCAAAAGTAGGTGGAAATTTACTCAGGAACCAGCCAAAACCCACCTCAAACTGATCATTCAATACAGACAATTCTTCACCAGTAAGCATTTTCTAAACAGAAAAATGAATGGCTCCGTGACCTGCCACACTATTTTCTGCTGCTGACTTTTGAGCTGGACCCACAATTTAGAGTAGTTCAGAAAAGCAGGACCAAGTCTGACAATTTTGTCCTAGTGCTTAGTGGACATTTGGCCAAAGCCACATTCCCTTGGCAGTCCTGCAATTCAGCACAACTGTCAAAGCCCTTCTAGCAGAGGCACAGCAATCCAGCAGGATATTAAATCTACTTACAGGAGCATAGGATGAGGAACAAAATTTTACCAGTTCCAACCAATGCCATCAATCCCTCGCTTTCAGGATCAGACACACAAAGAAATACATTGAATCCTTTTATATGCACGAGTCCCAGCGCTCTGATCCCTGCCAAGCATCTGTTTATCCACTGGAGCATGTTTGGGAGCCACGGAATTCCCATAATGTGCTCTCCAGCAGAGAGCACCACCTGTACCAGTGTGCAACCAGAAATGTTCCACTCCCAGGGCTGATCTGATGAGGTGCTGAACAGAATGGATGGAGTGAGTTACCAATGCCACAGCTCCCAAGGACCCCCCTGCTGCCAGGCAGCCAGAATAGAGCCATTGTGGCTTGCTCCACCAGGGCCCAGGTGGTCCAACCAGCTCCAAATCCTGTTTGTCTTCCCAGAGCCTCAGCAGTTTTATCTGCTTAAATCTACCACCCCTGCAGTGGGGGAAGGATGTGCTGACACTTGCTGAGCTTCACACCCACCTTCCAGCACTGTTTCTTCTCTCCTTTCCCCTAAAGGAGTCACAGCAGCTTGTGGGGGTCTGAAGGGGACAGGGAGGGCAGCACTGGGGTAAATGATCCCTGACAGAGGGGGAGAGTGACTAAGAAAAGCCCTATTCAGAGTTCTCTGCTTTTTGCTTCTGTTGCAAATGGTTTTATTTATTACAGGAATATTTGGAGACCCTGTGCTCCTCCTAGGATCACAAAAGATCCAAGGCAGCATCACTCAGTAGTGTTGAACATCTGCACCTTGTGGAAAGCTGCTCCCAACCCAAATGAGACAGCAGTGACCAGGATGGATCCATCAGTTTGCATCCTGGGGTCTGTCTTCTCCAGGCTCTGGAGGGGTGGAGGAGGAATTGGACACAAACATCCTTGTGAGGAGTCAGGTTGAAAAGCCATGGAGGAAAAGTCAAAGCAGGAAATCAGGAACTGTTTTCAATAGAATAGTCAACCATGAGATATCAGTGATGTTTGAAATGCCTCACCAACAGCACCCAAATGAGCTTTGAAGTGCTGAACTGGATGAGCAGGCTCTGATCTATCCTTCTGAGATGCTTTCTGGGTTTATTCATAAGAAAACTGAAGTATGAGAAAGACACTACCAGAAAGAGTAAAAGGTCACTTCAAACCCCTGTGTCTTCATACCTGATCCTCACTTCTCAATTCCCATTCTATTTCTCTCCAGGGACTGTTTGATTAAATATATGTGAATAAAAAGTATCCATTCCCTTTTGAACTAGGTTAAATTAACAGTGACCTGAATCAGACCCCACAGTCCTAACAGCAATTACTTATCAATGAATCATTATCCATCTCTAAATACAACTCCTTGCTTTTTCCACACTTCTTTAACTTTATGTGTATGCAAGAAAAAAAAAGGCACATTTGCAGAAATAATTCAACAAAGTCAGGATTTTTCTGGGGGTGTGGGGTGGACACAAGACAAAGAACAGACATTAGAGGAACCAAAAACTGTTACCATTTTCTCACCTCCTTTTACAATTTTCTTCATGTTTCCAAAAGACAATCAGAAAGTGAACACAGATCCAAATTGAAACAAAAACCTAAAAAAGTCAGCTATGGCCACAGTTGCAATTTTAACACTATTTTCTTCTTCTGGTCGTCACATGCCGTGAGGAAGTGAGCTCAAGCCATGAGATTTAACTTTGGGGTTCTTAATTCTCATGCAGAGAAATATTTTTCCGAGAATTTCTAAGATTCCTTTCTATTTGTAGACCACACTGAACAATGAGATCTCTTGGACTTATTCTGGAATTAAAAAAAAAGCTTTTCAAGCCAATGCCTATAACACAGATGAAAAAATGCTATTATTACACCTTTCATACAAGCTCATTTTAGATCTCAGGGCAGCCCAGTAGCAAGGCAGACACATCTTTAGAGTAAGTGATTCCAGTGGTTCCTCTCAGCTGGTGTCAGAGATTTGCTCAAGTGGAAATTAAAGGTCTTACTGCAGGATTTTAGAGTTGTGGTGCTGAACGCTCCCCTCTTTACACTGAAACAAGATCTATTTTTCCATCCCTGACTGAACCTGAAGTTCATAGCTGAAGATATTTGTCCCACATGCCTACAGCAAGGGAACTGCAAATAACCACTTTTCTTTAAGGACTTTATGCAATCACATTTAAAATATAAAAGGGGTACACCACCCCAAACCCTGACATTTACCTTAAGCTTCCAGAGAGATCTCCAGATGAGCAAGGCAGCCTGGACAAGGCTGGAACACTCCTGCTCGTGAATCCCAGCTCACCAAAGCTGGTTTATCTTGCAAGGAGTCTCCACTGCTGAGCAGCCCAAAGGGAGCTGTTCTCATGGTCCACACAACAGCAGCCATTGGAGGGCAAAGAGCAATAGCATGATTTAAAAAGCCACAATGGAGTGCTAGCTTTAAAATACTGATAAGGTGAAAAAAGCCCTGATAGAAGGCCACCTCTGACCTTCCATTTCAGGCAGGATAGCTCCCAGAAAGGGCTTTATCCAGGGCTATACCATCAACACCAAGACCTCTATGTTCCTGATCCAAAAATAAAAAACATTTGTCCTCTATCAAATGATGTGAGGGTGAATAAATCTTCCTTTCACACTCTTCCAACATCACTTAATCCTATTAATATTCCTCACAAAGTTGTTCTCTGTCTCTTCCATCCTGGACATGAGATCTCAGAGCTACACTGGGCATGGATGAGTTTACTGATGCATAAGTATAGTTGTGGTCCATATATAAAAATGAAGACTGGCAAAGCTACAGAGAACTGAAGGTTGGCAACTTGTCATCATTTTGGGTTCTCTCTAGATTTCAATTGCATTAAAGGCTTTAAATTTAGAATGATTTGGACATAAGATTCTGTTTTGTCCACGTCTAAATACAAGACAACTGTCATCCAAAAAAGCAAGTGAGTAAATAAATAAATAATTCATATAACCAGAATTTAACCATAATGAATTCAATCCCTTTCTGCTGTAAAGGGAAAGTTATGCTTGCAGGCATAGTTTGGGCCTTGTTTTTAAATGCAGAGAATAGTAAAATAGATGCAATGTTTATGAATTATTAAAACCTGCACAAGGATTTCTTTTCCTCTTCCACAGCTTCTTGTTTAATCCTTGTTCATTGTTGGGGGCTCTGGGGATGACTGACATTTAACACATNGGGGGGGGGGGGGGAGAACCACACATACACACAAGCATTTGCAGATCACAAATGTTCCAAACTTTCCTTTCTCCTCACTCCCCTCGCCCCCTGAACCTTGTCTCTTGCAAAGAGAAGACAGAAACTTCAACATCTGGAAGAGTGTCCCAGCAGCATCACTTCATCTGTTAGGTGAATAAGAACTTTTCTCACTTTGCAAGTAGCAGATATTAAGGATTAACAAACTCGAGTTTTGGTGGTTTGTTTTCTTTTTTAAATAAAGTAGTATCCTTATTTTGTAGATGCTTAAAATAAGTATCCTTATTTTGTAGATGCTGTGGTGTAAGGGGACATATTTTTATGCAATGACACTATTTTTTCTTAAGAAAAAAGATAGTTTAGGGGGTATATTTAGGAACAGGGATTTAGAGATATGCAAACTGAAAATATCTGAGCATCCCATCATATACCAGTCCCCACAGAGTGCTGGCAGCATTAGCCACTCAATTATTCCCTGGACATCTACAGCATCAGCTGCTATACAAAACCTATTTCCTAATTTCACAGGGAACAACAAGAACAAAAATCCAGGCACAAATTAATCACACTGTCTCATATGGAGGATTCTGAGACAATGGTTAATTCACTATGAGCAGCCCTATTACAGCAGTGATGGTCTTGTATAATAACATCTGCTATAAATGCCAGACAAGATTCCAGGTGGAACAACTGATCTAAGCAAAGGGAAGACAGTCAAGTTTGGGATGTTCTAGGTTATTCCCAGCCCCCTCTGTATCAAACACACTGGTCAGAAGGTATCACCTTCCCTGATAGAACCTGCCTTGTTCTAAACACCACAGAACAGGGAAGGATGAGGAATCCACAACAGCAGCACTTCCAGCAGCCATATGATTTTCCAGAAAGGGATTTAACAGATTTAGGAGTTTGAGACTAATTCAGAATACCTGAGGCATTGAGGACTTAAGAGCAACAAAAGAAGGATTTGCAGAAAGCAGGACCACAGTACCCATGTCCATTAGCCCATCCCTAACTAATGTGTCAATGAGGGAGAGCTTCTTTAAAAAGATTAATGTGCACAGTCTACCTGCCTCAGTTCCAGTGCACAAACTGGGAGTCTGATAAAGTCCCTGGTAAACCACATATTAATGGAGGCATGCTTTTAATCAGACTGTAAAAAGAGGCTTGGAAGTTTACATTGAGAAACAAACATAAGCATCAGGATTAAAAACATGACAGGAAATGCTTGTGAGCCGCTGCAGCTTTTGTTCTCTAACCAGACCTGGTTCTCACCAGTGACAGAGGGGGTTTGCACCTTTGTTTTAAAAATAAACAAACCAAGCATGAAAGTACAAAGTACCGAATGGGCAGAGAGGGAATGACAACTTTAGACAATGAAGATAAACTGGATTTTTCATTAAATTCAGACAAGAACCAAGAAGTTCCCTGTGTGAGTTGTACCTGTATCTCAGGGTTACAGTTCTGGCACAGATGCAGTGCCTGCACCAAGGGAGGCTGCTGGGACTGCTTGGGTTTCCTCTGGCTGGACCGAGTTTGATGCTTGCTGCTTACAGCAGAACACAGAAATATAAGAGGGACATGCAAGAGCCACAGCTCAAACAGTCCTGCATGGTGTCCCAGCCTGTGCTGATATATCAAATCAAGAATCATTTTGTACCAACTTACAGGATATTATGCCAAGCTGAAATACTTAAGGAGATATAAATCTTACTTGACAGCTATTTTTAAGAGTTCTCAAAACTATTAGTTCAATAAAAGGATAATACTCTCAAATCTATTCTTGCCCTGAACAACTCTAAACTTACTGCAGCTCCACCCCTGCATAATCAAGCTGCTAACAGTTTTTGTTGTATTTCTACAATTTTCCTTTTCCCTTTCTTATTTCTCCTCCCTAATCACCAACAAACCCATCTCTGTACATAAACACACTTTATCACTGTATTATCTGTGGCAAATGGCACTAAAATAAAACACATCCACCTTGCAAATGAGAAATGGAAAAAAGCTTGCATGGTTTTAATGAAATTGTGTATGTGTGACGTTTTCATTGTATAAAGGCAACTATTTAACTGTTCACTAGAGGGGCTTAACAAACACATTTGTGCTAAAATGTTTGAGATTATTAGGTATTCCTATGGAAACTTCTTTCCAGTCTCCCCAAAAGAGATTATATTTAACTGTTCTTTTAATTTAGTTCATTTTTGCCCATTAAGAGCATTGTTTTCCCAAAAAAAATCCACCACCATTCTTCTGCACTTTTAAACTCCAGCCAGAAAGCTTTTTTTCCCCTGTATTTATTAATAAGGGATCTCTTTAAATCTACTCTGCTGTGCTCTACAAATTGTAAAGATAATACAAATGAGACACAAAGCAGCTGCCAAGTGCTTAAGTAAAGCTTGGCCTGGCCAGTAATAAGCAAAAACTATTTAATCCTCCTTAACACTATGCAATCTATGCAAAAAAATATTTATGGGATCAACATCAAACCCTAAATTTATCAGATAAAATTTTGACAGTTAAAGAAGAGATATGCAGAAGAGATCAATATTTTCCTTAGCCAACATAATCTATTTATGAGTTGCTGGGGATTGTTGATCAAGGTTTTTCAATCAAAATTTATTCATCACAATGCAAACCTTTGGGAGAACCAACTGTATTTATAGAAGCAGTTTGGAGAGTAACAACTTTCTTACAACTGAATGCAAATATCCCCTAAAGGGTCTTCCCAGAGTTCCCACTCAAAAAAGAACAGAAAGCAGCAGGGAAAAGCCCCACCACCACAACTCACAGCAAACCACTGCATTATGGTTTAAGGAGGATGATGCTCTACAAAAGCAAGGGTTTAATTCTGAAATAAGTATACAAAAAGTTGCATCTTCTAAGTTTACTGACACAAAACAACCTGATCGGTTGACTGAGTTTCTGCTCTCAAAACAGAAAACAAAATGCCATTTCTAATCTGACATTTCACTTAAATGCAAAAAAATATTAAAAAAAAAACCTTAAATGTTCTAAATTTTCAGTGTAAAGAAATAGCTGTTCACTCCACATTACATAGTGTGGAAAGCAAAGGGGAGCTGTGAGTAAATCGAGCCAGTAATTGCAAAACGATCTGAAGTTTAAGGAGGGAGCATTGCATGACATTCTGGCTTTCTGCAGTGAAATAAACCTCCCAAAGAGTAAGCTGGGCATGTCACAAATTTATATACTTCAAACACTTAACAAAAACAAACAAACATCCTGCCTTAACTTTTACCCAGTTATGTGTTTCAAAACTAACCTCCCGTGTGACTGCACCCTGGCCACCACCTTGGGCACAGAGCAGTGTGGTAAGGGGTTCCCTCCTCAGCTGAGCTGAGGTCTCAGCTCATTTACTGCTTTTTCCTCTTCTGCTGAAGAAGACTCATATCTCAAATTGCACAATCTACTTCGTGACATTACAAAAAAAAACCCAAAAACCCAAAGAAACATAACTTTTTTTTTTTCCTGAAAACTCCTGCTCCATTGCACCTGTAAAGGCACAGTCTCAGCCTCACATGCCACGGATTACTTGGAAAAGGATTCACCACCAAAGGAGTGGGGTCTGCCACCTGTCTCTCTTCCAGGCACCTTCTATCACCTCTCATAAACTCTAGACAGATCACAAACCCACACTGCTTCACCAGGCTGAGCGTGGTATTTCCCCAGCCACCTCCAAGTAAAGCATCTGCATTACAGACCAGTTTTTTGCCACAGTTTCTCTTCTAAAACGGAGCAAAAGCTTCCCAGGGCTATTGCTTTCAATTGGGAGGGGAAAAAAAATGAACAGCCCTGAAACAGAATACACCAGGGATTCATTCATGCTGGCACAATAGCAAAAAAAAAAAAAAAAAGAAACAAACCCCCACAAAAACAGCATTTCTCTGGCCTCCACAGATCCCCCTTTATTTGTCTAAATCCATCTGTATGAGATGCTGTGCACTACTGTTCTACTTTACACCTCCTAAGCCCAGATTTGTTTTGGCTGGGTTTTGCAGTGTCCCATGAAATGTCACTGACTTGAATTCTGTAGAAAGTTCTGCTTTATCAGAAAGCATCATTTTCGTGTAATTTCACTGAGAGGGAAGAATTTGTAGCCATTTATGGACCAGCCTGAAAAACTGGGAAGGGAACAATCTACAAATGCAGCCCAGGCTACTGTTGACAAGTAACCTGTGGACATCTCCCCTGTTCCTCAGCTCTTATTTTACAATCCACAGATGATTTGGAGCAATCTTTGCAGCTCAGATCATGATTGATAACAGTTTTTGTTGTGTTCTCCTAGAGTTCCATGTGACACACTGCTTCCAATCTTCCTTTGTTTGGTGGGAACCTGGTCACAGAACCACAGCCAGTATGAGATGAGAAGAAAACACTCGTATTTGCCCAAGAATTGCTATTGCTGGCATGCAAAAACACATCTTTGTACATACAAGAGCCACCTAAGAACCTGCAACAACAAAATTATCTTCTAATCTTTTCCAGAAAAGACACCATGGCAATCAAGTCAGCAGTTTGGGATGTTTCTCTTCCTGGTGGATGTGTGTCTCCAACCTGAGGTTTCCTCATGGATGTTGGACATCACCAGGCACCAACTGTCCACCAAATCCCCACCCTGAGCCATCCTCAAAGCATGAGAGATGCTAAAGCTCACTTGTCAAGTGACTGTTTAGTTTTTGTGGTTGGATTTGTCCTCACACAATAATTTTCATCCTAATTAAGACTTCTGGGTGAATCCCCAATACAAATAAAATTAATTTGGAAAGAGTAAATACAGAGGAACAAATCACAGTCCAAGTGCACAGTCTCTTGGAGCCTGTGAGACTGCAGAGTCTTGCTTGCAGATCGTCTCAGCCAGCTCTAATCATTTATTTAAAAAGAGACTAACAGAATAGTCTGTCCTGGAGGATGAAAGCATATGTTAGTCTCAGCGTGGATTCCTTTAGGAGGGCAGCATAATTATCACATCCAGCACTACTGTAACTCAAACCTACTCCTTCCTTTTCCCTCTTTAAATACCAACTGAAGTGCATATAAATAATTTGACTGCACAAAACGCAGCTCTCCCCACAGAATTGTCACCAAGACAAGTCAAAGTTGTTGGGCAAAGCACAGACTGGATGGCCCCAGCACAGGGGGCTGCTTCCAGCTGCTCTGCCCATCTCCATGCTAACAAGACCTCTGACTTTTGAGTTTGCTTAGGGATTTTTGGGCTGTGGTTTGCTTTGAGGCTTTGTTGAGGATTTTCTGATTTTTGGTTGGTTGGTTTCGAGGGTGTTTTTTTGTTTGTTTTTGAGAGCCTTCATTATAGCACAAAACAGGTGAGAGTTGCATCCTCTGGCAGTAGCTTTGGGAACCTGTTGGAGTCCAGGAAAGCTGGGAAACTTTCCCTGTTGCTCAGGAGGGGCTGGGACCTCCCCTGACATCCCAGGGGGACACAGCCTTTGATCTGTGTCCCTGGAAAAAGCTCCCAACACTTTTGGATGAACTGCAAGCATGGAGAATGTGAGACAGATTGGAGTTGGTTTATCACAGGGTGAAAAATCAGAGTTTTGGGGTTTGTAGTATGGAGGTGAATGGGGACAAACATGGAGGGTTCAGGGTGGGGGCCCTGGGTCTTTCCTTCTTCTCCTCCTCCATCCCTGCTGTGCTGGTGGCACTGAGGGATTGGTAGGATGGGTTTGAGGTAGAAGAAATGTGTTAATTAGGCTTAATAGTTATTGGTACACTGTTGCAAATATCTTACGTTGGAACTGTTAATTGGGTAAAAAGTCTTTAAAACATTCTGTGCTCAAGGTTTTGTGACCATTTTGCAGTGTGATCCTAACTGTGCTAAGCTCAGGCAGGAGCAGCACACAGAAAATGAGATAAGAACTTAATAAACAACACGAGAAACAGAAGCTGCACTTCTGTTTGAAGAAAGCACTCCTTTCTCTCCTGGCATGGAGCCCTGAAAAAGTAGAAAAAACAGCCCAGCCAGGGGCAGCAGGCTTTCAGGAACCCTAGGGATTGTGTTGGTATCTGTGGAGTTCAGGCAGAACACATGTGTAACCTGTCCAGATGCTTTGGGGTTCTCCTACAGAGTCCAAGGTGGTGGTAGGAAGGCACTACAGGGTAAACTTTGCATATGGATATGAAGTGGCTTCCTTTAGTTCATGGACAACAAGAGCCAGACACAATCCTAACACAACCCACACGTGAAAACTCTAAAATGGAAAATAAAGCAATGCCATCCTTGCATGCCAACAGAGCCCCTCTACCCTGCAAATAAATTACTCAGAAAAAGATTTACTGAGCAAGCAACTCAACATAAGCTCCCAGCACAATGTTGTGACAGAAGTGGCTAATGTTGGTTTTAGAGGTATAAACAAGAGGAGCAGTAAGCAGGATTGATGAAGTGATTATACTTTTATTTATGACATTGGTGAGACCAGTAAAAGGCACACAAAGCTCAGCTGCAGTGTTGCAACTTTCTAAAGAGCGTTGAGGAAAAAACAAAGATGTGAACAACTGGGGGAGACAGATAACTGGGATCTCAATGAGAGCTGAAAGAGCTCAATCTATTTAGTCTATCAACAAAGATTGAGAGGTAACTTGATTAGTGTATAAGTACCTTCATGGGGAGAAAACAAAGGGTATTAAATGGCTCATTAATCTATCAGAGAGAGGCATAACAAAAATTAATGGCTGGAACCTGAAACCAGACTGATTTAAATTTAAAACTAGGCAC
This sequence comes from Erpornis zantholeuca, assembly GCA_013400515.1. Lineage (NCBI taxonomy): Eukaryota > Metazoa > Chordata > Aves > Passeriformes > Timaliidae > Erpornis > Erpornis zantholeuca. The sequence continues at coordinate 999,233 of VZTN01019209.1, read as the reverse complement.
AATTATTTTTATTTTTTTTAACACTTTGGGGTATTCTCCAGCCTTTGATACATTCGAATCAAGAAATGGATGCTGTCTGGAATACCAGCTTTAGGCAGACACAAGTTACACCATAGTGAAGCACAAAAGTTATTGGAATCAATATCTTGGTAACCAGGAGAAATGCAATGGCCTGTGATACACAATGAGGCAGAGGGACAATCCAGGGGTTCCTCTTGGTCTCAAATCCCATGAATCCATGAACTATGAAAAAGCCATTTCTGCCTTCCTAACGAATCCAATCATTTTGATTTTCCACCCAAATTCAGTCACTGCTGAAACTCCTGGAAGTTCCTGTTGTAAAGAGATCAGAGTAAAATCTGAAGCCAAGTTGAACCATGTGCTGAGGCATAACCCAAGAGTTAATTATTTTGCTTGCTCTTCAAAAATGGGGTTCACATTCATGATGAGCATTAGATTGACAACACTGATAAACTCAGAGGGGAAACAGGGGTAGGAGTGGAGATAATAGGAATTTAAAATGGTTCAAGCACACAAATACCTCATGCAGCACAATGCCTGCAGGACTATTCTGTAAATTAAAGTGTGTTCATCACTCATGTTTTTTTCTGCCCCAGACTTGCAATACATATCAAGGAAAAGGGTTGTGAGCAAGCAATTATGTATTTACCAAAACAGAGTCACAGAACTTATCTTTAAGTTATTAAAAGATTTTAATAAATATGATAAATATATTTGAAAGAAAAAAAAAAGAGGTAGTGTCAGGCTATAGATAGGTAACCCTTCTAGATAGGTTACACAACAAATGTAGGTAATTTATTTGAGCTAAACTGGTATTTACAGAGTTAAGATAAAACTGCATGAACAAAGCATCTTTTTTGGCTCAACTTTTGAAATAATGCAGTAACCTCTATCAGCACAAAACCCATTCTCTTTGCAGTCTTAAATTTTGATCACCACACTAAAACCTCCCTGACACCTCCACATGGTACAGGGACAGTCTGCATGGGGGCTGCAGTGCTGCAGACAGGATATCCAGTGAGCCTCCTGCTCAGGGTGGGACCAGACCAGCACAGACTATTTGCACATCCCATCAGATAATGCTCCTTGTGATCAGGAACTCCCAGCAGAGCTGATGAGGAGAGACCTCTCAGCTTTCTCCCAAGCCCCAGTTCTGCCAGGCACCATCGCTGCAGGGACACCCTCTCCATGAGCATCAAGCAGAGGCACCAAGTGCTTCCTGTCCCCATCTTTCCTTGCTGCTTCCTCCTGGAATTATGAACTCTTTAGCTCTCAAAGAGGGCTCAGTTCACCCACCACTATCAGTGGAGATTTCGGGTCTCCCTCGTGAATGAAAATCAGCATGAATGAAGCCAGCTTTGTCCGCACTTGCGCTGTAGATATGCACAAACTCCAGGAAGCCAAGACTTAATTTGATCTGAAAACCCCCACAGCCAATGCATTTTAAAGACAGAACCACAAAGCCAATCAATAGGGACCATTCAGATACTTGCTGTCAGCGGCTAAAAGAAAATGGATACCAAGAAAGCCATAACTATGATAAATTTAGGCGCTGCTTCTCTCTGACTAATGTAGGCACTAAAACACTCCATGAATATCCTGCTTTGAAACGTGTCATATTTCTGAGAGGCCAATCAATCTCAGGTTCTCTGTGGACCACATTAAAATACATTTGTCACTGTAAGTTTATGAAATATTGATGGTGTTTTTTAGGGGGGTGTTAGGAGGTGGAGAGGTGGATCAAAAAAAGGGGGAGGGAGAGCTACTTTAATGAATTATCTTTAGGCTAGAAGGAAAAGAAGAAACAAATGTAGGTGCTTATTGTGGATGAGGGTGAAAAACAGGAAACAGAATTGCTTACTGAAGAAAGACATTTGTTGGATTAATAGGAAAGATCATGTGGGTGAATACTTTACAGAAGCACTTCAGTATTCAAGCTCAGTTTGAACTAGATTTATTATTTTATTAAACTTTTAACTTTCTAAATTTGGTATCTAGTGAAAAAAAAAAAAAAACAAAACAAAAAAAAACAAAAAAAAAAAAAACCACCAAAAACCAGAGCTTCCTTAATGACAGTCACAGAGGGGAAATTAAAAGTCTATCTGTGTTCCAGAGGGGAGCAAGGTTTCACTGCACCAGGCACTGCATTGTGTTTATACCTGAAAGAGGGAATGAGTCTGTGTGTGCTAGCAAACCTCACCAAGCAGACACACACACACTCCCCCTGGAAAAGAAATGGAGTAAAACAGGGATACACAAAAAAAAACCACCTTTCCCTACATCTACACACATACACACACTCCATACCTGACCTTCCTCAGCATTTTTTACCAAGAAATTTTCCATCTTTAGCAATTTATGGTCAGAGTAACCTAAAGACCAGAAACGAGCAAGAAGAAGCTGGGGACCAAGGTGGAAATGGGAACCATGTCACACAGAGTAACTAATTTCAGATTATAAAGGAAGCCTGTTGCAGACCCAAGCTGGGAGTCCAGGGCTTTCCAGACAAGGCCACTCCACCTTTCTGTAACCCAAACTGCTGAGCACCTAATGACATACCCAGCTTTCTACACAAGTAGCTCCACTGAAGTCAATAAAGCTATTCACAAGTGTAAAGTTAAGCCTGAGCTTAAATACTGTGGTACTGTGATCTATGTTTGTAAGTCAAGTGTGGAACTAAAGCTAGTTTGTGTAAATAATTGGAAATTGGGTCATTTTTCACCATTTCTGCCAATGCAAAAAAAGCAGTTTTTCAGATAAGAACAGCAGCAGCATTCACCAAGGGAACAAAAAGTAAATCCTCAGATGCTAAACTTTTTGGTAAAGATATTATGCCATGTCTGTAGGAAAAATGCTCTTAGGCAATAAATACCACATTTTGCTTTAGTGATGAATTGCAACAAAAATAAATTGAAGCAGAAGCATAAAATTTTTCATTTTTCACAAATCTGGAAAAATATGAACTTTCTATTAGTTTTGGCCAGTGGCCCAAACATCTTCCCTTCAACATTTAGGAAGAACTTTACTCTTCTTACTGAGATTATCCAAACACATACACAGGTCTATCCTCTATTTCCTTTGCCATGGTTTAAGTATTTTGGATAAAAAGATTTGGCTGCTTAAAAAACTTTCATAAAAAAGCAGTTTTTCTACCTTCACCCCAGAAATTTCAGCCAAATTGGAGACTTCCACAGGCACGGAGGGCAGAGAAAAGGAAGCATTTTGTTTCCCCATCAATTTGAAGCAAGCTTAAACATTTCAGCATGTTCTAGGGAAGCAGAGTGATTTACTAAAGAGTTAATATTGAATTACACCTCCTGCACTGCTACAGCACTTCCCAAGAACAGTAGTTCATGTGCCCTGATCCCTAATATTTCCTCCCCCAAAAGCTGCAGTCCTTGATTAAGGTCCTATTCCCACCATTCCCTGGTTATTATTTTCCTCCACACATCTGAGGCACACACAGATCCTACTCATGGGCTGTGGCTGTTTTAGGTCAGGTGTTGAGCAAACAGAAATAAAAAAGGAGAATGGCTTGATGCAGATCTTAATTTTAACTTTTCACACTTGATGGAAATGAAGCTTGGGCACAAAGGAAACAAAACACATCCTGAGAGTCATTTAGTATTTCTGGTTATTTATTCGGAATTTTTAGTCTTACTGGGCAAGATATTCATGCATATCACCTAAGATGCAAGATAAGCCATAAAATTAGCCTGGCAAGGAAAAAAGAATATGGAAGAAAACTAGGAAAAATATCAAAATTAGTGACTATTTAAATATTGAATATTCTTCTTTTGCTCAGGAAGTGTCTGTCCAAAGGAAACTCTCCTGTTCAAAACTGGTGTCATCTTGAATGCCAAAAAGGGAAGAAAAAGTCATTCATAAAACAATTAGAAATAAGGTTTCAGCCTTGGGGGTCTTCCTCAGGGCATGGTGAAACTGGGACGCAGCAAAACTAAACAACATCCTGTTCTTCTTTAGCCTAAGGAAGGCCCCATGGCCAAAATGCCTGCTCCAATCTAATTTTGTACTTCTGACAAACAGGTTGACCCTTCCCCTGCTAATTACTGCTCTGTAACTTGCCACTCTGCACTGAGTTTGTCCCTTCATTTTTGGAGGTCACACACAACATAAAGCATTTATCCAAGCCATCTTCAAATCCCAAACCTTCGTGTGTGTCTGGAGCGATCAGCTTTGAAATGTTCACTTTGGGAGAAGAGGGAAGCAATATAACTAATTCTCCACTGCTTTTCACTGCTGCCACATCAACTCTCCTGGGCAGGAGGATGAAATGCTACTGGTAGGAGTTTGCATAACTGGATAAGACCAGCTAAGGGGCAAAGCAATGGAGAATAGGACCCAGCAATTTGAGGATGTCATCTGTAAAAAGGAAGAATGGTTTCTGTCACACAAGTTTATTGCAGCCCAGAAATGTCTACAGTAACTGTGGGCATATAATGTGATGTGCAAGGCTTTTATGAATGAGACCCTTGTGGCTTCTTGTCAGAAGTGAATCTGAAGTGATGACAGGACATTTGTAAGAAGTCTTTCCTGGGATGCTGAAGGACTTCCATAAGGGATCATCTTGCAGATTGGGCTCTTGAGGACTTCTGTCAAGAGGAGTCCTTCCAAAAAACATTGAAGGTTTTTTGGTAGGGAGCAACAGAGAGAGACACCCTCAGAAATACTGAGGGTCCTGAAGTGCAGGGTTTGAACTCTTTGTGTATCAGAGTCACAGCAATGAGGCCTGCAGGGCAGGGAACAGGACACTGTGCAGGGAGAGACTGGGGAGAAATGAGAACACTCACACCTTCCTACTGCTGCTACTGACAATATCACTACCAGAAACGTGGTAATAATTTGTCTGCTGCCTAATCAGTCTGACTCCCCAAGTACACGAACAGCTGGAGTAATTTCTCTCCGCTTGCAAGTTTTCAAAATATTGTAAGAAGTCAAGGAGGGTAGAGAGGGCCCCTTCTCCCAGGCATTGCTGAGAATGGGTGTGCAAGGGGTGCTTCACATCTGCCCAGCTCCAGTTCACACAGAGAGACTTCACTACAGCAAACTCCTGCAGGACCTCGGCTGTGCTCACACCACCACCTTCTCCTAGACCCTGCAAGCAGCCTCAGAACAAAGCTCCTGCAGCTTGAGAGGCCCCAGTGCTGCAGGCCTGGTGTTCACACACAGCCTGGGAAGGAGCTGATGAGTAAATTACTAATGCCTAGCTTAGACAATGGTATACACTTTGTGCCCATTTTGTGTTTTGGAGTTTTTAAACAATGATTAAGAAGGGAGTCCATTATAAGTTCCAGTATTAGAATATTTGGTGGTCCACCCTGCCTCAAAATCTGGTAAGCATCTGTACCCTGTCTATAGAAGAATTCTGCTACCAACTTAGGACACAAAAAGAGCCCTCATTCCAATTTACCAGAAATATGGTCATAGGTAGAAACATTGCCAAACTAAAAATCATAAAAGCGTGAAAAAGAATGAAAAGCATTCTCTTAGTCTGAGTGTTGGAGCAGAGCACCTTCTCCAGACAAGGAATTTATCCTTTACAGGCTTCAGCATGAGCTGCTTCTACTCAGATAAGCCAGCTCCAGCCTATCTGCTCCCAGGAATTGTTATTCATCTCTCCATGGTATCTTCAAAATACATTTGAGGATTTTCTGTTTGCTCCTCTGAGCCCTTGTGCTACTCTTTGGCTCCTCACCATTTGACATCACCCTCACTGTCAGCTTGACAGCATCCCAGACACGCTCTCAGCACTGTCACCTTTTGCTTTGCCATTTCTATTGAGTGCCATAACTCATTTCCATAACAGATCTGGGTCGTTTATAACATGTATGAAGGGCTCAGTTTTAAAAAACAGCACAAATTAAAGTTTTCATCCCAGGTCCCACAGATGAAACTCAGCTGATGAGTAATATTCCCTGCTCAGATATATTCCCTGCTTATAAATTGATTCTAATATTTGCCACTATCACAGGGAGGTCTGATGGCAGCCTCATTAGTGCTCCTCGAGCAATTAGAGTTTGGCAATTAAGAGTTGAGACCACAATGAGAAAACAAAGACACCTCTCAAGTTGGGTACATTTCTGCTGTGCCTCAGTTGGAGCAGATCAACACCCACAGGGGAGTCAGACTTGAGCAGTGGGAGGGGAAGGCAACGAGAGAATGTGGCTAAAAGTAAACAAACCCCAGAAAACAAGTTAGCTTTCTTGCTGTCAAAGGGAACAAAACTCCCTTCACCTCTACAGTATGTGCCTTAAATTCTAGCCGTGGGATTTTCACTTTTGGGGTTGTCATTGTCTTACTTTTCCGAAATGTTCATAGAATTAACACAGTTAATTCACCCTCACTCAGAGAGGCACTGAGCTTTGGGGCACAAGCATTGTGCCCATGGCACTCGAGGCAGGTGTCATTCAGGTCCACTCTTGGGTGGCATTTGGCACAGCTGTCCCCAGGGTCCTTCCCCACCCAGGGTCAGATCCTTGGCACCCTGGCACCTCCGCTGCCATGTTCCTGATTCGATCTGAAACACAGGGCACGCTGCCTTTAATCAAAACTTTGTGCATGAAGAGTTTACCAAGTCAGTCAGGGAGCAGCAGCAGGAATTGCCCAGCCTGCATTAGGTGCTGTTACTCTTAATTGCTGCTGAAGACAACTCGGTGCCTGATCACACCTTGAACCTTCCCTCTGACACAGGTGCTTTGTTAGAGGCAGATACTACAAACAAACTCGCACAGGCAGAAGCATCTGAAAACCAGGAGCTTTACAAGCAGAGGAAATTACCAATGAAACTCTGAAAGAGTAAAGCCAGGAGAATCCAAGAAGTCATTAATACTGCAACTATATTTTGTAAGTTTTTTCACCAACTCAGACTTACAACTGACCAGGACCACCAAGTTCAATAATGAAAGTATTCTTAAAAACTGTAAATGGTTCAGCGAATTTTAGATGAGGTTGAAAAAGATGTAATTAGACAAACAATAATTTAAAGGATGATATGATTGCCAAAAGAAATATTCCTGTTTAAAAGATTAAAAAATATTCAAAGAAGTCTTAAAAACTGAGAATAGGAGGCTAATGGAATAAACAGAAAATCAACAGATAATAACTCAGCAATCTATTAGAATGAACCTATATGCAGGCATTCATTCATTCCTAAATAAAAACATTAAAACTAGGCATGGAGACACTGAAAAAGCAGGAGTGTTTCACAGATACTTGTTGAAACAAAAGACACTGAGTGTGTAAACATCCCCTAAATGCTACAGCTAGATCAGAGAATTAACAAAGGCTCGTGGCTCCTCTCCTTCGTTTGATCAGATGACTTATCATCAACTAAGTCGTCTGCAATAGCTTCCTCTGTCTGCCAAAGGTTTAAAAAAAAAATTAAATCAACAGGTCAAGATAACAGGGACCAAAGAGTTTTAAAAGAACCAGTGCACTGTTAACTTTTTAATACATCATGGCAAAAAACCTCATAAATGCCAAAAGTTGCAGGATTGCCAACATAATTTCCATTTGAAAAGAGTTAGGGATGACTCCAGAGCAACGTGGACCAGCTAGTCTAGCCTTAATAACTGACAAAATAATAAAAGATTTATTCATGAACTATCAATAAAGAATTGCAGACTAGGACTACAATTGTGATGTTTCATGGAAAATTGGTTTAAACAAACCACACTTATCTTTTTTTGGCTGGATTACAAGACTGATTGATAGAGGCAGCTGTGATAATAAAGTGGACTTGGACTTCTCCAAGACTTCTGACTCAGCTGTACCTAAATTCTTCCTTAAAGCCCCATATTCTAGTCACCAAAGGGATTAAATAAGTGGTTCACTGACTGACCTCAAACTGTAGCTGTTAAAGGAGAGCTACCACGGAGTTCAGCAAGAACCAGTCTCAATCCAACCCTGTTCAGAATCCTGCAGAAGGTCAAGGTACTAATGAAACTCATGGTCAACAAAATTAACAGATGACAAAGTCTGGAGCAGGAGAAAGTTCTGCTTCTTTTTAAGCTGATACCAGTAGTGACCAAACAGTTATTAAAACAAAGTCTGAGTTACTAGGGGCAAAACACCTCTTAAGAATATTATTCCTCACACAGGCTATTCAGCCTGCACCCAGGTATTCCTGCAATTAAATCTTCTGTCTCAGGTTTGGGCTGTGAGTCTCCAGCCAGGGCAGAACTGTTGGCCCTTTCCAGAAACACTCCCAGTAAACAAGGGCAGAATGAGTTCAGCCCTGACAGAAGAATCCCAGCAGACCTTCTCAATCTATGAAAAGTCCTGATTAATGCATTCACTGCTTGCTTACTGAAAGTGTGCTCCTGCAGTCCTGTGTCCCCTCCCACAGTCTGTGAACAGTACTGTTAATTAGCAAGATGGAAGTAATGCAAAGTAAGATCTAGTGATAGTCCCTGAAACGTTAATATTTAGTTCAAACCCACATCTCAAGCTGAATGAAATGTCAGTGAGGTTGAAAGCAGCACATTCAGTAATACATGTAAAGCTGGATGTAAACAAGTGACTTATGACTGAAACATGGGTAATTAGATTCTGCTTCAAGTTCTCATTTTAGCTTTTTGTACTACACTTTTCCTGTGCAACCAAAGCAGGCTGAGTATCCCAAGTCTCCACAGGAGGCAGGTTCCAGTCTGGTTTTATGTCCTGCCAGGTCCTTCATTTAAACATTCTCTGATCCAGTCCAGACAGGAATTAAATACAGCTGCTCTTCTGGTGAGTCCTAGACTCATAAATGAAGGTTTAAGTGGTCGAATGGAGGACCATATTTAAGGCATACCAGGTTAGGTGTCCCCATGGCTTTGTGCAGACACCAGCCCCTGGCAACAAGACAGCCAGCTCAGACAGGAGTGTGCTGACTCTGCTTTTACACTGCTTCTCCTCCTCAAAAATTGTCTGACACACTATTGTAAACTGGAACCTACATATAACACATCAACTTTTTATTCCAATGCCTGAGCACAAGACCAGCAATTTACTTTTCCTTAAAATATCTACCTTAGTCATTATGCCACTGGAGATTTTTTTGATAACTTCAGAATATAATCTAATATTTCCAAATTCCTCACTTCCATATTTCCCTCTAGAAAGCAAGAGTGATTGCTTTTTCTTTTTACACAAATCTCACTGCTACTGTTGCTACAACACTTGAAGGACATAAAATTGCCCAGCATGAGAGCTGTTACAGACAGAAGTGACTAAACTCCCCTGGATTTCATTGCAAGCCAGAAGCACTATTGCTTCTCCTGCTATATTCAGTCACAATTCACATCACCTCTGTAAACAGGTTTTGGGCTGGCATTCCCACAGGAGAACAAATCAATGGTGTGAAAAACAGCAGGGACTACAGAGCTCGACCTGGGAGCTGCCCCTACCCCAGTAACACCAACAGGGTTCTCTCTCCTTGCCTGCTTTGTACCACAGGGCTTGCACCAGCCATCCTGCCAGCTTCCTCTTCCTCAAAGTCAAGTCCTTTCAGGCATCAGCCTCACCTTTAGAGGCTGTCAAAGCTGGAAGCAGCCTTGAGGGGCACTGGAAGGATGGTGCAGATGTGGGAGCAGCTGATGTGATGTGTGACCCACGTCTGGGTGGGAATGCTCTGCCTTGGGGAGAGCTTCCAGGGTGAGGCTGAGCTGCCAGAGGCCAAGGGGAGTTCTCAACAGAAGTGCCTTGCAGAGAGAGGTCTGAGGGTGATAGCCATCAAAAAAAGCCCATTCTAGCACTTCAGATCTGCCTGTGCTGATGTACTTTGGATGAGTCCTGATAACTAAGAAGGAGGTAAGTTCATCTGCTCGCTGCACGTGGAAAGTGATTATTAGAAATAGATAAAATCTGCTGAGGACCACCCTCTCTGACAGCATCCTGCCTTTCCTCCTAGTGCCTGTGTGCTGACAGCTTTTATAGCTGATCCTGAAGTCAATGCAGATAAGGTAACACCTGCTGGAACACACCACCCTCCTTTTTGAGCAACCCATTTAATTTACTAACACACTGCAAAGAGTTCCACCAGCAATTTCACTAAAGTTCCTTGGATTATGGGAAGGGTTATCTGGTTGGGTTTTGTGGGGTTTTTTTTTTTGGTGCAAAGGTAAAACTGCAAAAGTCACTCTGCAGCCCCAGAGCTCCTCTTGCAAAGCTTTACACGAGACCACCTTAGCCAAACATAGCCCACATTCCAAAACATGCTCACCTTTGACTGCAGCAGCTTGGGGTTTCCTTGTGCCTACCCTCCTACGAAGGAGAGGGCAGGCAGGTTAGGGGACTCCAAGGAGAAGGAACTGCTGAAACCATCGCTAAGGTCCCCATAAATATTCCCCATGGACCTCATTACACATTTGAGCAAACATTACCTTCACTCACACAGCTAAATTTCCTGTTTGCTTGGCTGATCAATTCCTCATCAAACTTTAATGTGGGGTTCAGGCCGTCTGTGGCGTTTTAATTAGCCCTAAGATCGCACAGCGTTGGAGGCAAAGCTAAGAACCATGGAAGTCGCCTCTGCTTAGACAGAAAGGTGGAAGGGGGTTGGGGAAGAGCTGCAAATGAAGAGGCCAAGAACTAATTAGCTCTTGTTACTAGGATAAGCCTGCTCTCTAGTGGTCACATCGCACAGAAAATACAGAATGGAAAAAGCCTATGGAAAACAGAATTTTAAACCACGGCTGGATTCGTCTCCCTTAAATACAAGGTGGGTAAAAAATGCACTGTATATCCTGCTTACCCCTGCTGCTGCAAATTCCAGCATTTCTCTCCCCATACACAGCCCTCTTTTCTTCACCCCACTCCAGAAACGTGGATATTTTTACTGGTGCTTTGTTTTGGCAGGAGAGAAGAGTGCAATGAACTGCAGCTATTTAGCCAAGCACACACCGTGCTCCAGTCCCACGAGCAGCTTTGAACGATGAAGAATATGCAATCTATACACCTCCTGTCCAGAGCCAGCAACCACAAATGGACACCAGTGGTCCATGGCACTGGCCAGGAGTATTTTGACCTGCAGCTGATTGCTGCAAGCCTGAAGTTCTCTGCATTACATGTAAAGCTTCTCATTTGGCTGAGTTTAACCTGCATCCTCTGGCAGTGAAGGAAATCACATCCTTTTGAGCTCCAATACAAGCAAAATAAACAAACCAAGTATCCAGCATGATTTCTGCCACCCTTAATGTAAACAGGATGTATCAAATCAACACTGAAATGTAAGTGTTGTATCAGTGGTCTTTTGATCAAGCAGCACTGCTGTGCTTCTCAACCTCCTGAGAAGAGCCTGTCCCAAAAAGTACCTGCACACTGCACCAGGGGTGGGCAAGAGCAGCAGATTTCCACTGAGAACAATTAGTGATTTTACCAGCAGATGCTGCTGCATGGCAGTACCTTGCTTCATCCCAAACCCAGGCACTGGGACACTGCCAGCTTCAAGTCTGGGTAGCTTGATATGAACTGAATTTTACAGCCAAACTTCTCCAAAACCCACCCGATTTTCATCCAGGCTGGAAAAGTTTAACTTATGTAAGAATCTCTACAGACTTTTTNAAAAAAAAAGGAGTGAGAAAAAAGGGCTGAAAAGAACTGAAAATGAAACAAATTTCTTATTTCCTTGCAGCTTGGGAACAGTTATTTTAAGTGTTAGTCTGCACAGTGCAACAGCAATGGCTGTGTTGAAAACAGCTGCTCATTTCAGACCAACAGTTAACTACACCCAGTTCTGATCTGCTTGAAAGAAGTTCTTTGAGACCTTACAAGTAATATCAGCATCTGCAAATGCACCTATTTACCAGAGACACTGCAGCACATAAAGCTGCTGGTGCTGCAAGAAGTAACCAGTCCCTATCACTTACAGAACAGGCACCAGGCTAACCCAGCAAATGTACATTTTCAGGCTCTAAGTATGGATTTTAGTTGCATATATCCATTAATAAATGGCAAGATATTCAGCTTCAGTCTGACAGGCAGAAGATTTGCACTATTACATGGAAAAGAGCAGAATAAATACTTAACCTGAGCCTAACCTCCCTGCTTGAAACCTAGATGCACTTAATTTAGCAAGTACAAATTAATTAGTATTATTAAAATAGCACTTAGCACCAGGAACAGGCAGACTGCTAGTATTTAAAAAACACATTAGCTGGTCATCATAATCTCCGTGTCTAGCAAGACCTGGACCAGGTAATGATATTTTGCCAACACCAGGAAGTGCATGTTAAAAGTCTACCTCTTTTTCCAGGTAGTGTTGGGGTCTAAGCACCAGGAGATCTTAATCCCACACTTTAGCATAAAACCTCCTCAGTTTGGAGAAAAAAGCAGAACAGGGCAAATCAGAAAGGAAAAATATCACTTTATATAAAGTTAGAAAAAGACTGAGGAAGAAACATTCTTAACCAGAATTAATTTACAAGACAAATAAGTATTTTTATGAGCATATGCATCAGGGAAGGGTTTTCTGATCCATTCCTAATTCTTTGTAATGTCTCCAAAGCCTTTATCGTTACAGATTATGTCAAGAAGCAGCAGCAGCACCTTTGCTTCCCTTCCAGGTTTCACAGACAATACTCATCTGTATTTGTTTAGATTTTCCTTGAAAAATAAAAAGCAACTATTCCCAGGCTTTAGTCATTTTGTTTAAAAACAAAAGAACCCACACGTAAGTCCATACAACTGTATTAGCTCCCACAGTAAGGTGATTTCCAGCAAGTCCACCAAAAAACTTTTATCCACATGTCAGCAAGCCTTTCATCTCCAAGCATTTCACAAGCCAGCCCTTATCTCAGAACCTCTCCAAACCTGCATGTTTCAGGCAAAGGCATTCCTCCCTCACAGCCCTCAGAGAGCAGGATCTGACCTTTCATTTGCTGCTTTGCTCCCACCCCAAATGCCACCACAGCTGCTGTACATCAGCAGCCATTTCAGACAATAATGTCCAAATACAGACTCCCACCAGCACCAGAGAGGCAGGTTTGGAGGGTTTTAGTGGGTGGATAATGAGAAACACCCAGTTTCTTGCCAGTAATCCTAGGGGATGCTGATGGCTTTGGTCCTGTGCTGTTTGCCAGCTATGGGATCAGAAGCGATGAGCCACAGTCCGAGTTTTTACTAGTGATAAATGCACTACAGCCAGCTCTAGCTGCCACTCTGCTCCACCACTGCAAACACTTGTCACTGAGCCACAACCCCTTCCTCCAGCTCAGAGCTCGGGTGCTGACAGAAAACCAAGGTTTCTCTTGGCCCCAGAAGCCCAGAGCCACCACCAGGCTAAAGCAGGTGTCATTCACTGCAGGCAGCTCTCATTTCCTAAGGGCTCCCACTGCCAAGAGTTCCCCCCAAATCAATGTTATCAATCCCACTTGTAATTTTACAAACTTCAAAGGGTTAAGACAGCAAGCACATTTATTGACTGGTGCTTCTTGGTGGGTTCAGTAAAGCATGACTGATTAGAGCCCAGTTCTAAAGAGCCCAGCTTTGTGAGGCTGGAATAAATGGGAGTCTGTCAATAACTCAGATCCAGGCATATTGACATAGTTTACAGCCTCAATAGGCAATTAACACTTTACAGTGGATATTACCCAGTGACCTCCCCGTGTTTTACTGCACATTTTCTGCCATCAGCTGCAATATTGCAGGTTTGGAATAAAAATGATATTGGACAGACAACACCTTTGTTCAGCTGCACAAAATTTTTTTTAACATCTGGGAGAGATCACAATCTCATTCCTCTTCATTCATTGTCTCACACCCCTTGTTTCACTTTCTCTGTCGTTTACAGTTCCTAGCTTGCATTGGTGAACTTAAAAAGCTCTCTTAACTAAGTAATTAAATCTGTTACATGCCAAAACTCTCTAGGGAAACCCTAAAGAGCGACAACCCCAGCCTCTTCTCCCACCATGGGAGAGGCTGAGCAAGTTCATGAACAAATACCTCTTTGGCAGACAAATTATACTGAAAAAAAGTTGAAAATCATCCAGCAGCATTTAAAGCAGAAATAGCTAAAAAAAACCATTTCACAGTCATCTCTTGTAGCCAGGTCCAAGACTGCATCCCACTTCGATCAAGACAGAGCTGCAATACAACTCCCACCAGCTGCACATGCCCAGAAAAAAGAGAAAACAAGTCCCCAGGAATGTGCATTCTTACTTGGCTTCCCCTCTATTTAACCCTGGTGAAACACACTGGCTTAGCATTTTAACACCACTGTCAGAGTCCTTTAGTTCTGTTCTCTTGCTCCAGCACTGTTCAGGCTGAGAGAGCTCTAAGGGCACCGAGTCCACCTGTGCCACAGCACTGCCAAGGTCACCACCAACCATGTCCCTGAGCACAACATCCATCTTTTAAATCCCCTCAGAAGAGGTGACTCTGCCACTCACTCACATGGACAGCCTGTGCCAGAGACTGGCCACCCTTTCAGTGAAGAGATTCTTCCTCATATCCAATCTAAACCTCCCCTGGCACAACTTGAGGCTGTTACCAGGGATAGGAACCAGACCCTCCCAAGCTGCACCCTCCTGTGAGGGAGTTGCAGAGAGTGAGAAGGTCTCCCCAAATCTCCTTTTCTCCAGGCTGAGCCCCTCAACTCATCCCCACCAGACTTGTGGTCCATCTCTGGACATGCTCCAGCATTTCAACATCTCTCTTATCAGTGCAAAACCAAACCCAGCATTGAAGGAGTGGCCAGCACAGGGGGACAGTCATCGCCCTGCCACCCTATTGCTGATACAAAGACCTGAAACACAACCAGGAATCCCAGCCCAAACTGGCACCAAGGCTCACCCAGGGGGGCTCACCCCTGGGCTGGGCAGAGCCGCACAACCCAAGCAGTTACAACATCTTTGATGCCCAGCCCTAAAGGACTCTTTATGAACCATAAAGCTGTAACTTACCTCAGAACAAAAGTTCTGAGAAGAAACCTCGGCAGTCCACTGCAACACTTTCAGGGCCAAAAGAGAGTCTGGGCAAGGAATTCAGCACTTTCCAAAGTGGCTTCAGCTGCTGCTCCTTGTCTCAGTGTGCAGGGAAAGGGCAGAGCAGGCCTGGGGAGCAGGATCCACACCTGACCCAAATGAGGTGATCAGCAGAGGTGGGTGCCTGTGAGTGGTTTGGAACAGCTACAGCTGCAACTTGTTTGGCTGCTTGGGCACAGCGCTGGGATGGGATGGGGGATGTGATGCTGCCCAACCTGAACTCTCTGTTTTAACCATGAACCTGATGCCTTTGCTTGGTCTTAAAATTAAAACTAAAACACGGTTTATGGGGGAAAAGGGTTTTTACTTTGGTATTTATTTCAGGATCTTGGGGTAGAGCACTTTGTTTAGGTGGAATGCTCTGAAAATGCATGCACTTTCACTACACTGAAATACATACCATGATAGGCTTTGCAAAATTAATGTATTTATCAAATATTTCTCAATTAAAGGCTTGAGCGAACTCTGCATTCTGAGGAACTTTCATTCTTTGATGGGTCTGTCTTAGTTTACAAAAATATGTTTTGGAGAGGACTTTGGAGTCTGGGGCTTCCAGACTGTTTGGTTTCTTGGTTTAACAGTACAGTGGGGCTGAGCTGAGTTCTCAGCCTTGGGAAGTTACAAGTGTGTGGGCTAAAAGCGCTAAGAACACATAAAACTATATAAAAGAGTATGTAAGAGGGGTATAAAAAAAATCAAACCCAGAGCCCTGTCCTGGCTACCCTGTGCTGTCAGAGCAGGACCTGCCTCCACCCAGGAGCACAGCTCCACAGTGGAGTGGCAGAATTCTGCAAGGCTCACTCATGGGGTGAGGATGGACGAGTTTTTCTTCAAGGCCACGCACAGTTGCAGGCTCAGACTGAAAGAGAAAATGTCTCATCATTGATTCGTACAAAGGCTCAAGTGAAATTACACGAAGATGTAACACCAGCCACAGAATTCCCACAGGCACCATTTTCAGCAAGGAGAGGAAATAATTTTCTCTATCTGCGTCTTGCAGAGGATTGTCTCTCTTGCCTTTTTCTTTTAAGGGAGGAAAACTCTGTAGATCCCAGATTACATGACTGTGAGGGGTGATAGGGAACTGATCTTCATTTATCCCATGTCCAGTAGAAAAAGACACCAGTGGAATTTTCCAAGAACAGGCAAGAAGCAAACCTAATCCCCAATGGCAAATGTTTTCATTTACCTTAAAATTATGGAAGTTTTATAAACTATTTTATAATGGTTCATGTATTTTGCTCCTTACTTTTCTGAACAGTGAAATACTATCTCAGTTGTAACTTGTTTCAGATAGGCTGAATTTATTTACATGAATCAGATAGATTGTCAGATGGATTTGCCATCAGCAGTTTATTTTGCCTTCAGCAATTACTTTTTGAGTGGAGAATTTAGAATTATAACCTGCTTAATGGAAACCTCAGGCAAGAATAATTAAAGACTAAGTTCCCAGGTTTAAGAGAAGTACAATTTTCAAGGAGGTCTAGAGTGCTTGGAACTCATAGTTCCTTATCAAAGGCTTCCTACACGCTCAGCATCCATCAGTGGCACTGAAACACAGCTTTGCCCAGCTAAGGGTGGATGAGCTGGGTCCTGAGCCAGGGCCAAGGCCAGCACTAAGCTACAGCCAAGCTGCACCAAAGTCATGTGTGTCCCAGCCAAAAAGCCCAATTCCATGCTAGAAAATAGATAATGGAATTAGGAACAGGACTCAGAGATGACAACTGGGCGTCTGTAGTTGCTGGATGTCCCCTTTGAATTTCTCTTGAGGGACTGAAATAGAAATACTGTTGTAGCTTTCTTCCCCTGCCCTGTCCTTCCATGTGTATGGGTTGGAGTAGTTGTGAGACACAGTCTAAGAAATATATATTAGCATGATATCCTCTGTGCTGAGAGAAGTCAGTGGGAACTGACTCCAGAAAAAAAACAGCTACTTCCAGGAAAAAAAAAAAAGTAAATTTTAAGTCACCGTTCCAAAGGAGGAAAAGATAAATAAGACAAAAAGATCAAGAGAGAAATAAGTATTTAAGTCCCAAAGATGAAACCAGCCATTTCTGCCTGCCATTTCTACAGGTTCAACAGAAGAAGCACTCCTGGCAAACTGCTGGGAGAGATCTAACCTAAGGAAACAAAGTACAATCTGTTCCAGAGCTGCTACTTGAAGAAAAACCCCACTTCAAACCCTTTGTCTTTAGTGACTTTCAAAAATGAAATAAATACCCGGGAACAATGTGAGCTGTATGCAAATCACTCTCTGTCTCCCAGGCAGGCACAATCCTGGGAGTCTCCTGGACCTGAAGGAGGCAAAAGTCTTCTTAGGAAATCCTAAGAATGGACAATCAGCTCTTAAAGAATTGTAGTAGTTATGTCATCTACTAAAAGGAAAAAGAAGGAAAAAATCCAAATACTAACAAAATCAATCCCCAAAAGCTGCTGTGAGTTGGCACTGATGTAATTTCTTCTGTGGTCCGTGTTTCTGGGAGCAGGTGATGTCCCCATCCTGTTTGGCAGAGGCAGCCAGCCCAGCCTGGCAGCCTGAGCCGTGACCCTGGCGTGGTGTTCTGCCAGGCAAGGACATCTGGCTGCTCCTCTGATCTGAAGTCCTGTGGTTTCCTTTGTGATGTGGCAGAGCACATGGCCCCCAGTACATCTGTATAATTAATGTGAGGGGAAAATATGAGCAACAACAGAAAAAGAGAGAAAAAAAAAAGCCCTCAAAGAACAGAAGCTGTTCAGGGTCAGCAGAAGGTCTGATAAAATAAAGATGTAGTGCAGAGTCACGGGATGGGTTTGCCTCCATGCATTGGGGTTTTTAGGGGATGAGGAGAGCTCTGATTTCACTCTGTGCCACTGAACAAGTTCTCCATTTCTTGAAACAGCTGTTTCACCAGTTTCTCATATCCTGCAAGCCCTGCAGGGCAGGGACACTCCTGTATTTACAGATAAAGTCTCAACTGGACCCAACAACAATGAAGAAACAATAATGCAGTCATCTGCTTATTGCAGCCAGCAGGAGTTACCATATCTGCAAAGATTTTCTAACACTATTTGCTGTGTTTTGCCTTACTGGGTTTTTTTTGGGACATTTTACTGGGGTAGGTGGCAGGCTGGGTTTATGGGGAGAAGGGTCCTGTAAAGGACAGCAAAAGGTTGAGCAGCAGCAAGGGCTGTGGATGTTGAAGAGCAGGGCTGGCAAGCTGAGCCCCTTCTCCTGTGAACCACCAAAAGCCAAACTGCAGTGCTGCTGAGCAAGGAGCAGCCACGCTGGGTGAGGAGCCAGAGGTGACATCAGGGACTCCCAAGGGCAGCAGGTCACTTCAGAGCCCTGTTCCCCTCAGGGCTTGGTTCTTTGCAACAGCACTGTTTGAAAACAAAAAAAAGGGACAAATAAAAGTAAGCCTTTTACTCTGAAAGGAGAAAGGGAAATCCTGAAATTCAAAGGAAACTGCTCATGTGATTTATAATATTTATAAAAGCCTGTTATCAGGGAAGTGTTATATTAATTTCTTCCCCCTACACACACCGAAGGTCATAAGTAGGGGATGAATTTCCACATTTTATACTTTAAACAATGTACTGTTAAATCTCCCTTGTGACACCCTCCTTCGTGGGGATTTCATTTGTATTTGTTAAACTCTGAGTGTCATTTGGTTGCATTAATGGATACTTAACATGCTACCAAGTGTTTTTTGGTAAGCCTTTATTTCAGAGTTCCCATTATTATGAATTCATTTTGCTCTGAAAGCAATAGCCCCACTTGTAATGTATTCTTCTGGTATTAGCATGCCTCTGCAAGCTTGCCCATAGGTGCTCAAGTACAATTTATCATTAGTTAAATGAGAGTTAATGGACACTAAAAGTGCCACTTATTTTCTGAGTGATCCATTAACACACAGGAAAAAAGAAGACAAAAGCCAGCCAGCAGATGCCTTTGGTAGGATAGCTGAGAGACCTGCTCTGCACATGCAAAATTTGTTTTGATACCTGGGGTGACCCTTAAGGCACTGAGCAGGTGCATATCTCAGGTGTCTGGGTGCAAGCAGCTGAGGTGGGAAAGGGGAGAAGAGACTGAAAGTTTGTACTGAAAACGTGTGAGAAAGGAGGCAAGAGCAGGAAATTATTGCCTGAATCCAGACAGACAGAGATGATGTAGGCACTGTGGAGTGAGCAGTTCTGGGTGCTGGGTAACTTCTGGCAAACACCAGAATTCACTGGTGACTACTTAGAAAAAAATCTTAGATGAGGTAAACTGGTTTTTACTGTAAGTCCTCCCATCACTGCTCAGTTGATGTAGTAATAATCACATTAGGCCTATGTTTTAGTGTCATCTTTCATAAATTATAAATATCTCAGTATTAAATCAAAATACTTCTTAAGTGGTCAATAAAACAGTCATTTCAGCTAGGTGAGGAGGAAGAAAGAATGTTTGCACTCAAACTGAAGTGGAAGCAAAGAATGCTAAGCCGTGTGAATCATTTTATCAAGAAATAAATCTCTGAAACAAACTTGATCACGAGGCTCAAGCTTCCTCACTTTATATCCCATAACTTTTATTCAGAGGGTGAGACACAGGAAACCCAAACACCTGAGTTCTGCAGCGAGTTCCAGGTGGTGCAGCACCTCCTGTAGTGACTCAGTTCAGCCTGAGGATTGTCCCAGCAAGGAGCATATGCCAAAAACTCATGGAAAATACTGCTAATCAAAATTACTTAAAATCTTATCAAAATTACTACATTTTTTTTTCCCTGAAATTAGATGCCTCAGTTTCCCCTCCTCAACCCCCCAAAGTGCAGTTCATCTTGATGAATACTCCAAAATTCAGGTTAGCAATACAGGCACGCTCCAAGTTCTTAGTCCTGCATCAGAGTAGGACAACCCTCAGCAGGGTCACAGAAGGGCAGCACTAGGATGGGTTAAAGTAAAAACAGAGCCTATTTTAGCAATTTTGCCTTAAGAACAGAAATGCTTTGGCATTATTATTTGTGAATATTATTCCATTTGGATGTGAAAGACAGGCATAGGTGCAGACTAACATTGTTTTAAGCAGGGAGTAAAAAAAACCCCATAACTTTCCTAGATATATATAATATACATGCACACACATGCATACACATATTTATTTTTATATATATATATATATACATAATTAAATTTTATATGTTTATATATATAAATAATAATTTAAATATTTATATATAAAAATAATACTTAATTTATAAATATATATGAGAAAGAGGACCAGTAAGGGGTACCACATCCAGCCAGGAGGAGCAGAGAAAAGAGGGGATGTGGGTCTCATCAGGTCACAGGGAGCAGATGGAAGGGAGATGCAAATACAGCAGAGATCTATGAGTAACAGAGCAAGGCAGAGCAATGTGGGTCACACATTTTGCTGCCTGTTTCATCCTTCCCACTGCTGGGGCCAGGCTCCCAAATTCCTGACTCCAGCTCTGTTCCTCTCTCGGATGAAGGTAAGTGTACAGCTCAACAGAGCATGATACAACAACTTCATAATCAACCTGAAAAGCAAAGAACTGAAAGCATTTTACTTTTAAAAATCTGCTTTCATCAGTTTAAGGCAATTAGTTCAGGAAGGTGATGATAAAGCAGTGAAGGTTGCCACAAGTGACAGCAATGAAACTCCTGACAGAGATATGGTACAGACTGCAGGAATAAACACCTCCCATGTTTCAGAAATCACACTGCCAACGATGTTTCCAGGCCCTGAAATTAGCTGCAGTAATCAGGAGCTGTTGGCAGCAGGCAGTTTCTTGGGTTGCTTTTGTTTTTCACTGCAAGAATCTCCATCTTAAACCCCCTCATGCCTGTAACAGCTTCCAGTTGAGTTTGCCTCTGTCTGTGGCCAAGGAACAGCCTCCCAAAACTTATGCAAGGATCCAGGTCCCTGGGCTTTCTGCAGCCTTCCCCAGCACCTCCTCAGCCTCAGAGAGAAGCACAGCCCCGGGGCTGTAAGCTCTGCCCAGGATGGCTTTGTCCAAGGCAAAACAGGTCCTTTCTTGTTGTGTTCCCATCAGAATTACAAAAATTTTAAAACACCAATAAAACACTTAATTTGTCAGTGTTTTTCCCCCAAAACATGTCTTGTTGCCTTCCATTTTCTCAGCTCTCTCTTGTGGCATGGGTAGATAAGAAATTGGGCATGTCACTTCTACCTGGGCACATCGACAGCTCCAAAAAGTCCCAATTGGTTATGAAATGTCAGAAAAAGCAAACACTTCTGCAAAGATCCCTGAGATATTCACTCCTTGGGGTCACCTCATCCAGTCCCTACAGTACATTTACTAGGCAACAAAGTTCCAGTTATCCCTTTACCCCAAAATTAGCATTTGGAGGAATTTCCCCTGCACTGCTCAGTCCTGTGTAAGTTTTCAAAAGGGATGGAGCTGTCTCAAGCCTTTTGCTCCTGTGCAGACACAGTAGAGGAGTCATACTCTAAGAGAGCCTCTCCATGCAGGACAGATCACCCTGGGACACAGGAGGATGAGTCAGGGACCCCAGTGAGGGCAGGCTGCCTCTCCATGTGTCTCCACAGCCTCTGGAGAGCCACCCAAAGCCAGCACATGAATGCTGCAGAAGGCAGCACAGGATGAGGCTTCCTCTGCTCCATTGTGAAGGTCAGAGGTGTCCTGATGGACAGGAATTTGCCTCCCTCCCTGGCCCTGCACCTGGTTTTCTCCATTTGCCAATTATCAAATGAAGCAATAAATCATCATCACCTCAGAGGCAAGTCCCCTGCAACCACGGCATCCCAATTCTAGGGCACTTTCTGCAGTGAAATCACTGTGTGCTCACACAAGGACACATTTTGTTCTCTGTCCTTCTGTTCCCCACCACTTTTGATGGTTCCCCTGTTCTGCAGCACCTTCAGATGACATCTCTGAGGCAATCACTAGGGTTTTGGTTTGGTTTTATGCTTGTTTGGCTTTTTTTTTTTCACTCCTTAAAACCCCTGAGGAAATAGAGGAAGTACCTAAACAGGATTTTTAGATTAACTCCCACACACTGATCCCAAACCTCTTTTCTTCCTCCCCAGAAGTGAAAAATAGAAAAGGTAGTTCAGCAAGGCAGACAGGTCAGTGGATAAAACCCCAGGAGAGACAGAGCCCCAGCACCAGGGCTGTTAAGTTGCATGATGAATGTATTGAAACTGGTTTTATCTCTGAGATCTTCACCTTCTGCCCACAGACCTCACTTCAGTTCACTGCCCCTGGCTGTATTCAGTCGAAGTGAGGTACAGGGAGAAAGGTCTTCAGTTGGGAAAAACAGAATCATCTCCAACAGGGTTTAGAGTTTCAGTCTTGGGTTTTTCTACCGTGTTTGTAGAGAGAAAACCCTCAGAGTAAAATCTCTAAACGCTGACATTTATCTAGGGCCAGCTTCTGAATAGCCAGTATAAATTGGTTTGTTATTATATTTTGCATTTCAGAAGAGAGAATACAAAAGGCATTTTTGGCTAGTCAGTAGAAGAGGTGGAGAAATTCAGTATGAATATGCAAATGTACATAGGTCATGGCAGACAAAGTCTACAAATGAAAGATCAAACTCATGTTTCTCAGCTTGAATTTGCCTTTGCATTTGGACCTTATTGGGGTACAGTGAATTGCTTTCAACTTTGCTTTCAAATTGCAGCTAAGAAAGGAGAAAAATCTTGTTTTTCCTGTGGAAGTGAAGGGAGAAAAAAGTTCAACAGATACCAAGATTCACTTTGTCTTAATGTTACTGCAAAGGAAAAGAGACAGCACAGGTTGTGAATATTGGGATCACAGCCACTGAGTGAACATTCAGCTGCAAATATGAAAAGAACTGGAATATGCAAGAGAACTGAGTTCATCAAGTCATTTATAACAGCACAGGCAGAGCAAGGGAGAGTCCTAACAAAGAGAGGGTAATACAACAGAAATCATACTGCCAAGGGCCATAATTACAACCAAGCAGTTTAATTGTGCACCAGACCCTAATTTAGCCTCCAGGTTTGGTCTTTTGTCTCTGCTCACAGGCTCTGTGTGCACAGTTGGCACATGTGGAGATGCCTCATGTCCTTCTCTTAAAGGTACCAGAAGAATAAAGTGGAGCCTCTAGTTCATTTTTTTTTCTCTCTCTTTTTGATGGGGAAAGAAGACCTGACTTTAAATTTGTCCCTTTTGTCTTCTTTTCCATATGGCTTGTTTGTGGTTCAATTAATGTGATATTCTCCCTATGGATAGTGATGCTCAGGGAATCTGGTAATACTTAACAAAAATATAAAAATAAAAGGATCCTCTCTGCCAAGCAGAAAGTAATTAAGGAACCTGGAACACAGAGGGCAATAAAGTTATTGAAGGAATAGTATTCATTAAGCAAGATAAAGCACAGCAGGGCGTGCAGTGCTGGCCCTGTCCCTGTGCCCTACACAACATCAGGTATCCCAGGGCTGAGCTGCACTTGGGAGGCTGTGAGGCTGCAAGCCAGGAGCCAGAGGAGCAGAGCACTAATGAGAGGAAAGCCCGAGCTACAATCTCTCACTTCTCTTCTAAATCAGCCCTTGTTTAAATTGAAGTTCAGCAGCTGGCTGAACAAATAATTCAAAGCACTGTTCTTAGCCTAAACTTGCTCCTCTATATTATTCTCGCACTGTATTTTGCTGTATGAATTCCAGATTGGCTGAAGAATGGCCCTGAGTAGGATTCACTGCTCTGGGTTAGGGATCTGTTAACTCTGCCTGGCTGATGCAGCATTGCCTCTGCCTCTGAACAGGTACCTGCACAAAACTGAGCAACAAAACAGAAATAAACCCCTCAACTCCAACCTCTCTGTTTACAAGTTCAGTTTCTTCAAGCATGCACAAGGAAACCCACACTGTATCTTCAGGTGAGTGGCAGTAACACAAACTCCCCAGAAACTCCAGGAAACCTTTACTCTTTAATGTGCAGCTCTAATTCTGGGGCATGCCAGGTCCCACCCCAGGAGCTGCTGCGTTTCATGCTGATTGAAAAGACCTCACGTCCACAGCAAAGACCTTCAGAATGATCTGGTTGTATCCAAAACTTTCTCTCAAGTGACAGTGGTTGTCACTGCAGTTTAGTTTTCCTGTGTTGCCACAACACAGGAAGTTGTTATTATTCCCACTTCCCGGAGACGGAGAAAATTGTCTCATTCAAAGTCACACAGAAGGCATGTGGCAGGAACAGGAGGTGGAGCCAAGTCTCCTGGCCCTTGTCATACCCTAATTCCTGATCTCCTTTGCCATGACCTAAGAAATTTGGGGATTTTTTCCTTTGTTTCTTTCTCTTCCTGTCCTCAGAATGTATTTACGTTTTATTTTAAACCTTTTCCGCTCAGCCCTTGAGCCTGGAAGCATGATTTGAACCACAAGCACACATGACTCCAGGACTTACCACTCTGAATATTCCTCTCAATTCTTGCCAGCTGGTTGCAGCACCACATTAGTATTCCATACCCTAAAATGCTTACAAAACAGGTAATATGCACATAACCAAAACCCTAGATTAAATTAAAAGCATTTAAACATTTGAGTAACTCCACCAGGGCAAATTCAAAGTTGCAGCATGTGTGATAATGTCGGTATTAAATTAAAGCCCAAAATAACCTCCTCCAGTTTGCTGGTTTCAAATACTTTCCCAGGCCACACCCAGAAGCTGCTGGGATGATTTTGGGTGAACAGATGATGATGATTTTGCTGACAATTAACTACACATTATCAAGGCTTCATTTAGCTAAACCCAAAAAGTGCAGCTGGACAGTGATCCCAATGGATTCCTGCTGCTGAAGGGGGCAAGGCAGTTTCCCAAACCCTCCTGTCCAAGCAGCCTTGTCACAGGGCAGGCCAACACTGGCTCCATCAGTTTCCCAACCACATCCAGCCTGGCCTGGTGCTGTGCAGATGGATCTGGAGGCATCTGTGCCAACAGCCACATCCTGGTGGAATGGCAACAGCATGGGGGCTGTGGAGCTGGGCACAAAAGCTGACAAAATCCAGGTGGAATGGCTTTGGGAAGGCCAGGGAGGAGCCCTGGGTGCTGAGGCCAAAGCTGGGACAAGACTCATCCCGAGAGGGTTTATTGGTGAATGTGGTGGTGCTGGGTTAACTCTGGGGCTGGATGAGCTTCAGGGTCTTTTCCAGCCCCAAGGAGCCTGTGACCCTACACAGGGGTGAGGGGTGTGCCAAGTGCAGCCCCACTGGAATCCAGGGTCAGTGCCAGATGGGGGAAAGCTCCATGCAGGAGAGGAGCTCCCAAAGGCACAGCTCCTCCCAGCCGTGCTCAGGGCTCTCTCACCACCGAAGGGATCCCATGCCATTGGCATTTCCTGCCACACTGTCACAATGCTGCCCAGTGGCAGGACATCCCCTCAGCAGGACCTGCTTCCTGCAGCTTTCCTCCCCATCCAACCAACCCTAACAGAAACAATTTGTATTTAGTCCTTTTCTGCTGCTTTTCCCTGATCCCTTGTTTCCACAGCTTCTTCTCCTGTCTCCCAGCTTCCCTGAAGGTCACGCTCTCCACATGTCTCCCAAACTTTACAAGATGTTTTCTTCTTATGCACCTTCCACCCTGGAGTTTGTGTGCACAAGAAGTACCTCAAACTCCCTCAATTCCTGACCCTGCTGCCTTGGATCAGGCTCCTGAGTGCCTCACCTGAGTCAGAAAACATCCTTTTTCCACCTGAAAACCCAGCATTTCTCATTTAAATGACCACTGCCACAACTTCTATATCTTACTACATGGCAGAGAGATGGAAATACGAGGAGAGTATCTGAGTGTATAAATAAAGCAGAAGTTTATCATAATTTATTTATAAAAACTATTTCTAATCTCATTCTTTGCATATTATCTAGGGGCAAGAGAGACGAGACAAAAAAAATGGTTCTTAATCAGGAATTGCCACATGGACTGGTTTTGATTAATATGCAAACCATAGATTATAAATAGATTTATAAATAAATGATCAACTACGGCTGCTGCTTTATTTATCTATGGACTTGCAGAAAATTTGAAGGCTGAATTCTGATTAAATGAGAATCACCACTAATGGTGGACTAGCTGGCTCAAAGGGACTGGTAAAGGAAAGTGAGAAGATATTTGCATAGCACCTTTGATTCAGAAGAACTCCCAAGTGCTTTGCAGAATTAATATTATATTTTAGGGGTCACTTCATCCATTACTGAAATGCAGCCTCTGAGGAGGAGGGAAGATAACTTTCTGCATCTATTTCACCTTTCCTTGAAGATCTCTAAGCACTTTGCACACTAATTAAGCCTCCTATTGTATTTGTGCAATCCACTCTTCCTGACAGTTGCTAAACCAGTAAAACCTAAAGTACCAGGAATAAAACCAAGGAAAATTCATCAACTTGGTATAACCTCATTTCACTTCCAGATCATCAGGCTGAGGTCAGCTTGTACCTCAAAAAGATGAACTCAGCAGAACGGCAGTGCAGATCTCAAACATAATATAAAAAACTCAGGGGTTAGACCCATTGTGTCCAGCATCACACCCACACAAAATTCTCATCCAAGAGCACTGTAGCATCTCATCATAAGGAAAACCTCAGCCCCGAGGTTTGCAGCTCTGCCCAAGAGCCTGCACTTCTTTTCACTGCTCTGTCCTGCTGAGGAGTCACACACATTCCTTGGAGGCTGGAGTCCAACACAACACTTTAGGCAAACTCTAAAGACCTGAGAGTCTGCAGATGCAACACTCAGCCCACTCCCATCTGCACCAAACCATTCACCTGGGTCAGACTCCCCCAAATCCATCCAAGAGCAGGGCACAGGGGAGAAATACATCCCCTGAAAGTGCTGCTGAGAGGGTTCAGCCTCTTCCATTTACCTTGCCTTTTAAAAATAAGAAAGGCAAAGCATTTCTTTTCATATGGCAAGGCTGTCTTGCCAAGTCAGTTTTCACAGCTGAGCACTTTCCAAGGTGCCAGTTCTGCAATTCAGGGCCTGGATGTGATCCCCTGAGCATGATGGATGGCTTTAAAATAAAGGCACTGCGAGAAGTACCAGCTGTCCAGGTGCACATTGGATCAGCTTGGCTGAACCACCCCTCCCTCCTCCTTCTTTGCCTCCCTCGGAGGAAGGAGTAGGAGGTAGGAGCTCATCCTGTGCAGGAGGAAGGCTTTGATGGCAGGAGAGGCACAAAAGCCCAGCAGATATGAGCACACACACAACCACATGTAGGCCCCATCTCATCCAAAGATGAGCCTGCTTTTACTATGTCTAAAATAACCTGCTTTACATGGCAAGTTTGTGTGACTGCTTTCCAATTCCCTCTATTCGACCACCTCATTTCTGAGTTCTTCACCCAACAACCAGTAGCTAACAAAAGAGGGAGAACAAAGGCAAAATTAACTTTTTTCTTCAAATAAACCAACCTCGATCTCCAGTGACACCCCACCCCCTACATACACTTCTTCCCTGTGTTCATTCCAGGTTTCCAGATATCCCTAGAAAGGGATTTCATTCTAAACCACCCTGTTAATTAACAGTTTCTGTTTGGAGTGCAGACTGTGAAAATCATCTTTGAACACTCTTTGCAACCAGCAGGGCCATCATGAACAGTAGGCACCTGTGTAGCACTTGCCATTTGGGGACACCAGGGCTGAAACTCAGCCACAAAGAATGGCACCAATGTGGCTCCTTGCATCTTGTGCAGAGGCAGTCTAAGCATCCTTGAAAGGAGAAGATTGTTTTTTAAACAGTTTTTTTTTCTCACAGGGCTTTATGAGACAGCACACACCACGTCCCAGGCATTCAGGGGCAGCTGATTCTCTAAGTGACATAGTTCAAACTCCATTTAGTAGAAACCATACACCAGTACAACCCTACTTCCTCCTCTCCACCCAGCAAATTAGCAGCATGGACAGTCTATTGACTAAAGAGAGCAGATTTTGCCACAGCAATAACAGTCTGTCCAGAGAGAACATTACCCCTCACTGCCCAATTAGGAGAACGTTGAATGCACGGAAATGCCTTTTGAATAAACACTTGATAACCCTCAATAAAACTGTAAGAGAGAGTTACTGCAGATTTACTACCCAGGAAAGGAAAGCTCTTCAAGGCACAGCCAAGAGCTTATTGCTTCTTATTTAATGCTGATCAATGTGGACCTCCACAATCCCCAAGCAACCTGGGCTAAAGCAGCTTAGCAGGAAAATAAAATAGGTACTTGATGGGGTGCCCACAGAGACATGGGGGAGAACCACGAGTTGGCCATGCTGGCTCTGAGTTGCTGTGCTCACTGCAGGCTGTGTGGCATTTACTGAGGGCTACGTCAAACATCCCTGCTCTGCTGTGGGGACAGGAACTGCCCAGGCCCTGCAGCTGCAGGGCTGAGCTGGGCTGGGATCGCTGCCCTTTGGCTTCAGAACCTCCCCTGTTCTCCCACAGAGAGCACAGCTGGCAGGCACATCTGCATGGCAAGAACACATCTCTTCCTGCAGCCTGGCTTGGAGGAAAGGAGTGCCCTAAAGTGCTCCAGGTGTCAGCCTGGCCACCTCTGCTGTGAGCAGGCTTAAATTGCATTTGGGTTTTCTGAAAACGTGTGACTGGCAAGGAGGAAGGAACGGGTTGGCTCTATTTACACTGATCCAGGTTTCCCAGCCCAGCCACCTCGGGCAGCAGCCCTTCCTGCAGGAGCACGGGGGGGATGTTCACAGCCCCAGGGAGGATTCCACAAACGAACATTGACATAAAGGTCTTGCCCTTGCTGATGAGCATTGATGTGGTGCTTTCTGTATTCACAGTTCTTGGTGATGGGGAAGTATTTACAGGATAATTTTGCTTTCTCCTTAAGAAGTCTAGCGGGGAACAGCCTGGTGCTTAAAAAATAAACACCCAGCAAAAATCATCCCTAATTCCCTTATCACCTGTATCCCCTTGAACAGGTTTCCTTTCTGTAGCCAGTGCCTCACATCCTTGGCATCACCCAGAGTGCTGGGGATCACAAACCCTGAGAGCAGAGCAGCCCTGCCACCACCCAGGCAGCAAATAAATTCTGATGCTTCCACTTCTCCTCTTCCGAGAAAGGATCAGCGAAGAGGCTCAGCCAAGGGCAGACTCAGGGCCCAGCCACTTGTGTGTCTGAGTTCCACCACCCTCTCCAGCCAAGGCAGCTCTTCCCATGGCACAGCCTGGGCTGATGTTTGTTCTATTTTAGCAGCTGCTGGTTTATTGGGGGAGCTGGCAAACTGTGCTTTGGAGACCTTTCCTGCTCACACTGTTAATGTACAGCGAGCAATCTTCGGGGTGATGGAGGAGGGCAATCAAAGGAAATTTCCCTCCAGGCTCCCACTATTATTTCCTATCCAAAAAATAATATTAAATGTGATCTACCACTGTAGTAATTAAAGAGATAATGTGCTGGTTTATGTATTATTGGATCCTTTGCACAAGCAAATGGAGTTACATTCCTGCTGCTGTTCCAAGGGCTTTCTGGATGGAGAAAAATATCTTTGAAAGACAAAGAGGTTAAACCATTTAAATATTGCTGCACTGTTCCTCTAGCACATTATCACTCCCATGAAGGTGTATCAACACCTTCAAATCTTTTGTGATTTATGTCTTAATCATTGTGCATGGCAGAGAAGGAGCCCCGAGGGTTTTCCAAGTGGGGAAACTGAGGCAAACATGAGGGGAAGAAAAAGGGTTTTGTCAGGATACTCCAGTGGGTTGGTGACATGTGGGACAGAGCTTTGTCCCAGAATGGAGCTGGGTCCAGATTCAGAAGCTCATGCCCAGGAAGTTGCCAAACGCTGATCTGTAAAGAAGAAAAAAGAATCATTTAAGGAATGAAAAAGTAACACTCAATAACAAGGACACTGATGCTGGATTGTCCAAATTCCCTGGTGATTTTTTTTTTCCTCCTAGAACAATGGGATAAGCCTTGCTTATATCTTACATAAACTTAGATGTTTGTTGGTCAGCATTGGAGTTATTAAACCTCCACCCCCTTTGCAATGTACATTTTGGAAAACACTCCCAAGATGCAGATCCTAGTTTGTGTAAAAAATGAGAATACATCCACAGAGAGCCCCTGGCACATTCTGAGCAGGCTGCTGCAGTCATTCACACTAATCTGGGAAGAAAGGAGGATATAAATTAGGTAGTGAGCTGGCGTGTAATCAGTCTGTGCATGTTATTACAACAGCAGGGACATCCTTGCACTCCATCTCCTGAATCAGTAAATAAAACCCAATGTCTCTCTGATATCAGATATATTGCCTTGGATTGCAAAAGGTAACAATCAACACAAAACTGAAAGAAAGCAAAGGCTTTTTGTTCAGAAAAAAAAAACTTCTGATACCAACATTTAAACTGGAATGTGTTAACAAGGGAGAATAAAAGGTCTAAAAGACACAACTCCCTGAGTTTCATAAACAAAACATCCAAAATTAAAATTCTCCCTCTGCAATGCCTTCAATTAATAATGTAAAATATCAATCCTTTTTATGGATGCTGAATGTGGTTTGTATCTTTTTTCTCACTCCATCAGATGCCATGAATTGAAGGCTGTAACAGCATCCTGGCTATTGCTTTTATTTTTCCTCCACACAGAATCATATCCAAATTTTTCAATGTTTTTTTAAGGCTCCATTTCTCTTAATGGCAAATGAGGTTTCAAAATGTAGAGGAAGTTTTGAAAAGGTATCAATGAAACAACGAATTGGAAAATAAGGGAGGGAGAAAAATGAAGTAATATTTGCATCACATTGTATAAGTAGTAGGGGAAAATACTGGGAACATGAAGAGAGAAAGCTTTTAAGTGCTTAGGGTAGTGAATTCTGCTGTTTTAAAGAATTCTTCCTGGAAGAGCAGAGGAAAAATTATTAATGGATGTCCTGCAGAATTCGGACTCATAAAAACACAAATACTTTTGTTGCAACTTAAAAAGAACTCTAATTTAAAATGTTTTAAATCCAAAATTTTTTAGGATCTGCATTTTTCAGTTATTTCTGTGGCAAGGTTTGTTTCAGTTTGAGTGAAGCAGCAAAAGGTGCAGCAGGCACTGAAACCCTTGGTCATTTTCCCATCTCTTCAGTGACCTCTTTTGCTTTCTTTCCTATCAGCCTTTCACAAATGATGCCAGATTCCTACCATGCTCAATCATTTCTTTACCTGTGCTGCAAAAGTTGCAATTTGCATTCTGCAAGTTTTTATTTCTCATGACTTTTACCTTTAGTGATAAATATTTATCTTTAAAAAGTTAGCAGGAAGCAAGCAAACAAGTGTGAGCCCAGCACTCGAGGCAGTATTGTTGTCTACAAGGAAAAAACAATCACTAGTGCAGATTTTTTTCCTTTTCCCAGAAAAGTCGCATTAGATTCACTGCTGTGTGATGGCCATCAGTTGTACATCCTGCAAACCTTCTCTGTTCACTCATGGACCATCACCTTTCTGGGAAAAAAAAAGGCACAACACAAAAATCTTCCTCTTACCAGCAGGATCATCCTTTGAATTTTGACTTTGTTGATTTAATGTCCAATTCATTGTCCTAAATGTGAATTTATACAGAATTACTGATGTGTCTGAGAAGACCAAACCAAGCTCTAGATTTTGTAACTCAAATATTTCTTTTTTTGATGCTTCTTCATTGCTTATAATACCATGATCACAGTGGTAAGACAGCTTATTCACCATTTCTACCAAACAAACCTAAGCACACTCCAAAGCATATCAGAGGAAGCCTAAGCCTCCAGGTCTCTGGATGAAGTTACCAGAGTGGAGAACAGCCACAGAAAGTGCCATAATGCTTTTGAGAAAGCAGGTGAATATGCAATATCCATTTTATGAGTGCATCTCTACTCCTGTGCTTCCTGAGCTCAGATGTTTATAAACAGGGAATCCTTTCTCTGCAGGATGGACAATTCCAACTGCCCAGAGAGACAGAACAAGGGGGAAAATCCAGTAATAACTCCCTGTTCAGTGAGGAGGAGGTCCAGCCTCATGTGCTATGTCATTCAGGAGGTCTGGGGCAAAACTGGGAGTGGACATTAAATTCTAAATTTACTGTGCAAGCATTAATTGCAAAGCTCTATTTTAGGATCATGTACAGATTGAATTTATGAGCCAAATTCTGACAGTTTGTTCTGTGTGACTTTCATTCCTGCTCTGAGTTACTGCTAAGACACTCAAGGTAAAACAGTACAGTGGGAGTTAGGGGGTGTAATTGTAGGGGTTGCTCCCATCTCAGAAAAAGAAAATTTAACCCTCTTTTTCTAAGACTAGGGAAAAAATAGCATCCTTAGGACTCATTTTGAGCTGACACACTGCACCGAGGTGGCTTTTTCCCTCTGCAGCTTGTGTACAGCAGTTCAGCTCTCTCTGTTTTCCCTACCAGCTGCTCTACTCACACCACCCCTGTCAGCAGGAAGGTGCAGAGAAATGAATGAAGACTGATGATTAACGAAGAAAGAGGGTGAATATTAATCATGGAGTCAACATTTGATGGGAGCACTGATGGAATAGTGGTCCCACTGGAAGTTGTTAGGAGTTGATTTTTATACCCCAGGGCGGTAGTTTTAAACCAGGACTCATGATGGAAGAGGGGTTGCTTGTAATGTATTAAACAGGCCATTGTGGAAAACATTCCTTCAGCACTCCCCTGGCCTGACTCCTTCTTTGTTGAGAGCTGTAGCCCAGGTCTGCTGTGCACCTGCATTCCCCCAAACACCCCAAAACTGAAAAGATCAAACCTTTAAGCAGAAGCAAAACAGGGACAGGACATCTTCATTTTCCCTTGCTGAGCTGCAGGAGAGCCCTCACCACCTCATGTTAAATAAAGAAACGCTGATGCTGCTGGTTCTGTGCAACTTTTCTGTTGTTCAGCACCCTTGGATTACATCAGGAGAAAGAGGGGAATCTGAGACAACTTCCCTGGCTGGGTAATTCAGGTTTGAACTTTGGCTGTTTGCAACCTGCTCCAAAGCTCTTTGAAGGCACAAGGAATCACAGCTACACCATGCAGTGGTGCAGTCAAGCCCTCCTGACCTCGGTTGGAATTCCCTGTATCTCAAATTAACGACTGCACTTGCAATCAGTGCCACAAAATGGACTTTAGCATATACCCAAAAAGTTCTGCTGGTGTTGTTTCAAAGAGGTTTTATCTGGGGAAGGAGGGGATATGAAAAAGGAAAGAAGGGCTGTCTCAGAGCAGGTATCAATTGCTCTTAATTCTATTGAGGTCAACAGATTTACCAAGTTTCTCAGGGGCAGCTCTTTGGGTTTCCTGTGGTGCTCTCTCCTCCTCCTCTGAGCTCTACCAGCACTCTAAAGGATGCAGAATCACAGCACATGACACCTTTCCTGAACTTTGCTCCACAAATTAATCCATACCATAGCTCCTGTCATGAAAATGTCACATGCCCAGCAGCTATGTGCATAGACAAGGTTATTTTTCCTAAATAAAAGTCTAATTTTGAAAGTACAGCTTTCATACTTGCAGCAAAAGGTAAGGCAGAGAATTGGTTTGGTATGAATGTTATACATGCATTTTTCTATAGATTTAGGCTGAGGCCTTTCACCTTTATCGCTTTCCCAAGAGGGAAATGTGTCTGCTCATGGGATGCAGCTCAATTACCCCTCCACCCATATGTCTCCACAATATGAAGGAAAAAAGCAAAATTACTCCCTTGATTTCAGCTAAAGGGGAGAGTGCAGTGCAACAAGTCCCAAAGAATCCCAAGGGCACAAAACAGAAACTCTCCCAAGTGTCCTGAGGCCAGAAGCAGCTGAACAGCAGAAGTTGTTTAATCTTCAGTGCTGCACTTTATCCAGAACATTGGGCCTTCAACAACCCAGAAACCTTTCAGGTGCATTTTCATAGTTGGTTAATGGTGTTCCAGGGCAGGGGATTTGCAGATATGCAGATTATTTGCCTGGGAGCAAACGCGTGGCCCCTGCTCCTATTTCTGCCTTGCAGTTCACAAGGTATCCCTGACAGACACCCAGGATCTCTGCTTTCCTGCACAGCAGCTCCTTGTAGCAGCAGACACAGAGGGGATGGCTCAGGCAGCTCCATCCTAACATCCTGTGCTGCCTCGCAGAGGGTGAGATGCTCTGCAGCTCCCCTGAATAAATAACTTCTTAATGCATCTGTCATTTCAGGAGTCAGAGCAGAGACAAGGTCAAGCTTGGAGAGAAATCAGCCTGCTCCATCCTTGACCCATCATTCATCACTGCATTTGTCCACAGCCGAGCAGCCCAGCTGGTTAACAGGGAAAATACCTTATCTGAGCTCTGAAAGGGTCCTGTTTCTGCTATGGAGAAGTTTATTAATAATAGTCTCCAGAAAGCAGCAGGAGTTTTGATGGACAGCATTGCAGGGACATTTTTCAATGGAGAAGTTAAAATCCTACACTGTGCACCCAATCCCCACGCTGGGGGAGACAAGAGGTTAATTTTGCAGAGAGCAAGTGGTGACTGTAAGTTATTAGAGATTCACAGTGCTGGGGATATATGAGCCTTGCCTTCACCTTTCCTCATGGATCATGTACAAGCCATCCTGGCTGTGTTAACACTGCCACGCCATGCAGGTGCCCCCTCGTACCACCAGGCAGGAATCAGCACTGGTTTCACAGCATTAGGCATGGTTATTAAAATACACACCTGAATTCATGCTCATTCATATGGATTTCAGCTGTCTTTACAGGAAAGATTCCTAGTTCCTAAGGAAAAAGAAAACTTTAAAAGGTGAAGCTTTGTCCCTAAGGCAAAAAACTATGTGCTTTAATCACTCCTATAAATTGCTGGCATTTGTGTGAGGGTTTGGAATTTGGGTGAGGTGGGAAGCAGGGATGCAGGATTTCTCCCTTGAATGCAGGATAGACAGTGAAAAGCTAGGAAGAGTT
The DNA here is from genome assembly GCA_013400515.1 of Erpornis zantholeuca. NCBI lineage: Eukaryota > Metazoa > Chordata > Aves > Passeriformes > Timaliidae > Erpornis > Erpornis zantholeuca. The sequence goes on along the minus strand of VZTN01019209.1, from coordinate 964,359 downwards.
GACCCATCAGGTTCATTGGTGAGGTGGTTGCAGGTACATGGTGATGGCTTCAGTGTGCTCTCAGCCTTAATAAACCTTGTCACAGTAGTAGATACAGGACCTGGAGCCCACACAGACTTGCTATAGACCCAGGCTGACCTCTGATTTTGACTTCTTTCTGCTGAGACAGCTACACCTGCAACATTTTTAAACACTCTTTGATTTTTATACACACAGACTTCAGTTAACAGTTTATGGGCTCAGACACACAGACTTCAGTTCCCAGAGTTTAAAGTTTCCAGCTCCCACCTGGAGCCATGGTAAATATCCATGTAGGAGCACTTTAAGCATGACAGTGCAAGAATTTTCCACTCAGTGCAGCTTTCCTTCACTGCAGGCTGAGTGGTTGTAGGGTTGCCAGGGGTAGCCCCGAGGCTCTGCAGACAGGACCCATGCAGTATTCAGCTGTGTCTGTGTTAGTGCTTTGTGTCAGGAACAGGCTAAAGCCACCTGTGATGGGCCAAGCAGGGGAAAGGCAAACACTGGGTGCTCTCTCTGACCCTGTTCCTGGGCATGGCAAGAGCCTGGCATGACTTAAATGAACTTCTTTGGTCCTTCTGCAACTGGTGATCAGCTGGCACCTTTCAGGGCCACTGCACTTCTGGCTGCAAAGTTAATCCTTGGCTCACCATACTCTTTTCTCAAAGATTTTGTGTTCATTTATGTACATCAGCTGTATTATGCCAGTATTCCAAGAACCACAGCGTTCTGAGAGGCAAGGTGACCACAGGTACCAGCAGCTTACCCAAATCATCAGTAACTGCTCTGCCCATTTAAAATTAAAAAAGAATAGCCTTGAGCTTGCCAATGTGGAGTCATTATTTAAGTGGTGGCTGAGATTTTCAGAGACGTCTATCAGACCTGGAAGTCCTGTGGGCAGCGCTGGCTGAGGCGTGTGCCCGTCGCCTTTGAGATCCAAGGCTGCGCACAAAGCACAGCCTCAGCTTAAGGAATGAGTCTCTCCTGCCCTCCAGCATTAGTTACCCCAAATCTTTCAGCATTCCTCAGCTAAGCTCCCATCATCTCTCTCCTGGTGCCGACTCAGCTGCTCCCTGAGCCCCTCGTTTGTTTGCTGGGAAATGTGTGCCTCTGCTTTGTTTCTTTGGACCTAACGTTTTTACGGGGGTTTTTTTGCCTCTTTCCTCCCTCCACAGGGTGACAGCTATTTTATCACCTACAACAAGAAATGCTGAGCCTGTTGTGCAGGCAAAACATTTGCAAAGGGGCAGGGGGTACACAGAAAGCAGCAGGAAATTGATAAGGGCTGTAAAGTAGCTTTATAAAAATGCCGACAAGCCTGTTCAGGGCACAGAGCACCTGCACCTCTGCCCCCGGCAGCGCTTCCTTCAGATGCTCCTATTGTTTTCATTACTATTTGTGACTCGATCATTAATAAATTACTATTTTTTTTTTCCTGTTGGCTCCAGCCACCAAGGGAGCCAGCAGGTGCACCACTTTTACAATTAGCCCTTCGTAATGCATGGTTGGCAAGAAAAGTTGTCCACAAGCTGCAGAGTTTACCGACTGGATTTCTGCTTGATGGCCACAGCACTTGGAGCAATTAAAAGAGAATGTGCAGGAAAGCACCTTAAAGCATCTGCTCATCTGGCCAAAAACTTTGACAGAGGGGTTAAATCCAAAACTTTGAGTTCTGCTCATGAAACTGGGACAGGAGAACGCAGGGCAACGAGAGCAAGTCGTGGCTTTTTCAAAGCATCATTTCTACCACATATTACACTTTCCTGCCTTGATTCTCCTGTGCTACATGGTTCAGATCAAACAGAAGAGAAGTGGGACTGAAAGGCTGATGAAACTGGGCTGCCTTTGGTTTGAGAAGGGGCAGGAAAGCAGCAAAATCAAAAAGTTGCTTATCTCCATCTTTCAGTAAATTCAGGTCTGTTCACACCAGGGCTCTGCTTTGCCACAGCAGAATTGTTCTCTTCATTCATGCTGGGAAAATTATGGATGTATTGAATTCCCTTTCTCATTTGATATGATTTCTAAATGTCATAATATCTGCATATTCCTGCAGAAGCATGCAGTGTTTGAAGAGCAGCTAAGGGGAACAGGCTTTGAGGGGGTCAGGTCAGGGACTGGCAGCTACTGGAGTGGAGGTTATTTCATTTCCACTAAGCAATTTTCCCCCATAGGTGGAAAAAAAAAGAAAGAAAAGAAAATGCGGAGGAAAGAACATAAATTATTTGGTAATGCCTAAACAAAAGTAACAGAAAATGAAAAATCCAAGGAAGAGTAACTTACCACAGGTCTCAAAGCCAGCAAAGCCTGAGAAGTTGTGTGCCTGCTTGTGACAGTTTTCCTTCAGTCCCCGTCAGCTTGGGTGTTTCACAGAGTTTTGAGGACAAAGCACGTTGGCATCTCTGTCAGAGACAACCAGCAGAAACACATGGGGTCTAGGGGCAGAGGAGAACAGAAAAAAAGTGTTAGAGATGACATATGTTGAAAAGCTCCAGAATCAGAGCTCGCACAGAGCTGGTCCCATTAACTCTGCTGTCCTGCCTTTGGAGCCACTTCTCCAGGATGCTCCAGGGGAGGAGGAGCAAGGCCTGCAGCAGGCACGAGTGGTATAATGTGCTACAGAACAGCCTAGAGACTGATTCAAGCTCCAATTCACAAGTCCTCTTCAAAATCCCTTTCCATGAAAAGCACAACTTGATATTATATTAAGCACTTCTGAAGAAGCATCCAAGCTCCTTCTTGGGTGTTGTTAATTTGAAATGGACTAAACAAATTTAAAACTTTCTTCCCCCCCTCACTTTACATGATGCCAAAAGCAGAAACTTTCCAAAAGACTGTCTTAAGAGATCTAGAAATCAGCATGAATTCAGCACAGCAGCACCTGAGACAAGAAAACCCTGTTGATTTTAGGCAGAGGTTCAAATCTCTGGTGAGAATCTTAATCGCTACATGATCAGATCCTTCTTTGTGACCCAACAAGTGTTCACTCCTAAAAAGAGTGAAATAATTCTGTCAGGAGAGATTGCAGACTTGATTGCAGAGATTGCAGAGATTGCAGCTCTCATAGCAAGTTTAATGGATGGAGACAGCATGGGAGCACTTTGGGGGAAGAGTCCCACCTGTGCCCCATCACCAAACCCACGTCCCTTGGTTCATGTTTGGTGCTGGTTTTGTGCCTTCCTGAGAAAAATGCTCATTGTGGTGAAAAAAGGCAAAACTTCTAATGACCCAGGAACCTCCAAAGAAGGAGAATTTGAGGGAGGACCAGCTAGAAAAGTGTTCTAATAGGAAATCCAATGAACAGTTGACTCAGAGCCACAGAATGAGGAATTTCTAAGGTGGGGTGAAACAGATGCTTTCTGTAGCTGAGATATATCCTCACTGCAGTACAGCTCCCATGGCCTGCCTGTGATATTATCCCAATTTTCATGTTCCCTGCAATTCCAGGGAATTGCAAATCACCAATGCAAGACAAATTTTTTACCTACAGATTTTGGTCCAAAGTCCACAGCACTGAGCTGGTAACTCCCACCTGCCCTAAGTCCCTCCTGCTCACTGCCTCCACCAAAGTGACAACAAGCAGCCTGAAATTACTTGTGAAGTTCTTTACTTTAACATGTGATTTATAACAACATCCAACCTCATTCAAATTCTCAAAGCAGGTTCTCCTGGCCAGATTTTTCTAATTCGTGCTCTTAAAAAAACCTCAAAAATTAAAGAAAAATAATCCAAGAGGGAGAGGAATATCATGGTGTAGTCAGATATAATTAAATACAATAAAGGACATGACTTCAAAAAAAAAAAAAAAGAAAACAAAAAAAAAAACACACCAGAGAACACAAAACTGAAAAATTAGAAAATTAAATGTGATGGAATAGTTGTATGAAAAAGCCAGAGGAGTTGAAGTCAGACTATAGTTTAATTTCAGCTTCAAAATCAGTTATTGATTTAGACAAAATCAGTCACTCAGCCCTGATCCTGGGCCATTTGATGTCCACACAGGTTTGTTGAAGTTTGCAATTCCAAAACTGAAACAATAATTGCACCTCAAACAGTGTTTTCCCTATTTAGAAAACAGGGAGATGTTTTCCCTTTTCTTTTTTTTTTTTCTTCCTCATTTCCAGGATTAACAAGGCTTCCTTTGTGTGTTTTCTTTGCCTGGCTGTGAGCAGGAGCCCTGCCCAGCCCCGGGGCTGTGTTAGAGGTGATGTTCCAGGGGTGCAGCTCCTCTCTCTCCCCTGCCCCAGCTCAGCCGTGGCAGTCACTGCCATACGTCTTGCTGAGGCCACATATTGTTAAGCCATTAGACTTTCTCCTGCAACCCAAACACAGAGCCCCTGAGCTCCTTCCTTTTACTTGACCTGAACCATAGGTTCTGCTCGCAGTAAACTCAATCACTGTCCTTTCTCAGTCTGCTATTAAACCTTGGCTCTAAGCAGCCAAGAAATTAATCTCTGGTGCCCGACCTCTCTCAGCCCCAGTGAGCTCTACAGCAGCTCTGCACAACCTTTGATCCCCATCTGCATGACTTCATCCATAAACAAAAGTACCTTGTGGAGTCCAGTGAACCCAGCTGGTCCCTCACTAACATCATCTGAAAAAAAAAGAGAAAGAATAAAAGAAAAAAAACAGAGGCCAAAGCCTTTCAGCTTGGAAGTTTTATGCTCTCAAATCTTAACCTTAGATTTAAAAAAAAAAAAAAAAAAAGGCAACAAGAAATTAAATCAGAACCTCCTGTCTCTAATCTGCATTTTCTGGGGTTCACATATATATTCACACAGTAATGTGTGAAACATTGCTTTCTCCACTTGCCAGCTCCTGTTATTGAGTGAGACAATGCCACACATCCCTCTCTCTGCATATCTGGGATGCATGTCACTCTGGCAGTATTGCTTGTTCCTGGAGAGGGACTAAATCATTACACGTTTGTTAATCCATCATTCATCCTGACAGCTGGTGGTGCTTGCTGACAGCTCCGGGCAGAGGACAGCCACCAAACCCTGGTGAGTTTTACACTGAGATCCTAGCTAAAGCATCAGCAATTCAGGCAGGTTAGGTCTGCCTCTGGTAGTTTTATTTTAACGATAGTTATCAGGATTGCTGTAGCATAAACTGCTCTCCAGAGTGCCGAGGTCCATTGTGGAAGAGATACCCATAAAGACAAGTTGGGCACAAAGGAAGTGTTCTTATCAGTTTAACAGGTGAGGAATCAAGGCTGAAAGCAATAAATCAATTTTCTTGAGGGGATGCAGGATATTTACGGGAAAGTAAGAACGGAGCCTCAAATCTTAATCTACTGCCCAATCCCTTTTCTGATAGATCTTGAAAGAGTGCAAGAGAAATAAATCCCTCATGCTCTGCCACATGGGAGAGCAAAACTGACTACATCCTTCTGAAAAGCCCAACCTTCAGGTGGGCAGGAATTCACCTCTGGTAGGGTCTGAACTCACACCCCAGTGCAGCCTGGCTTAGCATAGCTGGTGAGGCACTTTGGGACTCAAACAAGCTGATGTCTTTTTCTAAATGCAAACAATAGACAATCTCTTTATAACACTATTTTCTTCTCCATATAAGATGTTCAGCAGTCAGCAATTGACTCTTTCACAATTTTGGTAATAATCAGTTTATCTTTCATAATTTTCAGAAGTTCTCAAGAGACTTTCCCCTCTCACTGGGCACGAACACACAAACACTTGACTCGGTATTTGCCACAAGTAAGGAGACAAAAGCCCACACTATGGGGGGCAAAAAGCATTGGAAACCTTGTAAAATGTATCCCCTTGGAGGTATATTTGCTCCCCTTGCTTCTCTCCCGCTCCCATTTTCTTTCTCCTCCATTGTGCTGGAGACTGAGCCCATAGCATATATGGCTGTGCTCTGACCCCAGGGGTGCAGCAGCAGAAACAATAACTAAATTCTACTAAATTTTCCAAGCTCAGAATCAGTTGTGCATACAAGGCAAAGTCAAGAATCCTCTTCCTCCTCCTCTGTGTGTTCTAGAAGAGCCCAGACAGGGCTCCCTGCCTTTCCCCACTGCCCCATCCCTGCACAGCAGCAGTTCTCACAGCGGGGCTCCAGCAAAAACTCCACTGCAGAAAGGAGCTCTCAAGCTCAAGGGCAGCTGTCAAGCCCAGAAGGGAAAACACATATGAGATCACCAGCAAAACTATTTGGGCAGTGCTGGTATCAAGCCTTTTAAAGCACAGCCCTCAGTTAATTCCTTTTAGAGGTCTTTATTCAAGCATCTCCCTTCTCGCTGCTCTCAGCCGGGACCATGAGGAGACATGATCCTTCCTGTCAAAGAATTGCTGTCCACAGCTAGTCCTGCTCAATAAGCTTTGTCACAGACTTGAGACTATTTTTGGAAGCTTTAAAAATATCTAAGGGGCACCTTTCGTTTTTACCCAGACACAGCATCTTTTTATGTTTAATAGAGAGATTTAAAAAAAAATAAAAATATTATTAATTCTGCTTAGCATCAACATGCTTTCCTGTTAAAAATAAAACAGCTGAGCTAGCGAGAAGATTTGGGCAGGAGGAAATTTCTATTTATAGAAATTTTTACAACAGTTATCACATGCAGATAAGGATCTCTGTGAACCACAGGCTCCACGGAGGGGTGGAGTGGGGATGAACCCGACACGGGAGGAGCCGAGGCAGCAGCACAGGAGAGACAAACAGCTCCGGGGTCATGCCCTGGTGGGGACATGGGACAGGGGCAACCCTGAAGGAGGACACTCAGGAGCACTGCAAGCTCTTCTCCTAAGACAGCGAGCCCAGGAGCTACACAGGGCGCTGTAAACTCCTGCTCCCCCAAGCCACACAGCTTCTCTTTTGCATTTTAAGCAACAGAATGGAAGAGGATCTGCGCTGTGTTGCTTGCTGGTGTGGCTGAGACAGGGCAGGACAGTCATGGGAGAGAAGAGGGACCTCTGAAGTGCCGTGCAAAGAAGAGATTTTCTCCAGAGCATCCACTGTTCCTGTCTGTCAGACTGAGCCTCCCTCAGTCTGCACCCAGAAATAAAGAATAATCAGCATTTCTGAGTTATCAACAGGGAAACTAATGGGGGGGAAGAAAAGGGGGGGGATAAATGGCCAAATTTTCCTCTCCATTATAGGGCCAAAAAAATGAAAGCCTTCAAACCATGAACAATAGGAATGTGGGAGAAGATCTGATTCAAAACTATAAAGCAGATACATCGAGATAATAATAGAAGTGAAATAATGACAGGGGTGTCAGAAGAGGAGTGAGTCAGACCAACAGGCTTCTCTTCCAAGCCACTGCTCTTCCAAGCCACTGCTCTTCCAAGCAATTTGCCACACGACCTTGAACAAGTTCCTTTTTCTATTTGTGCTGCAAATTTCTCATCTGCAATCCTGTATCTACCTCACTTGGAAAATGCCTGAGTTTATAGGTGTAAAACATGACAGCAACCAAGTACTGCTGCCACCTTGCTACCCCTGGCTCGACATGTCTCTAAATAAATAATCAAATATCTCTGGTAATCAATCAGCAGAAACTCTTCAGGAAGAGACTGGGTCAAGCCCTGGTTACTTAAAAACCCTCTTGAAGCAGCAGAAGCAGGATTTTATCTTTCTCATCCAAAAATAAGGCAATTTCATGTCCTTCTGTTGTTAAAATAACCTAGTTTGAGCCTTCAGATGAACATAATAGGTGTGATATCATAAAGAGATAATTCCTGAAATGTCATATTAGTTCTCAAGCGTCTGTGTGTTCCCAGGGGACCTCCCATTGCAAGCAGGGATGTTACAAAAAGCAGAGCTTAAGGCATGCCATCCTTTGGTAATTGGAGAATGTACATGGAAGTCTTTGTAAAAAATAAAGTCTTGTAAAAAATAAGTCTTGTAAAAAATAAATCCCTGATCATGAGACAACCTTACAGGGCCTTATTTGGAAGTAAAATTGATTTGAGAGTAAAGCTGAGCTACATGTTTGTTTCAATACCAAGCAGCAGAAAGAGAAGTGAAAAAGAGAAGCAAAGAGGAAGAAACAAGCACCCAGTGCAGATTTTCACAGGAATTACTTTCTCATTCCTGGATTCTTTACAAAGCTGCTCTTCCTTGGGCTCTACCGATTGGAATTTCCCCACAGATGATGGTCGAGGGCATAAGTGTCTCTAATGGTCTAAGTGTCATCTCCTCAGGTTTTTGATGACATCTGTGTAAGAAAGCCCAAGGAAACAACAGAATAACCCCTGAAAATTTGCTCAAATTCTGGTCAATTTTGTCAAATTAAAACACCCTACCGATAAAACCACACAATACTTGTGTGCAATGTTGGATTCTCCTTGGTGGGGAAGACAGCATTTTGGCAGTGACTATTTCATTCTACTTAGAGGGCTCCAGCAATTTTCAGTGACCGAAGGAAAATCACCTTGCACTTGCCAGAATGCTGAGCCACCCTAACAGCTCCCAGGTTCCAGGCAGGAGCAGTGCACCAGTGTCCACTCAGGAGCCTCCTTCCCACTGCACAACATGCCCTACAGAGTTCTCAAAATCATCCTTTGATATTTCTCCGAAAAATGACCATTCCTTTAACCTATGGCACCTCTTCTCCTGGTACACTCCAGTGCGACTCAAGAGCACCGTGGCCACATCTCCACAGGCAGCACCAAAGCACTTCTGGCACCGGGCTACCATTTGTGCTGTAATTAAATTGAATCCACTCCTTGGCTTGGCTTCATCCCTGAACAACACCAGCATTTGAGTAATACATTCTCAGGGCTCCCATATATCACAGGGTGAGCTCTGTCCGTGATGTATGGGCACAATACATCAGAGTGCACTCCCGCTGTAAGGATCTATGGGCAGCATACATCATCAGGGTGAGGCTGAGGGCTGATGGATGGCTCTGAAGATGGTACCCTGCAGCAGTGGGCCAGGCCAGGACCAGGAGGACAAAGGTTGGCAGTGCTGTTACCTGATTTCCCAGTGTTATAAGGCTGGCACTGAATCAACCTTCCTGATCCGGAGTCTTACTTTAGCTCCTTATTTATTTATCCCGAGGTATTGTAATGCTGGAAGTGCCTCTCCTGGGATGCATCATCCTCCCAGAGGTCCTGGGGGTGGCTGGTACACAATTAGCAGGAGTATATTCTCAGCTTGATGTGTGGGGTTTAGCCCATTAACACTAATGGCAGCTGCAGTGCTGATGCTCTGTATATCACCAGAGACAGGCCCATGCTCAGCCTCACACCCACCCCACAGCACCTGCAGGTTAGGGGGAATGAAACTGTCACAGTGCTCAGAAAACCCGTGGAAGCCTACAGCAACTTCATGGCTTTCAAACACTCAGCCTCTTGAGAAAACTCGCCCAAATTTGAAACAGAAACCTGCCCAGCCTGTGGAGGCAGAGCATCCCATGTTGCCTAGAACAGCAGCCTAGAAGTGTGGATTGTGACACCACTGTGAACAAAATCCACCATTCCCTTGACTGACCTGTAGGAGCTCTGTAGGCAGCATTATTGCAAAGCAGTGCTGCTGCTGGGCTGGGGGGAACGATCAGGGAAGAGAAATGGGTGACTACAGAGGCAGAAAACAGGCAAAGAGAAACATTTGCTGTCTGAGAGCCCTTCAGACCTCCCTTTTGCAAATAGGAAAGTTAAAGTGTAGGGGAATATGAGGCTCAGCAGAGTTTTAGGGATATTTGCTCAGGAGGAATGTGGCCAAGGAGATCCCTAAATGAGCACCACTGTGCATCATCAGAGTCTGTGCCTGGGCACTCTGATCTGGTGCTGGGGACAGCAATGTCCTGGGGAGCAAAGGTGCTAAAACCAATCTCTGTGCTCCTTATGGAGTCTCTCCCATAAAGCAGACTTATTACTCTTGTGAAAGAAGTAACAGGTACAATAAAATACAGATTTCCTGGCCAACACCTCTGCCCAGCCCACCCCAGCCAGCCCTGAGGGGCAGCAAGAGGACTCTGGGCCAAGTCACAGAATGTCCTTCTTATCCCTTCAGCTCCTCAGGGCAGGATCTAACCCTCAGCACAACCAACCACCACCTCCTGAGACCACCACAAGGACACAGTTTTCCTCACACCACGCAGGGAAGTGCTGCCACAGTTTGGGGAAGAGCCATCCAGCCCTGCCTGGTGCCCCCAGCTGCCCTGGTGGGTGGCAAGTTCAGCATCTTTACTAAGAGTTCAAGCCTTGCTGTCCTTAAAAATATGAGCACAGTGGTTTCACCCCAGATGTATCCCCCTTACTTTGCTTAACTTAAAAAAACATTTCAACGAATCCTAAGGCACTGACTGAAATAATTTCTCAAATAAATTCTCACTAATTACACCCCATATACCTGGAAAATTACAACACTGTCAAGCTGAGTGCGACAAGAAAACAGAAAACAGAAAACAGCTTGGGCAGGTGCATACCAAGCACACTGTCATGAAAAAACCCTTGTCTTCACCCAGGAGAGGGTGGCCAGAGCCCAGTGAGGAGCAGGAGCAACACTGATGGGAACCAGACCCTTTCTGCACTGGGGCCCCAGCAAGCAGTGGGTAGCAGTGGGTAGCAGCACCTTCCAGTCACACCCAGCTACCCCAGAGAGGGAATTTCTGAGAAGGCAAGGCAAGCTCAGCTCACACAAGTCATTTATCTTTGCTTATTCTTTGTGCTGCTGTCAGGGCAGTGTGATTGCTCACTGGAGCTGGGGGGTTCCCCCACCATGGCACAGGGCAAAGTCTGGGGTCTGCCCCTTGCTGACTCCAGTGCAGGTCAGTAGGATGCAGATGTAATCTATGAACACCAAAAAGTGGGAAAAACTTTTGGTGTGTGTTTCCACTTTGACAGAAAAATTTGAAAATTCATATATGAAGAACATGAAGAGAAGCAAGTCCTTTCTAAACTGGGGAAAAAATCTGGTTAGGGTGAGTGATAGAAAGGGTAAAACAGCTTAATGAGGGACTAAAACATGCTAATGAAGGGCTTGGGAAACCTGGCTTTACTGGTCTGCAATGGACCCATAAACTTCTCCAGAGCACTGGTGAAACTGGAGAACTGGAGAAACTCAGGAACACTCACCAGGACTTGGGCAGTCGGGTTAAATCTCACTGAGGCTGGAAAACGTGCTCCCTTCCCTGGAACTGTCACCTGAAACAACAGCCTGGAAGCTGAGACACCCAGGGGTGGGGCTGGCACGGCATGGCTCCAGCCCAGGCTCCATCCTGGGGAGAGGAGGGATGGGAGCTCCGGAGAGCAGAGCTGGGGATGGATAACACAGCCCAGACCACAGAGCTGGGCACGCTGGTGGTGCTGGAGAGTCCATAAAAACCAACCACAGACCTGCTCCTGGTGGTCCAGGTCTCCTGTGCACAACCAAACAAGACCCTCAAGCATCCTTTAGGAACAACAATAAAAGCTGCAGTGAGAGATAAAAGCTACTTGAGAACAGTTTCTCCTGTCCCTGGAACAATTTATAAGCTATTCCTTTATTTTCTCTCTCTCTCTCTTTTTTTTTTTTTTTCTTGTTTCTTTTAGAATTACTCAGAGCAAAACCTTATTTCCACCAGACTCACCTCCACCTGAAAACCCAACCCACATTTCCTTGCTGAGCCCTGGAAGCATCAGCCTGGAGGGGAGGCAAGAGGCAGATTCCTGCTGCCAGAGCCACTGCTGGGATTCAGAGAGGTCACAAGCAGTGCTGACAGAGCTGGGCACCCATCAGGGCACAAAGAATCCAGCACCCAACACAGGCTGGGACATCACAGGAGGCTGGTGAAGAAGCTGACAGGAGTAACCAGCTGCACTGGGGGCTCCACTGGTTTTTCTTGGCATGGTTTTGCTGCCTTCTGCCATGCAGAGAGAATAACCTGGCTTCATTCAGGAGCTGTTTGATTTAAGAACATGCACCTCCGCAGGCTGGAGTTGTGCAGAAGGGCTGTTTTCATGAGAGAGAGTGAAAACAGAGCAAAGTTTCAGAAAGAAAGTTTATTTTTAAGTATTTCCTACCATCTGGTTAGCTTAGACTTTTAAAAGTTCAATTATCTTCTGAGATAAACTTACTAGCCAAATTAGGAAACTAAATACAATTATTAAAGCATGAGAGAACAATTTCAGATTTGCTTTGAGTGCCAATCCAAATTTAACAAGCCCACAGATCCTGATGGGTAATTCCAAAAAGATCCTTCAGCTTCATTTCAAACTAGAAGAACAGATGAATGCCTGGGATATGATTTACATTTATTCTCATGTTTTTAATCAAAACTTACACAGTTGTTTTAGCTGGCCAAAACCAGAACCAGGATTTTATGAAAATGTATTCAATTTCTCCATGGAATTGAGGGATTTGAACAGCTCTGCTATTGAAGTGCTGCACAGTGTGCAACCCAAAGTCTGCAAACCTGGGGAAAAATTCCATGTACCCCAGCATTTTGCAGAGTGATCTTTTATCCAGATGCTCTCCCAACAGCTAGATTAATCTTCTCAAGAACTTCTTTGTGATGAAAAAAAAAAGCCCAAACTTAAAAGAAAACTTCCTCTAAACTCTTGCCAAGGGTTCAGAGTTCTCTGATTTTACACAACAACCTGCATCATTAACAGTTCTGCTGTGGTTCCTCACCCTGACACACACCCAGTGCTGGTCATGGGTCATGTAGTGATGCCCCTAAATGATCATTTACCCAACAGGAACAACATATTCATCAGAGGGGACCCAAAGCTGAAATTATCAAGAGTGAAAACATCAGGATGCCACAACGCCAGTGGTGAAACTTGATGTCAGAAATATTTCACCTTAAGATGAAACATATTTACCTTTTCCTGTGCACCACGTGGGCTCCTGGACAGCACAGCCCAGCAGTGTTAATTAGGAGCAGCGCAATTGCAGTGATTTCTCGGGCAGGGAGGTGGTTCCCAGGCTCAGTTTGTGGGTTACTGATGCTGTTATGTCTAAAGGGTGAAGCCCAGAAGGTGTGAGGGGAGTGCTGCTGGCTTTGATAGTGCACCTGGGATAGACCCACAACACAGAGCAGGACCTGGGGTTCAAAGCTGCCTGTACCTAGAAATTCTCAAGCCCCATATTCCAAGGAAAATCTTCAAAAGCCTTGAAAAACCTTCAACCTGACAACTTTTCCCCAGCAGAGTTGTTACAGGAACAAAAAAGATAGCATTTAGAGGAGAACACGCACTCGAATCCCTGATGGAAAAACACGCTCCTCTTGCAGCAATTTTTGTTGCTGTGTTTTTGTACAGGGGTTCAGAAAGGTTTGATTTTGCAGTTTAGCACGCTGAGGCCTCTCAGTGCTCGCTGTCGGAGGGTGCCGATTACCCAGCTTCATTCATCAAAGTGTCACTTTTCTGACAGCCATTAATAAATATACTGCCAGAGCCCCTCACACCTGGCAGCCATGGCACACTGCAACACGCCGCTAACCTAATTTGCTAATTGCTGCTTTCCCCATTAATTTTAGTCTGTCTTGTTTGGTGTTGACACGGAGGGAAAAAGAAATAAGTGTGGGAGAAAAGCAGGGAAGAAAGAAGGCATTTGGAGATTTCTGTTTATTTGCTCATTTTTTTCTTCACCCTCCATCACCATTTGCTCTGGAACAGCAATTTCTGTGAGCCTCGTTTTGCATTTGCCTTTTCTGACAGAAGGCTGTGGACAATCCTAATTTTGGTGCTGCTGGGTGAAGGGTTAATAATCCACATCCCCTTTGTTTAATCCAAACCAAGCCCAGACTTTAGTGCCTCGAGTTTTGCCAGACCTTCTCCCTGACCCTCAAAGCTGCTCACACCCAGCCAGAGGCTGCACCCCACCGAGCCCACGGGCACTCAGGTCTGGCTCTGCCAGCGCTTCACACCTGCCAAAATCCCTGCTCTGTTAATTCAATTCCTGGCCACTCTCGAACAGAGATCACTCAGTTCCATTAATCATGTGATTCTCTGATAAATCTCCTCTTTAAGGCTCGAGCACAGCCCAGGTCCTCTGTGGCTGCGCTGGACTGAAGCACAGGTCTCCAGCCGAGGTCAATTAAGACGAGGAGCACCAAGCCCATCAACCCTTCAGGCAATGATGAATTGTTGTTGCAGTGCTGGTAAAAGTCTCCCTGCAGGACACTCACCAAGCTGTTGTACGTGGGCCACACGTTGGGGTCCGTCTGCTGCAAAGCTTTCCTCTGCCTGATTAGAGCCAACAAGGATGTTCTTCACACACCTCTCCAGCTCCTTTCCAGGAGTGGGGCACGACCACGCTGGGGAGCAGAGGCTCTTCAGGCTCCAGGGGGGTGCTTGGCCACAAATGCCTGTCTAAGGAAGCATAAAGACTTGCGGTTTGCAAAGGTTTCCAGGTCAATCATCCTTTGCTTTAATTAATGAAAGAAATGGGCACATCTATCACAAAAATGCATGTATCCTCCAGTCCCCTCAGCCTGAATTCTTGCTTCAAAGGCTGTTTTTAAACGCCAGCTGGAAGTGTAAGATTCCTGATCTCTTTGGGTACCCAGAGCCCCCAAGGCGCTCAGACCCCAGTGAGACAGATAATCCTCCCTCAGCCCAAAAACCTTGTCTCAGAGCAGACATCCAGGACAGCTTCCACTGTCAACCTGTGCTGGATCCCAACACTTCTGATGTCTTAGAAAGACCTGGGAGAGAAGAACGTGGATGCCAAATGCAGCCAGATCCCACCTCTACCAGGGACTTGCAGCCTGTTTTCCACACGCTGGCTATCCCAGTCTCAGGGGTAATTCAGACACTGGGGACACGTACCAGGAGCAGTTTTACTAAGCTGCAATGAGATATTAGCAAGAAAGGTTTTGCTGCTTCTGAAAAGAGTTTAGTGCAAACCTGATGTTTTTCCTTTAAAGCAGCAGAGGGTATAAATAGACTAAAAGTGGATCATGTCACCAGAAGGGTCAAAACCAGGAATAGTTTAGGTTGTTTCAAAGTGTTGAGTATGTAGGAAAACTACTTCTTTGAATCAGCATTTGTGTGACTGCTGCTTGGGGACCAGCTCAGGTCTGGGAGCAAGAGTCAGCCTAATATGCTAGTTCAGGACATTGGACAATGTTTTTTCTACCCCTGAAACACATGTGTGTGTCCTTTTAGCTCTTCTGGCACTTCAGACTGTACTGATATTTAATTTCACAGTGGCACAGCACTGCTCACAGCTGGCAGAAGTCTAACCCACAGTTTTCCTTAACCCACTGGTGGGATCTTTCTGTGCTTCATCTTTACCCAGAACACCTGGGTTGGTTCATATTCACCTTGAAAGGTCCACCACAGCCTTGGGCTGCTGCTCAACAAGGTCCCAGCTCCCAAGGGCTGAACAAGACCTGCCACGGGCAGGGCCTTCAACTTCCAAGGGCCTTAGAAGTAAAATATACTATCCTGTTCCAAGTGAAGTTAAAAGGGCCCAGTAAAGAGTAACAGCATTTCAGCTTTTAGCCAAAAGCTTCAATTCATGGTCCTTTAAAGTTAAATTTATTGCCTCCATTTAGCAATGTCCCTGTAAAAATCCCATCTGGCACAGAAAAACCGGTGTGCAGCTCAGCAGTGCTATGGCAAACAAAATATTTCATCCCAGGGCTCTAGCTACGCATCCATCTGCCTTTATTTAGGTCCTTGTGTCTGTTCATTCCCTGCGGTGCTCAATGGCTCCAAGCAGTGAGGCAGCACAGGTTGTCACACTCCCCACTCCTCAAGCCCAGCGTCTCCTGCTGCCTGCTGGAGGGCTGACCACCAGCAGGGAAACCCCCAACACATCATTTATCCCTGGGGCTGTGACCCCAGGGAAGCACACAGCTTGGTACAACTCCCCTGGCTCCTTCTCCCAGCGCAGGCAGAACAAGAAGAACCAGACGGGGCAGAGCACCAGCAAAAGGATCGATGTGCTACCCACCAGGATGGGAGCTCCTGTTTTCCAGAAGCCAGGGGTCCCTCAGGGTTTTGACAGCTCTACAGTATCACTCCTGCCCTTTAAAGATCCAACTCACACTCTTGCTCAAGACAAAATGCCCTGTGTTTGCCATAAGTGTTGTCCTGGACACTGAGAGCAAAAGGGGCCATTCCCAGGGAGAGTTTTGTCAGAGTGGGTGTACTCGGTGTAAAAAATTTTGTTTGAGAGCACTTTCTGACAAAAGAGAACATAAAGGAAAACATTTTGTTGAAAAATACCAGGTCTGTTGGGGAGGAAGTCCTTTCATCTTCCATCCTCTGGGCTGGTTTTATTACTCTGCGAAGCCATTTTACTGAATTAGTATCGTAATCATGGCAGTGTAATGGGGGTATCGAACGCTGCAGCAGGAGCCAGATCCCTCAGCTGGTACCAACCAGCATGGCTCCATTAACTTCTCTGGAGCCAATTTATATCAGCTGAGGATCTGCTCTTTAGTTTTTACTGCGGGAAAGCCAGACTACGAATGGGAGGAACCTATATTAAAAACAAATATCTTTAATCACAGCAGCAGGAATGCAGAAAAATATTGGCTGAGTCAACTTTTATAGCAATGTTTTCTTTCTCTCCTGAGTGCTCAATTTTGAACACTCCCCTAATAAAATTTTCCAAGCCTGGAGCAACTTTCTTCCTTCCTTCCTCACCTGATGGAGGCAACGGGGCTCTGGAGATTCTCTGCTGCTTTAGAGCCACAGGACAATTGTGGGAATGGAGGTGAGGCCACCAACACCTGCTGTTCCCAGGCTGACTGACCCTTCCCACAGCGAGAAGGTTGCTCCACCAGCCCCCTTTGGAAGGCCACCAGGTCCCCCAAATTAAAGCACACCGAACAGTTCAGGGCCCCTCAGCAGCCTTGCAGTGAGTGCCTTTTGTTCAAAGCCCAGAGCTGTTAATTAAAGACTTGTGATTAATGATTAAACTCCACGTGGTTCCCATCTCAGGCTTAAAAAGTCCTAGGGATGCTGACTTTGCTGAAGGCTCCAGTGTGAGGTTCTGGGACATGAGGAGCTATTTATAGAGAAGTCCATCAGAGCTCTGAAAGGAAGTGCTCCTTCCACATAATTAAGAGGGGAAAAAATACCATTTCCAAAAAGAAGAAAGGTCAAATATTCAGAATAGGTAAACAAGCTCTCTGCCTGAATAAGTCATAGCCAGAAATGAGAGAACATTTCTGTGTGCACTTTCCCCAGCCAGCTGTTTTCAGGACTTCTATGGCAAACATTCTCTCTTTGGGCGTTCATTGTCCATAAAGCTCCTGGATCCTCACCTGTGCTCATGAACAGTGAACACAAAGGGCTTGACATGCAGGATCTGACACACAGCTCAGGGCAGTGTGTGCTCAGTGCCAGGGGTTGCCCTTGAAGGGCTTTCCAGTTGCATTTTCTGTGCAGAGCACACTCAGATGAACACCTTGCAGGTCAGAAAAGCCATCCCACCTGGACAAGCATTTTAAGAATGACACAGAGGGACCCTTTGCAGTCCAGCTCCCTGAAGCTGGTGCAAGGTGCTTGGCTTTCCCTAATGCTGTTAAGTTTGTACTATTTTACAACTTTCTTAAATACCCTAAAAAAGTTTAAAACAAAGCAGGGCCTGTCCAGCACTATTACTTAGTTGGTCTGCTCTGTGGCCAGCTGGATGCATCAGTCCTTCCTCAATTACAATCTGAACACTTCAGGGTAGGATCTGGACCTCCCAGCCTCAAACTCTCACATCAGACAGTGCCCAAAAAGTAACATTTGGCTCCTGCTGCCCTCCACTGTGAGAGGAGGAGGTCAGGGCAGCACAGAGCCACACTGAGACCTGGCCCAGGCACCCAGCATGAGGGAAGGAGGCTCCAAACTGAGCCTGCCTCAGCTCAGGGTAGGAAAATTCAAATCTTTTCTTAAAATCTACACTGCTATGTCTGAATTCTGTTTGAAGTTTTAAAAACTGTTTTTTTAAGTTTTATTATTATAAGACATTGGAAATATAAATACTTTGCTCAGGTCCCTAGACTGGGACACTGCTGACCACTTACAGACCAGGTGCCTTTCCTGATTATGAACTCTCTCTCTCTCTGACCACATTCAAGTAGAGAAGGCTTGATTTATGCTCTCTGTGTTAGGGAGTAGCCTCTCTTCTTATAAAAAGGTATATAAACATGTTGTGACAGCTCCTCATTTGCTTCAGTCCGGCATCTGATTTACTGCAGCCCACAAATCATAGGAACAAAGAGCCCCTGGGAGTGCTCAGACCCCACCTCCTGCTCAGGGAGGGACCACTGGCACTGCTGCCCCAGCTCAGCCATGGCTGTGGTCCCACAAACCCTCTCTCCCATGCTGGAACCATGCAAGCAGTCATTTCTTAATCAAAGGCTGTGGTGTTGCTCAGATATGCTTTGCCCTGCATAAACTCATGCTGATTTCTCTGACCAACCTCTCATTATTTTAAGTCCCCGTCTGAAGCTGGGCTGCAAGAAGAGAAGCTCCATGAGCTGTAGATGCACTGCCTGAGCTGACTGATGGCTGGTCCTGCTCACTGCCTTTCCTGCAGGCTGGAGCAACATCAGCCTCTTTGCAGCCATCAGGGAGCTCCCCCAGCTCATGCTGACACTTCATAGGAGGCACCAAACAGCACCACAGTCTCATTTGCTGGCTTTTTCATCACCTTAAGTGAATCCCATCTGACCCCAAACACATCCAGCTTCTCTGAGAAGTCCCTAAATAGTTGTTTTTTCACCACTTTCTTCCCCTTTCCTTCCCCTGTTTACCTTGACAAGAACGTCATGTACCTTTCCTTTGGTTTCACACTGCTGCTGTAAATCCACACTTCTGCTGAAACACTGCATTTTCAAAATCCCAGTTAAAACAAATGAACATCCCCTTGGATAAACATTGCCAAGTCTGAGTCCCACTGCCACTGTTTTACATTTCCAGGTCTCCCTGAGGAATGAAAATTTTAAATTGTGGTTTTGAGGGGTTCCCTCTCCCTGTCCTTCAATCATACTTGTGGGATGCAAGTTAGACATGTTTATGTTTAAAGTCTTGGTAGGAGTTCTCAGAGCCTAATTATTCCCTATCAAAGTATAATAAATCCTCTATAACTTGCATAGGCTTCAGGAGATTGTAGATGAATATACATGTACGGGTTTCTTCTAATGTAGATGGAAAATAGCTGAAGGTGCAATCAATGAGCAGATCTCATTTACAAAAGCCATAAACATCCCATTTTTCCCTCCATGGCATAAGACTGTGAGAAAGGACTGTTCTTCAGAACTGCTCCCACCACTGCCTCTCTGACGAGCACCCAGCCCAAAATTCCCACTCCAGGTTTCCCTGGAATCCTTCCCACAGGATTGCTGCTGTCTCTCAGGTTTCAGGGAGTTCTGTGTCCTGCCAGGCCCTCCAAGGCTTTAGCACAAGTTCCACGAGCTCCTGCTCCTCGAGCAGACACACGTTTGGGGTTTGGCTGGTGGCTGCTCTCCCTGCAGCTGCGTGGTTTCAGAAACATCTTACAGCTCTCCCAGGGAAGGAGTGGCACTTCTCCTTCACCCACAGCGTTACAGGGCTGGGATTCATTAGGTGGTTTTTCCCTGCCTTGCTGTAGCCCGTGCAGGAATTCTGTGTTTGCTGCACAGTGCCCCAGGCAGCTCAGCAGCAGCAGCAGGGCTGGAGCCCAGCGTGACAGGCATGGCAGGCTCGTGGAACACTCAGAGATTGTATTAAAGCCACAATCGCTGCCTGCATGTCCTTATCCATCCGCAGTGATAGTTCTCCTGGCTCCAGGAGTAACATATAAAGTGCTTCCTGCAAAGAAATGGAGCCATTAGTGGGTAATTAATGCAAGCCTGGAATGCTAAAGCAGCATGAGTAATGGGTCTTTTGAAGTTTGGCCACAAGAGGAGGGGGGAGAATCTCACATATCAACTTGACCTGACTCAAAGCTGTAACCAGCAAAAGGTCCAAAATGACATAAAATAAAGGTTCTAGCCTGGAGGATATGGTCACTTGTGTTTAAGGTCTCATATCACAAAACTAGGCAGAGGAGCATTCTCTCTCCCATTCCCATGCAATCAGGGCTTAGGGGGACCCCAAGGTCCTCACTGCATTATGTAAAACAGTCAAATGAAAATACAATTTATCTGCTTGTTTTTAAAGAGAGGTTTTCTTGGAAGCACTCTTTTCCCCAACAAATAGCTCTCTTTACCTGGAAATGGGGTGATCTATCTCCCTCCACTCTGTGGACTCTGGGAAAACAGGACATCAGCCTTTGGACACTAAAGTTCAGGTGGTGGAAAAAAAGCCCTGGCTTGGACTTAAGGTTTTACCTAAATAATATGTCTTTCAGTAAGATCAAAAAGTGTCAAAAGAAAGGTATGATCACACACTGAAGAGCAAGTTTCTGATACCCAGAGCTAGAAAACTGTCTGCCATGAGTGGTGAGAAGAGCCAGAGCTCTCCAGAGCCCACAAAGGCAGAGAAAGCAAGTGTGGGTTACTCCACAGCTTTCAAAGTGACTGTAAAAAAGGATAAAACTTCAAAAGACATAATCCCATGGTCTGTTATTCTGAAGTAAACCCAGCAAGTCTGTGGAAATCGGGAGTGGGTTACTCCAGATTGAACTGAAAGAAGTTTTGCCTGATGCTTTTAATAGTTGCAACAGAATGCAAACATCTGGGTCCGATTCCCCACAGATCCCAGCCCTTAGTTACCACAACTGTAAAATACCTTTTCCACTGGAGAGAAAACCAGCAGGAAGTGTCTTTTTGTGCTGACAAACACCATTACAATGAAGCATCACCTAGACCCAAGCCCAGCCAATTCCCTTTGTTCCCAATTTTCACAGGCACCGAAGGCTGGTCCTCGCTTAAGCAAAGAGTCAGTGACGTGACAATGGAAGATAAATGTCTAATACGTGAACACCAGAGGAAAGGCTCAGGATGTGATTGTAACCACAAGGATAGGTCCGTTCCAGAGTGGGAATAATTAGCCCTTTAATTAAACTTATCTTGCTGCTAGACAAGAGCAATGCTCAGCAACACCTGGCCTGGAACATTCCTGTCTCTGCAGGCAGCAGATGGAGCACACAGACACGATCCACCTCCCTCCTACCAGGTCCACAGTTGCCTCTGCCAGTAATTAAGGTCTGGGACAATGTCTGAATTATTGAGAACATCGCCAGACATTTCCTTGTCTGATTTGCCCTCATTAGGTAAAGCTGCACTTTTCTTTCTGCTGATTTTCCCCTCATCCTTTCCCCCCTTTCCTGCCATCCTGCTCTTGCATTCCTCCATTCCTGTCCAGGGCAACACAGAAATAAACTCAGAATTTGCAGCAACTTGCAGGCAAGTATTTCCTGGGGACTTGAGCAGGGCTTTGCTGAGACAAATTCATCCAGGTGACAGCTAGTACAGGCCTGAAAGTGTTAGCCTCCGAGTTAACTGCTTCTTTGACCCCTTCTTGGTGCCCTGAAGGGGAATTAATGGAGATGTCAGGCCTTTGGGATCTTTTCACATCCCTCCTGAAATCATTACAACATCATGACAGAACAGGGGCAGGTGAAAAGTTTAGCTGCTCCCATAACCCTCCTCCAAGAGCAGCCTGCTTGGGAAAAACAGAGTGCAGGAACAAACCAAGAATATTTAGCAATGCAAAATATATAAAAGTATACTCAGTGTCCAGTGATTATAATTTTTCCATGGATTAGGCTATTTGTACCCAGGTAAACTTCACACATCCCATTATCCCATAGCAAATGGCTTCATGTCATAACCATACATCATATAAAAACGTAAACTAGTTTGCTCACATTAATTCTGTGACCTGATGAATTGTTTTGACAGTCTTTATCTGGTGAGAAACAGTGATGAGCTGTTCCCTATTTAGTTTCTCCTGGCAGCTCAGGTTTTATGCACCTCTGTCACAGGCAGGTTTCCTTTTCCCAGCTGAAGGATCCAAAGTTGATGTCTCTATAAGGAGTTGCTGATTATATCATGGGTTTGATCACCTCCACTGCAGCTTTTCTGTCCTAACCATGCACTTGGCATGAGGACTAAAACCTCACAGACTATTCAGAGGTTGGGCCCATCAAAGATATCCACAGGGAATGGGCAGCAGAGACATTTCTATGGAAATGACTCCCAGGTCTTTCCCTGAACGCAAAATTCTTGCTTAAAGACGATTACTGAAAATAATTTTTTTAAAAAATTAGGACTGGTTTTCTCCATTTCCTTTGCTTTGCATTTAACAGCATGCAAATTTATCCACCTCTTCAGCACTGACTCAACATCGAGAGATTTCCTAATTCTCTGTCCAGTTAATGCAATAGTTAATCTCAGAATTTCCTTCTTAACCCTCTCACTGGGACGTGGCAGGACTAACCACTGACAAAACAGCTTTCACAGGGCCACACTCTGCTGGTCTGAAACAGAAGGTCACACTTTAACTTAAAACCTCCTTAAAACAGTCATAAATTCAGAGGTGTTGGCCTTGTGCTTGTTGTGGGTGAAACTCAGCAAGCTGTAGAACACACAAGGTGGGAACACACGAATTTTAACCTTAAATCACTTGAATTCTAGGCCATGGCTTACCTTGAACTAGATAAAATCAATCCACTTTTCTCAGCAGCTTAGAAAAGCTTCCTAGCTTGCTTGCAGTGAAAAATTTCCATGAATTATCCATTCAGTGGTTCCAGTTTTGTTTAGGTATATTCTTTATCTGAACCATTTAGTCAAGAACACAATCAGGAGCCAGATTAAAAAGATACTCACAACTCTCCTGGTGTGACAGTTCTGTGCCCACAGCATCCATCACAGCAGGGCTCAGTGAGGAGCAGAGAAGTGTGAGTGGCACCAGGAAAGCTGCACCTGTGATTTCCACAATGGCATCAGCTCACAGGGGAATCTTCAGATCCTGGAAAGTCAAAGTTTACTTCAAATTTAGATTGTAAAGACAATGAAAAAAACCCCAAGCATTACAATGGAGAAAGATAAGTCTTGCATTAAGGTATTAGAATTGGCTGAATAATAACAAAGCTGGACTCATTAATATGTTCTCGAAGAAGCTTGCCAGCTTTCTGGGGTGACATTAATCATGGCTTGCAATTATTCACTTGAAAAGTCAGCATGAGAAACTGAAGCTTGATGTTTCATCCATTTTAGTACACATTCTTTCTGTGAAAAGTCATACCAGGATTTAGTCATTATTATTCTCTCGTTAGGAAAGGTTCTCTCATCCCATGGAGAAACACAGATTTGGAGTCTGTTAACACTAACCAGAAGAGGAAAGTAATTTTCTAAGGTGAGCTGGTCCAAGTCCCAGGAAAAAAAAACAGACATAAATTAATTACGAAAAAGTTAGTGCTTTTACATAAATAAGAATAATTTTTTACTAAACAAACAAATTTAAAAATGAGGACGAGTTTGAAACTGATTCTTTTACAAGGATTATTTGACTTGGACTAATTTCTCTTTTTCAGCTGTGAGGTTATCACTGAACATAAGTCAGAGCATAATGGCCAAAGAAGAGACTTGTAAGTTTGTTTTGTCTCTCCATTTGTTACAATCTCCTGCTGAGTTTCATCCATAATTTAAAATAAGTAAAGATCATTAAGGTAAAAGTAGAGAAGGAATCTGTCATCATCATATTTATTTTTTGGTCAAGAAGTGGGCAGGAATTCCAGGTGTAAAAAAGCAGAAAATGAAGTAAGAAGTTAAGATGAGTTACCTTAAATTGGACCACAAAATGACACAGGAGGAATCTACAGCAGCCCCGACAGGAGTCACATCTACATCTCAGTGGAGCTCTTTGAATAAGCACAAGTGAAATACAGCTTGTAGCTCTGCATAGAAATGGTAAAATATTTGGATTTTTTTGGTTAGTTTTAAATAAAGAATGAGATGGCACAAAATTCTTAGTGCATTTAGGTGCTACTCCTCTTTCCCTTGCAGCTCACCTCCTTCCCAGCTTGCACAGAGCAAGCAGGTCTGCAGGCAGCCCTGAAATCAGCTGGTACACACTAAGTGGAGGGGTAGCTGGCCTCATTTGCATATAAAAAGTGGAATTGAGTTTATCATTACTAAAATATCACTGGAGATGTTTATTAAATTCAATTACAAAATATTTAGTCAGTACCTTAACAGAGTCCTTTTAAAGGTGTGGGTCCAGGTGAACAGAAGTGAACAGAGTCAAATCCTGCTTGTCCCACACCAGCATGGAAACTCCTCTGGAGAGTTCCTCACTCTCTTACAGGAAGCTGGAACCATTTCCATCCTCCCCTCTCCCTGCCTGCTCCTGGGATAGAGGCAGGCACAGCTTAGATAACATTTGTGCACAGGCAGCTGGGAGTATTTGCACCCCAAAACTCCTGAGCCCCAAAGTTTTTATTTCCCCAACAACCTCAGCTCATGCAAATGCAGTGCAGCTGGGCTCAGTGGTTATTTTCTTTAAAAGAAATGTTTGTTACATTTGGATAACAGGGTTATCCAAGGGCAATTTTATTCAGAAATGGGGGGGAAGCCTCAAAACCTAAGTGTTTCTTACAAATATTTTTTCCAGCTTCCTTGAACTGTGAATCCTGGCAGCAGTGAGTGATTTTCCTGCTGTCCTGAGGGCACAAATGGAGAGACAGATCTGCCCTCCACAGGTTTTGTGTCCAAACACAGTTGTGGTTCTGGAAAGTCAAGAGGAAAAAGATAAGGCTAATCCCTCAGTGATAAGGAGACCTTTGGGTACAGGTGAGAAGTTGGCTCTGCCTGGCAGTGGAGCACAGCCCCTACAAAATGCTTTGCCAGAACACCATCATTGCTGGCATAAGGCAGGACCCCAAAGAGATGTGGTAGGAAAATAAAGGCAACATCTCAGTGCCTGAGCACTGCCTCAAAAAGCAGCAGAGGCCCATCAGCAGGAGAAAAGGTGCTCCTGGTTGTAAAGAACTGCCAGAGATTCATTCTCAGTTCAGATGTGCCTCTTCTCCCTGTCCCCTTGCAGGAATGTACAAGAGCAGCCTTGCAAAAAAACACAACAGAAAAGGAGAAAACCCACTGGGCTGAACACAGACCTGGTGTGAAGGTAAGCATGAGAGCTTTGATCTGGCAAAAGGTCAGTTGTTAAAGCCCACAATGGGTTTGCCCCTCTCCCAGGAGGTGAAATGGGGGATTCCTCCCTCTCTGTGCCATGTTTGCTCCCTGGGCTTCAGCTGTGAGGGCTCTTGGCCTCCTGCAGCCCAGAGAGACCTTCTGCCCATGCATCCACAATCTGGCACAATTAGGAACACAAATTGACCATTAGGTTCTTTATTAATCTCCTCCAATTTCTGTGTGAAACACCTCATTCCACTGCTTTGGCTACTGGCCCCTAACATAACAAGTTACATGGGACTTGTCTCATCAAAATATCATCATGTCTAAATAGAGGATCTGTCTGAACCACAGTGAAAATGAGTAATGATCACAATTATGGGCCGTATAACAGTCCAATAAAATCTAATTAAAATGATCCACATCCCATCTGCCAACAGCACATAAGCAACACCAGTCGTGGGGGGGTGGGCAGGGGAAGAGAGTAAATAACACTCTCTTAATTTTTAAATTTTGAAATATTTCATAGTGAAAAAGCTATTTACATTTTATAACTAGCTCCAAAGTGTGCTGCCAGTGAACTTCTGTGATGATTGGAGATTCATCACCCTTAACTTAGGAGAAGTTTTTGGGGCTTCTCCCTGGGAATGGGGGATTCCTTCATAGAATCATAGAATCATAGAATAGTTTGGGTTGGAAAAAACCTTAAGATCACCTATTTCCAATGCCCATGGTGTAGAAAGGGACACCTTCCACTAGACCAGGTTCCTCAAATCCCTGTCCAGCCTGGCCTTGAACACTTCCAGGGAAGTTCCCTCAAAGTTAAGTTGTTGAGAAGAGCCTGAGGACTTTGACAATAACAGAGGTGAGGTAACTATTAACCAGCAGCCTCTTGAAACACCTGATTAAATTGCCTTTGTGTGCTACTCTGATGGATGGGGAAAGGAGGAAAACTAATCCATGATGAGGCAGGGCTTTCTGCTTGGCTCTCCAGTGCTTTGGAACAGGAGGTGGTTCCTGAGGGTTTGAAGGGCTCCCCTTGCCCCATTGCTGCTCCAGCTTTCACCCCAGCACTGCTCAGCTGGAATGGAACCAGTCTGGGCAGGCCTTTCTGCACTTACAGAAACAGATGCCCAGGAGCAGATGGGATCCTCTCTTCCAGTCTGGAAGTTCTGGGATCATTTCTCATCCTTCACCCTGTCCCTGGTGTTTTCAATCATAAGTGCTCCTGATTACTCATAAATCTTCCCAAATGTATCTTGCTGCCTCAGCCTGTTGGTCCCTAGGTCTTGTTCTCCATCCTTGAGCACCTCCCTGATTCTGCTCTTCCATCTCTCTCTCGGGGCTCACCTGCCTTCCCCATCCTCCATTCCTCCTTCCCATCCACAAAAAGTGTGCTCTAGCTGCCAAGCCCAAAACAGTGATTTTTAATCAAGGTTAAGAATGATCCTTCTTGAAATTTTATCTAGTGATCAATTCTTTAGTACAAATTTGTGAATTTTTCTATGCCAAGGTACCAAAGGCATCCAAAATTTGCAGATTCCAGAACAGGAAGGGACTCACAATGAAATTTATTATCTTCTAGCAGAATCCACCTGGGATGGAGTCCATTTTTTGCATTTTGTGTGATTAGTCTCCATTCATCTCCAAAATGATTGTCACAGTCTCAGTCTCAGCTGCCCCAGAGCTGCAGAGGTTTTATCCCTCTCTGTCTTCATGTGGCTGGGGTCCATTTTCACACTGCTGCACCAAGATAAAGCAATTTTAGCTTGGTGCAATTTTTTAAAGGAAGCAGAAGGGGTCACAGCTTTGCTTTGACTGTGGTTGCCCAAATCATCTAACCTTTGACTGGGGAAGAAGTTCAGGAATGCAGAGCCACAGCCAGTCTCCAGCAGAAGTGTTGGGATAAAATGAAAGAGGGAAAATACATATTACACACATCACCTCTGGGAAACAGTAATCACAAGTTATTAAACATTCTGTCAAAGGCTCTGCAGAGTCCTTTTCTTCCCTGCCCAGTTTTGTTAGCAATAAAGGCAGCTTGCTAATATTTGTCACTTTCAAATTCGTAATTTACTACTCAAAAGGCAGCAAGGTACATTATATTTTCATAAAAGACTATGAAGTTGTCCAATTTTCAGAGCTGCAGGAGGACTAAAACCCTGTGCTGTGGCACAGGTCCTTTCATGCATTATGGATATGGAGATTTTACAATTCAAAGCAACAGTTCTCACCTTTCCCATTGCCTGGAACCTTGGATGATGCTTCAGGAGATGCAGCAGCTTTTGAGATGGACAAGCACACATTTGTGAAGGCAAAAGGACTGGCAGACAAGGCATCCCAAATCCATCATTGTGTATGGGGCAGGGATGTGGCTCTCCTCCAAGAGTCATTCCAATGATTTCACTGGTCAAAAAAACCATTTCCTATGCTGGCAATCATTGGGGTTTTCACTGCTAGTTCTGAGTTAGTAACCTAGAAGATAAAGAGGCAAATTTTAGGAGTGCATTTGGTATTAATACCCAGTGAGCGTGGACAGGACTTGGGCCTTCAACCCCATTATGCTTTCAAAGCAAATTATTTCAGCTATCATCACACCCTACAGATTCACATCAAATCTTTTGATCCTCCCCATTACAACAGGTCCTAATCAGTTATTGTGAGTATGTTCCTATTGTCTTGCTCTCGTGGATTCTCTGGTGTCTAATAAGGCACTGTATTCATTAACACAGGGTTGGGTGTTTATTCTGTAGCTAGAACCCTCTAGCCCTGGGCACCCTATTTTAATGAACCTCATAAAAGGTTAATCTCTTCCACACCTACTGACAGAACATATTTAAAACAAGCTAAAAGGGATTGCCAGTTTGCCTGCCTGCAATCAAGCTTCAGCCTTTTCCAGTCCTCGAGACAAAACCCTGCCTCTGCACGTTCCCGCAGCCAGCCCTGCCTGACACATTAGAGCAGCATTTCATTTTTCCAAGTTTAATGCAGACATGGAGCAGTTTCTTGCTACACACTTAACTCCTATTGGCTTGAGGAAGGTTTACTTAAATTCTTCTAGGGAAATTAGAGCCCATAGACACAGAGCTTGCCTACCCATACACATGCCAAGAGACATGCCAAACCTCATCACATCCAGCCTAAGAACTCCCATTTGAAAATTAAAGGCAGGTTCCAAAAGCTTTAACTTCCTGAAGCATGGATTTTGCTATGTAGTTAATTTTGCAAGCTTTGAAATCTTACTCTATATATCCCCCTCTTTCTAGTATATTGAAAAATCCATTGACAATATTTTTGATGCTCCTTTTCACTTGAAATCGAATCTTATTCCCTCCCCTCAAAAATCTTAAGATTATCTCCAAAACAATGCTTCATACACTGGAGAAATGCAAAATAATTCCATATTTTCAGCCCTCTCAATATAAATATTTCATTATGAACAGCTCTGTTGTAAATTGGCCCAAGTATGGAGAATAAGAAAAATAAGTAGGATAAGTCAACAGCCTACAGAGGGAGTGGGCCACAAACTGGATATGAGTGAAGGGAGGGAAGGAGGAAGGGGCTGGAATTGCAAACCAAGGATCTGCATTTCCAAGTGAGGGTGAAGATCCCCACATTCCCATACAAAAAGGGCAATGCCTCATGGGTCCCTCTCCAACCAAAACTATGGGGGAGCTCCTCATGCCTGGAAAAGGCTGGAAAGGCTGAGCAGGCAAGGGACAAGGGAGGATTATTAAATCAAATGAGATTCAATACTAACCTAGCTCGCTGCTATAGATCCTGAATCCAATATCCTACATGAGACAGATAATGATATAGTCAGTGGGAGGTCCTTCCAAAGGGGGGAAAAAGTACAGCTATATTTTATATTTTATTCCTTTTTCTTTATCCTTTTCTGTCTTGGACCTTGGCAGAAGGGAGGAGAAGTTTGTCTCGTTTCTACTTTTTCCCTGCTTAGAAAAAAGAAAACCAATTTTGTCACATACATATACAAGAGGCCAAAGCCAGAAATTCACAAGCAAGTGGCATTCAATCAGGAATTTGAGAATTAAGCTAGGGAGGGTTGGAGATGAAGTGTGCTGGGTTGTGGAGCTTTTGGAATTAATTTGTAGAAACTTAGTATTCAAATAAAAGGGGCCAACTTCCCAGCTTCTGTAAAGGAAACCCAAATAACTGAAGTCAAATTAATTCCACCGATTTACCCCAAATCCCCTGACTTATTTCTGGCCCATTCATAACCCACATTATTCAGTACAGAGCAACAAATTCCCATTTTGTGAGAATCCTAGTAGCAGAAAGCTGATATTCCTCAGTTCCTAATGAGCAACATTAACATTACACAGGAGATTTTTAATAGACATGAACACAGGGTCTCTCCCTTAGGCACAGGCTTCCATCATTGCTCTTTGGGCATGAAGCAAAGGAAAATAAATCCAATGGCAGGGCTCTGACTGTCAGGATGAGCTCAGCAACAGCAAGGCTCTGTCACCTTGCACAGTAAATATTAACATATGGGATAGATGACACAGCTCTTTCCTTGATTTACCCAAGCATGGAAATCTTGGGTATTATGATTATGAACTGATACAAGAAGAAAGCAGATACAAGTCCTGGAGCTACTGACCCTTGCTGCACCAAAAGCCTGTAACAGACACACAACATCTCACTGAAGAAATCTCACAGAACATTTCACTACAGAAATCTCCTGGATGCCAAAAATCCAGAAAACAAATGAATCTAGCAGGCCATCAGATAAATCAACCAAAATGCAACACATAAATACAAGTCATTCCCTGAACAGCTGAATAAGAGATGGAGCCCACTTAATTAAATAAAAATAAAATTACCCTTTCAGCCCATGTTTCACAGAAGTGTTCCAGTGACAGACAGTAAGATTTCTGCAAACTGTACAAAATGTTTTTCCTTATCCTACAAACAAGGAGCAAATATTCTGAAAGCAGCTTTAGAGTCAGATTTTCACTTTAGCAGACAGACATAAGCTCTCTGTCCAGAGTAATCAAGAGCACCCTGATGTTTTCAGAGGGAAAAACAAGTAGAACTCCCTGGCTGCTTTTGTTAACTTGCACAGAGAAGCTGAAGGTTTTTAACCTGCCCCTCTCCATACATCCCAGCCCCAGGGAGATCCTGACTGCACCACTGGCTCTGGAGCCACCCCCACTGAATTGTGCAACTTGAGGTGCAAAAGTGCTGATGAACTTGCAGAATTTGTGGCCCAGCCAGAGGAGGAATGCCCAGGTTGGCTCTGCAGCACGGGGCCACAGCTGGGTGATTGTGTCACTGCCTCTGGGAGCTCCCCAAAATGGTCCTTTTTCCATGAGATATTTCTCCATCTGACTGCAAATTAACTAAACCAATGAATTAACAGTAATTTGGAAGATTTGTGAATATGCAAGCATATATTAGCAGCTATCTCACAGCACAATGGAGAAATCACTTATTTTCAAGCCCCCTTTATGCTAAACTATAAAATTCCAAAGAAGACTGTATTATGTGACTTGTAGCTAAATAGGATCTCAGACCCCACACATTTCATTATCATGGGCTTGTTTTTAATAGCACACACCCAATGTTTCTATTAATGCTGCCTGTCTACATTTTGTTTTCCCAAAAAAACTGTGTTGGGATTGATATTGGAACAAGTTATATCAGCACAAACAAGTCTGTCCAATGTCACATCAATGCTAACAAGGCTTTTAATGCTGGCTGCTGTTTTAGGGGATGTTGTGTATAGGGTATAAATATTTATATATGACGTGTGTTTGTGAAGACACAGCCATACACAGGGACCAGCCAGACCCAGTTAATCACATGGTTTGAAAATTTCATTGCTTTCAGATGAAAAAGAAAATTATATTAACATATCAATAGCATATACATGCTGGGAGAGTGATTACCCTTTACATCTTCAGGATATCCAAGCACCCACACAGGCCCAGCTACATTAGCACCTGATCTGGAATATTCTGTCTCAGTTTCTCTCATTTCTCCCCTACTCTTTCCTCAGTCTTTCTTCTCCCTTATCTGCCTTTCCTCTTTAGCCTTTACCATCCATCTCATTTCTCTTTCCATTTCCCTTGTTCATACATCTTTCTCCACTCCCTTTTGTCATTCACCACTCCCTCCCTCCTTTTTTTCCCCCCTCTTCCCTCTTTTTCCCCTCTTCCCCTCCTGTTCTCCTTCTCCCACCCCCGTTCCTTGCTGCCTGCTCTGCTTGAAGTTTCCACCTTGTGGGTACTGCTGACTTCACATTTGCTGTGGTGTGAACTTCACATCTGTGAATGGATGACAGGAAAGATTAATAACCCCGTGTTCCCCTTCTCCTTGACTGTGGGCCTTTCTAATGAATAAATATATAAATAAATAAAAAAAAAAACAGAGCTAAAAATCATCTAAATAGAGACCCAGAGCCTGGGAGAAAACAATATTTTGCTGAATCTAGTATTTAAAAAAAAGTAACAAAAAACCCCAACAACCTCTAATGATCTTTAGTTTACATACTCGGCAATTTTTTTCCTAAATAGTTTATGGGAAAAAAAGAAAAGTTAAAGGCAAAGGAATGAGCCCTTTCTCCTGAGCCAATTAAAGGAAAAGTGATTTAAAAGCAGTAATGCAGAAGATACAGGAAATGTATGGGAAAGGAATTTTGATGCCCCACAAAAAGTGGAGCTGTCAGACACAGCATCAGCACGAAATCCCTGTCAGTAACAGCTCTCACACAGACCTGCAGGAATCACACTGCAGAGCCACAGCATTACAGCAAGGAAGGCAATTCTGGGTAACTCCTGCTTTCCCAGGCAGATGAAAATCTCTCCTTTCTGCTCCAGACCTGTTTATACCACCCACAGCAACTCACCCAAAGAGGTGCTTCCCATCACAATCTACATTTTGCTCAATTCTTCATTTGCAAGTTGATTATTTGAATTTAAGTCTTAATTGAAAGCAGAGAGCTCTGTGTGTGATGCCTCTTCAGCACCTTTGCAGAAGGAAGAAGGATCTTTGCATTTAACTCGTTCTCACTTTAATCCTCATCTCTCCCTCAACGTTAAAAAGATCTTAACAAGGTCTTTTATTCTTCAGGGAAGAAGAGATCCATCTGGGATGGTGCAGAAGACTTTTCACCTGGGGCTGCAGGGCAGGTCTGGCAGAGGTCATAGCAGCACCAGGTCTGGGGCTCTCAAGTCATTGCCCCCAGGAAAACACATGTAGAGCAGTGCTACAAATCCTGATCCACAGGCATTCAGCTGGAATGGATGCACAAGCTCATAAATGCCCAGGGGAAGGGGGAAAATAATTAAATCAGGAGCTCAAGCTCCACTTTTTGCTCTTGGGCAAAGTTGTCACTGGCTTTGCAGAGCCCTTTGCCCAAGCAAGGGGCAGAGGAGGATCCTCCCCAAATTCTCCCCTCCTCCATTCATGGTTTGTTGTGTTTTTCTCCAGCACCGGAATGCTCCCTGAGAGGAAACATCTCCCTCTCCTCCATCCCCTGCTGCCCCAGCCCCAGGGCAGCTCCCACACCAGCATCCTTTGACCAGGGGTTTTTCCAAGATGGATTTTCCAGAGCTGTCGGGGACTAGACCAGAAACTTGTGTTTATGTGCAGCCTCAAGAAACAAAAATTCCAACAGTACAAACCTCCTCACATTTCACCTCTGGTTTAAGCTCTGCTGCTCCTCCAGTCCTGGCCACCTTTGCTGCTTTGGAGGAAGAGCATCTCCCACTGCCCCATCCCTCACTGCTGCAGCTGAGGGAGGAGGAGACTTGGTACCTGCAGGAGCCAAATTCAGGGGCTCCTGTGGCAGGGAAACCTCAGATTTCTCACCTTTAGCTGAAAGACTCGAAATTAAATGTGGCAGCAAAGTCCTGGCCTCAACAACCTTGTCTGGGAACACCTGTGCAGCAAACCCTGGTTGCTCTTTTTGAGGTCATCTGTGGCTCTAACTGGGTTATTGCAACAGAGAAAAATACTTTGAACCTTCTAAAAGTCAGTAATTAATAAATATCAGCTACTCTAAATTTTACAATAACTATAAATAAATAAATTTTATGTAATAAACACATGTATAATTGTATAAATATATACAATAAATATATTAATGCGTAAATAAATATAAATAAAAACTAAACCAGGCATGAATCATGCCCCTGCCAACACCTGCACACAAGGTAGTTTTACTCATGTGAATTTACTGATAAGCCCCATAAAATCAAGTGGGAAACCCTTAAAAAAAGATATTTATTAAAAGGTGACAGAATATCCATGCACATCACACACACACAAATTTTTTTAGATGATAGTATTTAAATTTGTTATTCAAGAAGAAAAATCTTCGGCCTCATCCTGCAGTTTTTATTTAGCAAAACTGCTGTGATTATGTAGTGCAGGATCATGCCCAATGCAGCCAATATTACAATCCTTTTCTTGCACTCCAAATTTAAAATAAAGCAATTTTTTCTCTCTGGAAATTTTGCAATATCCACAAATAATAAACTGCTCTAAAATGATGGTGACCTTCAGGTTTATAAATTTGAAAAGAATTCTAGATGGAAGAAATAAATGCAGTGTAAATAACCACTGGGTAATTAAATTTATTTTTAAATAGCTTCAAAGTTCAGAAGAAAGAGAATAACAAAGAATCTCTCATACAGACATGCACAAAGGCTGTGTCTGTATAATTAGTTATCTAGCAGTAACCAAAGTCTTTTTTATACAGATTGATTATTTTTGAGATTGCATCTTGCAAATCTGAACTAGAAATGCTTTTTGTGCAGCGTTCAAACACGAAGCTGCCTTTTGGTAACACTACAGGCTGAGGAGATATTTAATTTAGATTAAACAGGACACTTATGCCACGGTAAATAAATCAGTTTATTAATGAAAGTCTTTTCATTGATGTTTAATGGCCATCATATTTATGGAATTGCTGTAAATCCAAAATAAATGTGTTTAATAATCAATTGGTATTTGTTTATAATGCAATAATTTTCTTTTTGAATCACAATTAAATGCCTTTTAGGAAATGTTAACTTAAAGCTTTACTAGGACCTCTGAAAAGGAGCACAATTAATAATACTTTTCTTGAAAAGGAGTAACAAATGAATTGTCAAAATATTGTAATGAATGTTGTGAAATCCCATAAACGAGAACTTTGAATCGTTAACTACAAAGAAGAGATAACACTTCCTAGGAGCAGATTAAAATTTCTACATTATAATTATTACATTTAGCAGGATTTCTTTTCCTAGGTTTTAATAATTCTAAAATCTTCTTTTTGTAATCAAATTGTTTGATGACTGGGAAAAGAAAAAGAGACGAGAGACATCTTCATTTTCTTATTTCTTTACAGCTACTTACAAAAGAGCTGCACTTGATTCAATAGATTTTCCTTTCCAAAAGCAGTTCTGTACTACTGAAAATTCCCAAGTTTTTTTCTCTCTGATTCATGTGAAAGGCACAATTTCTTTTAAAAGATGGAGGGAAAAGAAAGGATTACACTTAACTCGCTGCCTTTAATTGCAAACATCTCCCTCCCCATCAGCGCGGCACTTGATCAAAACGCCAGGGATAAATAAATTAAGACATCCATCAGATTCCTCTTCCCAGCTGTCATTTTTTTAAAAAAAAAGAACTTGGGAAGTGCCTGTTCTTCCTGTCCTAAGGGCTGGGCTGAGTGGTGCCGGGGTTTCTGCAGTTTTCCAGCACTGAAGAATTTATTATTTCAGTGGTGTCAGCCTTGCACCCACCGGGAGCACCCAGCAGCAGCTGCCAGAGGGAGCTGGGGAACAGCACACCAGGGAGCACCAGGGTTCCTGAGCACTGCAGGGACCCAGAGGGCAGGGAAAGAGCCTCTAATCCTGGTGTAAAAGCGGAATAGCAGCTGCCTGAGAGGCAGGAGTGCAGGGGTAATTTAAAGTGAAGGAGTTTCAGAGGCAGCCGGGTACCAGCGAAGATGCTGCCCCTGCTCCGCTCGGCGCATTTGGCAAAGTTGATGATTTTTTACAGGCTACTTTCTACAGTGGAAGCCGAGGAGGGTGTAAGAGCAGCAGTTCTATTTAAGGAGTAATGTTTTACAGAGGATCTGAAAAGGTTTGAACAATGTGACGCCTCGTTTTTCTTTTGCTCCCCACTCAGGAAGCTGCAGCCTTGTCCACCACTGACAATTATCTCTATTAATGACCCAAAGCACAGGCAGACCTTCAAATTGTTCTTTTCCTAACATTTAAAACAAAAAGGAAAGGAATAAAAGGCAGTTGGTGTGTTTCCAAGTCCTTTCAGGCAGCTATTGGAGTTATAAAAAAAAATAATGCCCACAGCTAAGTGCCCAGTAAAAAAAATAAATCTACTATTTCCTCGAGTTAGCAAATTGAACTGAAACAAGCAGCACCCTCACTTGCCTTCCTTCCACCAGCTGTGGTGACTTTTGAAACAAGAGCCTCCTGGCACAAATATTTTCAAGGATTACCAGTTTGAGAGATCTGGATTTAGAAGATAAAAATCCATGTTGCCCCTTGTCAAAAGCACCACCGGGTGATCCACCCCTCAAAGTCAGGCTGGAAGAACAGGTCAGAAACCCCCAGAAAAAGGATCAATCACAAAGAACACAGCACTCAATGAAGAGAGGAGCTCGTACAAAAACCAGGCTGCTCGGACAGTTTGCGAAGAGAGGGGGAATAAACTCTCCTGATGAATTATTCAGGAGGTGGTCAGCTCTACCTTGGGCTGGATTTCTCCCGGGCACGGGCAGAGGTGAAGTTCTCGGCACTTTGGAGCAGGAGCTTTGCCACGGCCAGGGCTCCTCGGCTGCGCTCGGAGCTGAGAGAGACTCATTTCTCTGCAGGGCTCTGTCAAGTGGTTCAAATTTCTAATAAAAATGTTCACTTCTGCAAAGCAAGGGAGCAGATTTTCCGTAACTGATATGGCACACCCCAGCCCGAAGAGTTTCATAAACCTGCTGTAAAATGTTTGTTTGTGTCATTCAAGAAATCAACAATATTTCAGGAGGCTAGTGGCTATCAGAATCCCATTGTCCTCTCTCTTAATGTGAGCTAGAGCATATCATTTTTTTTTTAATTAATTTTTTACCACTTTTAACTGCATGTGTGCACAGCTATTACAACCAAACTCCAGTGAGTCAAAAGGATCACCCCATCTATGCAAAAGAGTCATAATTAAACATTCAGTCCCTGTCACAACAGCAGGCAGAGCTGAAAAGATCTGACATCCTTAGCTCCAGTACACTTGGAAAAGAAGTACACTAAAGAGAGCTCACCCTTCTGAAGGGGAAAAAAAGAGGAAGATTGAGAAAAAAACAAGGAAGAAAACACATTGTATTGCACAAAACAGCAACTTATTTTGTTTCTTTATAAGTTCTATATTATTTAGGATCTAAAATGTTTTTCTTTTAATTAAAGAACCAAATCATCCTAACTCACTAGGCTGGGTTTAAATTTTACCAGCTCGGTGTTCATTGATTACAAGAGAAAAGTAGCACTTCAAAACATCATTTATTCCCTTACTCATGAAGGAAAAGCAGTGTTTTACATTTGCATGTAGAGCTGGGCAGGTTTGAGAGCTTCTCCAGCACAGGCAGGGTGTCAGGGAGAAGAATGCTGTGGTCTAAGAGCATCTCTGGGCTGCACCTTCCCAGAAGAGAGAAAAATGCTGCCCAGTGACAACCATAAAGAAGTAAAAATAAAAGTTCTGAGTTACAAAAGGAAAAGTAAATAACTTCGACCAGCAACAATAAATTACATTTTATAATTATAACGTCTATAGCAGCTACAATTTTAAAATGAATGTAAAAATTAAACTGAGGGAAAAATAATAAACCCTATACTTTCAAGGTCTCCAAGTGGGTTTTTATGATGATTCAAGCCCAGCCGCAGTGGAAAGCCCCAGAGCTCCATCTTGTGGTTTTTCTGCTCTGAGGCAGAGAAAAGAACTAAAAATAAAAGTAATTTTGCTATTAAACCACTCCGAAATGCAATTTCTTTTGCTGGCATCACACACAGAATCAAGGCAGAGAAGAAAATCATCCAACAAACTGTTTCCTGCTCTATTTTGCTGTGCCATGTCATCTCCTTTTCTCACTTAAGGAAAAAATTCTCTGCTTTTTCCTAACCCACAACCCATTGCAAAGCCATTGCCAGCAGTAGGACCTAAATTAAATAAACCTGTGGTCTGGAAGGGAAAGTTGCTGGGCTGGAGAAGGGCACGGAGCAGAGAGGCCACACAGCTCCCAGCTGCTTATCTCGATTGCTTCTCTTCCCACAAGCACCCTCCTTAACCCCAGAAAAAGGAAAGAATGGGACAGACCTCCTGAATCCCAGACCCTGCAGTTAAATTTTCGTTTGTTCTTGGCTGTTTTATGACATTTGCCTGTACAAGAGTTGAGTTCCTGCAGGGATGGCTCTGGATCCACTCCCTCCTCTGCCTCCCACCTGCAGCTTCTGCATCCATCACAAGCACAAGGGTGAAGTTGTAAGTGCTGTGGGCAAAATGAGAGAGATGATAAAAGGGAAATATAAATGAAGGAGGCACTCCTTGTTCATCTGATGGAGCAAAACTTTCAGCCCTGACACAGGATGGGGCTGTGTTTATATCACAACATTGAGTTTGGCTGCACCGGAGATGCTTAGACTTTACTCAGCTGCAGACAAAGCCAAGTTTGCACCTGTAGATTTCTGTAACATGTTTCTGGGTTTCTAAATTCTGAAGTGGCAACAGGTAAACCCCAACTTAGTTATTCTTTCCCCACTCTGAAGCAGGACCTTCCTTAGGAGGTTATTGATCTGTTTCCCACAGCAAACCACACTCAGAATTCCCATTTTCCTTCTGTTCAGCCCAGTCAAGGGGCATCCCTGAAGATATGGTTTTTGGGAGGCTCATAAATCTTTGAACCTCCTTATTTTTAGATCAAGCAGGAAAAAAACAGAAGTGAGATCTTTTAGAAACATCTCCATTGTGAGACAAACCAGGCAGCACCAGGTCTATAATACATCCTATCAAACACCCACCCTGGAGAACAAGTGTTCCCATGAATCTGCAATGAAATGAAGTGTCTGGTGCCTCCAGGTGACCTGTTTGAAACTGGCCCAGTTTCCACCCAGGGTCTCCATCACTGGACAGGCCATGCCATGCCAGCCCAGCTCCAGCCACAGCTCACTCACACCCCAGGACAGGACTGGGTGGAGCTCAAATCACCTGAATTGAGCTGAACACATGGCAAAACAAAGGAAACAAAGGTAGTGATGGAGTGCAAGGGGTTGGGTTGGCAGTGAAACCTCTCCCCTAACATTTATTACCTCCACTATTACATTGAAACCAAGAATGAGACCCAGAGAGTCTGACAAAGCTGCTATAAGGGCTCACTGATGCAAATCAAGGTGCTGGAGGAAAGGAAGATGTCCTGCAGGGTGTGGCAGGTGAGGAGACAATTCCCTGCCAGCAGGTACAGCAGGAATTCATCCCTGCTCACTTCCACCATCCTGCCAAGGGTTGAGTGGAGCCTGCAGACGTCTCTGCTGTCCTTGGGAGGGCTGGAGGGTGGCCCAGGAACAGCTGAAAACAACCAACCTCTTCCTACGTGCGACAGGAACCGCAGGAAACACATTGTGGAGTTCAGGGAAGGGCTAATGGCCATTTCCCCAAATCCATTTGTCTTTTGGCACTAGGTCGTGCAACCTTTGCTCATCCTGGGACAGGACTTTGCTCCTTCAGGACTTCCACTGGCAATCATGTCACTTTCCTGGATTAAAAGGAACATAGTGGATGCAAAGGAGCAGGGAGGAGCAGAAGGATGGGAGAGGTTAGAGGACCTCAGCAGAATAGCCAAAGCCACACAACCTTGAAGTCCACAATTAAGGGGAATAAAAGCAAATCCAAGAGAAGGGAGAGCATAGTAGATATCTAAGGGGAAAAGACAAGAGCTCTCACAGAGGGATTTTATTTTTAGAGGAAACATTTCAGAGCTACAAGGCAGGAGAGGCACCAGGATAGTGTTTGCCAAGGTTTGGGAGGGTTGTGGGAGGGAGAGGAAGCTAAATAAATCTGAAGTTTCCAGCTATCCTTGTGGAGTATGGGGAAAAAAAAAAGCAAATCATATGTCAGACAGATGTAAATTTGGAGTAAACATGTAAATATAGGATAACTAGGCCATGTACATATCAAAGTCTCTCTTCTTTCCTAAACTCATTTATACAATGGGCTGTATTTATGTTTCAAAACACTTCCCATCAAAATAACCTGAGAGGGGACAGGAATTGACTGACACCTTATTTCTCTGTGTTTGCATTTTTTTGCCATGCAGGGCACAGCCTGGTTCTTAGGGAGTTAATGCACCTGCCATCCCAGTGCTGACAAGCAGTTTTCAGAGAAACATGGAATTTTATTTATTTATTTATCTGAGGAGCCCTGAAGATTGTACTCAGGAGACTTCTTGAGCACTGCCAATAACTAGCAGGTACCAACACATGTACATTTTTGACTGCACCATGATTGATGGTGCTTATTTGTGGCTTGCTGCCTAAACCTCTCTTTTTCCTTTGCTTTCTGACTGTCTCTCTCAGTTGGGCTTTTTTTTAGTGTGGTGGTTTTTTTGGGGTTTTTTTCTCTTTAAATAATAAAGACACTTTGGCCATTTGGAGAAGGGGGAGAAGCAGGGGAGGAATGATTTATCTGGTGCCGCTCTTGTCTTTGAGCTGCTCTATTCCACAGAGATTTTCAGAGCAGCAAGAGGTCAGGGGAGAGAAATTGAGACCTGCAGGAAAGGAGGGGTTTGGGAGTGTTTGGACACAAACTGGCAGGTGCCTTCAGGAGCAGCGATTGAGGGGAACCCACCTCCTGTGTCTGGTCCTGCTTCCAGAGCTCACACCAAACTTCTCTCTCCAGAGTTGGGGCCCAGCTACTTCCCATGGGCAAAAAGATCAGTCTTCATTTCTCTACCCTTCCTTCCCCATCTTCACATCCATGAAGCAGGATCGGGAGGAGAAGTCCATGTTGGAGACACGAGGCTCTAAAACCAGCAAGAATCTGTAAAGTTTGCTCAACGCAACCTTTGCTTTCCTAGCTATCCTTCCCAGCACTCCATCCAACNATTCCTTCCCCATCTTCACATCCATGAAGCAGGATGGGGAGGAGAAGTCTATATTAGAGACACGAGGCTCTAAAACCAGCAGAAATCTGTATGCTCAGTACAACCTTTACTTTCCTCCTGTCCATCCTTCACAGCACTCCATCCAATAACTGAGATTAACAGGCTTACAGCAAACCCAGACAAACCTCTGAGCTGGATGCTGTTCCTCCTTCAATTCCAGCAGTTGCTTTTATCACTTTTCCCAAGCCCCTTCACACCTGCAGAGCACACAGGGGAGAGGCAGAGCAGCGTTTCCTGTTTCCCTCACACCCAGGTTAACCACATACTTTCCTTTCAAAGGAAGAAAATTGATCAGGTGAAGGCTTAAACAGGTACTGCCTGGCAGCAAGACAGAAATGGCAACAGGTCTGTGAGGAGATCCCTCTGAACCCAGCCAGAAATCTTGTGTTGCTCCACGTGGGAGTGATTCACACTGGAGCAGGAGTGTGGCACAGCCCTTGCACCCAACGAGAGGAGATGCAAACTAAGACCCAAAGCCTCCAGATCCTGGGGATGTTCAAAGCTCTTGACACCTCATCCACAATTCCAGCCTGTGAGGAAATCAAAAGGCAGATGAATTTCAGCCAGATCCGGGGGCGCCTGTTTCTGGCCCTTGTCCCAAAGCCCTCCCTGCGTGCACATGTGGCACACGTGGGCTCCACGCTCTGCTCCCGCATGGGCTGAACCCGCTGGGCTCCATGCTGTGCTGGGGTCTGCACCTGGTCTGCTTCCAGCCTGAGCAGCAAACAGCAGCAGGGTGGTTGGGGGCTCCCCGTGAGCTGGGGGGGCTCAGGGGTGTGTCAGCTGAAAGGGCTCCTCACTGGGAAAGGCAAACTCCTCCTGATCCAGGTTACAGCTACACCCAGCCTTGAATGGCTGCCCTCTCCTCGGGGCTGGAGTAACACTGCAGGCCAGGTCTGAAGGGAAAAAGCGAAAGAGAGGTGATTTCGCACCTCATTGACTTTAGAGAGGCACTGGGATTTCGGGACTGAAATGCAGATAATGTGCAGAGGAAAGGGAAAGCACAGCCCAGCATCTCCCAGGGGCTGAGCCCCTCTGGTGCTGAACAGCAACATTGCTGGAGCTGAGGAGAGCTGCAGAGGACACATCAGACTGCTGGGGTGGATGCAAATGTGTTCAAGCCCAGGAAGGAGGAGATGTTCTTCCCGCAGCTCCGTAAGGCAGAAGTGACTCCAGGGCTCGCAGAGTGTCTCTAAGGGACAACAAACCTCCCAGCTACATGGCACAAAACCTCACCAGCAGCATCAAATCTCTCACCACCTCTCTCAGCCTTCAGCCCGTGCACCAGCTGCTCAGAAGGAACCAGCATCATCCCAAGAGACCCCAGAGATTATCTTGTCCAGCCTGGCAGCACTGCAGCTTCAGCTGACGAGTTGATTAAATCCCACAAGAACTCTGGCCATCCACCCAGATAAAGCTGTTAAATTCCCTCCAGGTAAAAGTTCTTGCCTACCACCTCAGGTGCCTGCATTAGTGCTGGGCATCTCCTGCAAGCTCCCTCTTACACAGCATGCTGGCATCACCCCAGGTGCCCGACTTTCCCAAAGCCACTCCAAAATTGTGCATCCCGTGGTCAAGACAGGATTTTTGCCCTTGCACCCACCAAGAGCAGGCAGTGCTGATGGGTCTGTGCATGTGCCTGCGCCCAGTTGTAAAGCTCCCCTTAAACCTGCGGTGTTACCGAAGGTGGGTGGCTGCAAAATGGTCCAACAGTACCATCTGCAGGGAACGGGAGAGGTTGCAGCAGGTGCCAGTGGCCAGGAACAGTTTTAGTCCAGCCCAAATGGGCTCTGCTGTGCTCCAGCTCTCACAGCTGAAGCACCAGCTGCCTTCACTCACTTCAAAACAGATTAACGGGAAGGACATTTAAACACAAAACACAAACAAGGGAAAAGCAGTCTTTAAAACTTGGAAAAACACCCAGTGGGAAGCCCAGGCACACACAGGGAGCAGGTTGTTGCCGTCTGAACCCACGCTGCAGGAATCACCTCGGCTCTCACCCTGGGTCAGGTAGGTGCCCCCAGCACCCTGGGGAGACACAGGTGAGAGCAAAGCTGTGCTGGGGCTCAGCAGAAGGAGCTCGGAGCCAGGAGAACTGACTGGACATGAACATGGAATCCTGTGCCCCAGATAGCTACAAAAAAGGAGATTTTTCATAATCCAAAGGTGGCACTCAGCTGTTTGAGCTGTGACCAGTTCATCTGGGCTGCAAACCATTCACAGAGGACTGCCACCTTTCCTTTAGCTAGTGATTTGTGGTGCTCTCCCTAAAACCACCACCACAGTGAACCTAAATAGCTGCAGCCACAGCGTTTACTGCACATTATTGCATCTGTGAAAGTGCTGACAGGGACAGCTGACAGCCACTCCGCAGAGTAATTCACACCATAACATCATCTCCCAGGCACTTGGGCTTCTCACTGGAAAAATATGCCATGCTTTTTTAGAAATCCAGTGCCAAATTATTGATAAACAGACTGAACCAACTAATGGGACCTCCAGCAATTTTGCTTAACTTTTAAATTTAGGGTTTTTTTATCCTGTAAGGTCTGTTTCAACACAC
Source organism: Erpornis zantholeuca (assembly GCA_013400515.1). NCBI lineage: Eukaryota > Metazoa > Chordata > Aves > Passeriformes > Timaliidae > Erpornis > Erpornis zantholeuca. Next base: position 921,642 of record VZTN01019209.1, on the reverse strand, counting down.
CACGTGTCGTGGTTTAACTGGGCAGGCAGCAAAACACCCCCCAGCTGCTCCTCACTTCTCCCAGTGGGATGGGGAGAGAATCTGAATAAAAGTAAAACTGGTGGGTTGAGATAAAGACAGTTTAATAGGACAAGGAAGAGAGAGAAAAAAATTATTATAAAAGAATTCACAGACAAGTGCTGCACAGTGCAACTGCTCACCACTCCCTGACTGATGCCCAGACAGACCCTGAGCTCAGCCACCTTCCCTCAGTTCACAGACTGACCATGAAGCCACTTTGGCCACTTGGGGCTGTCTGCCCAATTTGTGTCCCCTCCCAAATTCTTGTGCCCCCTGTCCCCTCCCTGTCAGGGCAGTGCGAGATGCTAAAAAGTTCTTGACTTAGTGCAAGCACCACTCAACAACGACCAAGCCATCAACATTGTTCTCATCCTCAATCCAAACCCCAGCACTTCACCAGATACTACAAAGAAAATTGACTCTCTCCCACCTGAAAGCAGAACACCATGTTATAATCAATGATTCCTTTAGCTGTAAGTAATATGTTTATTTTGTCATTCACCTCTGTCCCCCCATGTGAGTAATTCCCTCTCTGTGTAACATTGCTGTAACTCCAGCCTGCTCCCCTCTGGACTTCTGTCCCAAGCAATGTAATTTGCTAAACCCTACACCAAGTCACAGCAGCAAAAAAATTCTAACACTCAATAAACTCTTTTTAGTTTCTTTCACAACATTAAAAAAAATACCCAGAGCTCAGACCCAAACCGTGATCCACCTCTTTATTGAATGGATCAACACAAGGTATTCCTTACATCAAATATTTCACATTATCTACCCTGCAGCCTCTTTGAGCCAGGGACCATCCAGCTGTAAAACACTAGAGTTATTCCCAGCTAAGTTCATAAACCTCACTGATTCCCTAATATCAAGCACTATATAGGATTTGCCACAGCAAATCAGACTCTGTCTCACTAGATTTTAAATCCAATACAGGTGACAAAAAAATTCACAATACACATAAAGTATTCAAAGCCTGGGCTCTGCCACCAGGTAGCCAAGACTGGATTATTCCCAGCTGCAGCTGGCACATGCTACCAGGGAGGCAGAGTGAAGCCCAGGTGCTTTAAAGCCACCAGACATCACAGGACACCAGTGCTGCAGGAGGCAGCTTCTTGTCCAGCTGGAAATGCAGTGCTGGGGTTGATCCAGCTGCACTGCATCAAGTTATAAACAAGACAGTAATCAAAATATTACCACCCAGCACCATTAAAAAATAAGAATAAAAATTAAAGATAGCTTGTCACCTGGACATGTTTCTCTACGTTGTTTGAATTATTTGCATAAGGACAAACTTTTCCACCTCTGTCACTGCCCAAAGCCATTGAAAAGGCACCCTGATCCTCACACTGTGCTCACTGCCTGAGATTCAGCATGCAGTAAGCCACAAGAAACCTTGTGGGTGTGGTTGCAATTCTGGCTTGATGGTTTGTTCCTGCCATGCTCCTCTCTCCGGGGTTGCACCCCATGTCTGTAAAGGACAACAACACAGAGACTGCTCAAGGCTGGCTGGGGAGAGCAGGAGTGTGGATGTGTTGTGGCTGGGGTGGATCAAAATCCACCCAGTGGCTCTGAAGCTCAGAGTAGACAACAGAGATGGGCCAAAAGCAGATGGGAAAAAGGAGCTTATCCTGGGATTCAGTGAAACCTGCCCAAACACTGACCCACCATGAGCTGTTCATCTGTGTGCCTACAAAATGAGCAGCAGGGTCCTTGTGACAGCCAGACCAGCTCACATCTCCTGTCACTAAACCTGCCAGGAGCAGCAGAGGGCATTCCCCTCAGAGCATCGTGCCAGGGTTTATGAGAGCTCCCCTCGCACTTGGCACGGGGTCTGTCTCCTCGTGTCCTCTGGGAAATCATGCACCAGAGCCAGGAAACAAAGAAAAATGGATGTTTAATTCACCCACAAATGAATAGACTTCTCCTACTGCTGCAGCTTTGTACCAAAGCCTACTTCAGTGTCAGATTGGTGGGTGGGATGCACTTGAGTTTAACTCTTTCTAGTAAATGTGCGTTTTCAATCTCCATAGGAAGGAGGTTATCTTAAAACAGGATTAGCTACGAATTCAAGTTTTGTTTGTAAAAGGAGGTTTTGAAAAAGCATATGAGGTCATATTTTAAAGCTGGAAATCAAGCCTGAATGCATTTTCTAGGAGCACCTTTAATGAAATCAGAGGGAATTTTCATGATCAGACGAGGCTGTCTATAAATCTCTATTCCCAATGAAAAAGTCACCTCCTCAGTGCTCCCTGCCCCTCCCGCTCAGAGATTAAGACAAACCCACACCTTTCTGTGTCCTAGTCAGCTCTGCTTTCAGATCCCCCTGATCCCAGCAGAACAGGCAACCAGCAATGAGGGTTGGGAAAGAACATCCCCTTACCTTGGCCCAGTTACAGAACTGCACTTTCAGGAGGCTTTAAAATCCATGGCAAATCTACCTGTGCTCTCTTTACAAAAGCAAATGTAGCACAAAAACATGCATCACAAAGCAGATGAAAATCATCATGTAGAAGAAGGAGGGGGCTTTATAAACACACACAAAACCAGAGATATGGGCATTTCCTTTCAACAGAGGAAGCAGAACCTGTGCTTTGCAATCTGTCACTGCCAGGGAAGCACCCAGCCAGGGCTCCTGGGGCTCCCCCAGCCCTTGATCCAGAGCTGCTGAAGTCAAATATTGCTCTGAAAAGCAGGCAAGGACTTTCCCCCAACCCATGACCCACCGAGAGCCTCTCCTGGGAAGGAGCATGTGCTCAGTGCTGACTTTTGTGGGTTTGTCTCCAATCAGTTCACATTATTTTGACACAGTTTGCCTCTTGCTGCCGAAAATGACAGCTCCCTATATTGACACTGCACAGTATATTTATTCTAGTTTAGCACAATCTCTGGGCCATGGCATTTAAAGCTGCAGCCCATGCTCAATCTGTATCAGTTTAACATGCCAGCACCATATGGTTTTCTATAATCAGCTGCAGCATTGTGCTTCAAACCCACTGCTGCATTTATAATATTATTGTATGCTGCACAAACACCAATATTTAGAAAGAAAAATGTCCTTTTTATTGGCCTCCTGCTGATACCCCAGCTGTTAGCCAAAGCACGCAAAGAGTTTCTCTTCTTTTGCATGCAAAAAAAAAATAAAAATAAAAGAGCCCAAAGGGTTTTTTAAAAAATCTTACATCTGTCTGAAAGGTACATTTTGTCCTGCCCCAGTAGGTCTGTAGGACTGAGTTAAAATGTGGGTTTTTATTAGATGAATTGCATCATTAAATTACATTATAAAAACTAAAAATGCACCATTAATTTTCAAAAACAATAGTAAATACATCTCATTTCTGATACATGATTCTGCATTTAATTTTTGCCCTGGGCCACATTTTTCCAACAGGCTCACTGTCTTCCATTATGCAGACTACACAAATGGAGCTAAATTGCCAGAGTTGGGGGGAAGGAGATATTGGTCAAATGTCTAATGTGAAAATAAATGAATTTCTAATCAGCTGTTGCAAAAAGAAAAATTACTTTTTGATCTCGGCTCAGCCAAGCAAGAATCTACCTAGCTCGGGTAATAAGATCCAATGGAATTGTGCAGGATGCAGAGAGAGACAAAAGGCTGGACAGACAGACAGCCATGGCAGTAAATGAGGTTCCTGCAGTCAGTTCTGTATGAGCAGCATTTCTTAATTAAAGGCATAGAAGTTCCCCTGGACTGGAGCCTCACTGCTGCAGAGTCTTCACCAACAATGCAGCTGCTGTCCGAGCACCCATGGATCACTGGGGTGGAAAGGGAAGGGATGGTTAGAGGTCATGCCTTAAATGGCTCCCTAGAAACAGAGACCAGACAGGAATAAAGGAATCAAGGAGGGATTGATTGGAAAGGCCTTCAGAGGTACACTCTGGGCTCCAGAGGCTCCTGCCTCAGTGCATCCCAACATGGACAAGGACAGCTCCCGAGTTCTTCCCACTTGGATCTCAGCATCAATTCCCCAAGCAGAAGCCAGGCAAGGATGGGATTTGCCCAAGCTTGCCCCCCTGTCCCCAAGATTGTGGTTTGCAGTTGTTGGGCCTAGGAGGGTCAGGGTGTCCTTGGAGAGCTGGAGAGGCTTTGTTGTGTGTGTGTGAGCATGAGAGAACAGCACTGAACGAGCTCCAGGGAACTGCAGAGTGACATTGGGCAGGGCAGGGCTGGGAACATAGAAAAGTTAAAACCTAAGGCATCAGAGGGAGTGTGTCTGTCTGGGCAGCCAAGGGTGGAAGCAGGACAGAAACAACCACCCCAGCACTTTTACATGAGCCATGAACTTCAGGTTAAGCCAAACCTTGCACAAGGTGCCACAAGCCTGGCAGAGGCCAAGGATGTGCCTGTGCTCGGTGGCTGTGGTTGGCTCTGACACCACTTCTCTCCCTGCTGGGAAATCTCCCTGCCAGCCAAGCAGGAGTGAGCCCAAACCAGCCCACAGCAGAGAGCTATAAACATCTTCTGGCCAAAAATCTCCCTTGGAATGGGTCCTGCCCCACAAAATGCACCCAATCGGGGCACAAGCATCCCCCAAAGCCAGAGGGATGGCCCCATCCATCTCCCACGCAGGTGCAAAGTCAGTACGTGATGCCCATACCCCAAAGAGCTGTGTTTGCTTTCCCAGGGAAGGCAGACCAGGAGCAGAGGAGCTGCTCAGGCAGGCTCCTGAGGAGCTGGCACCCACACCAACCACAGCTCAGAGGATTTTTGCTCCCACGACCTAAATGCCCCTTAGTGGCTGCAGGCACATGCTTGAGGAGCATTTCCCATTTCAGTTGGTTTTAGAGGAATTTAGGTCAGACACTCAGAGATGTGAAATCAAACCAAAATCATAGAATCACAGAATAGTTTGGGTTGGAAGGGACCTTAAAGATCATTTACTTCCTACCCCTGTAAGTGGAGATAGCCAAGAGTTTTACTTCAGAAGTAAAACTGATCCAAAGCACATCCCAATTTCAGGGTCACCTGGAAAACCCCTGGCTGCCAATGTTTCTGAGCAACCAAACACAAAGGAGAGATCACTGAAAGTGTGGAGAAATGGAGAATTTAATTCCTTCAGAAGACAGGCAAGGAAGACTTGAGTCCCAGTTTTGAACAGCCAAGCCCATCAGAAGTGTTTTATGAGTCATATTTCTCTGCCTCTACCTACCCCTATTAAAAATTACTGTGTGCTATTTATGGTAGGAGTGAAACCCCCCCAGTAAAATTGATAAAAGCTGTGGTGATCAGGAGTACAACTACAGGATTATGTAGCAATATTATAAGATAGTTATGGCTCAGTATCATTTTACACATAAAAAGGTTGAATCCTGCTTTTTGTAGGAAAGGCACAGAATAACTGCACAGAATTAGAGCACTCTATATTTAACTATTGTAAAGAGTTTATGATTTATATTATTAGTAATTTTTATTAAAGTAATGACTAGGGGTCAATGCAGAATAAGCAAAATATTTCTTTTTTGGTCTCAACAGTGAGGCCAGGCTGCATAGGAGGAGGGAAGGGAGAATGTGGATCAAACACTGATGCAGCCCATGGTGTTTCTAACATTCTGTGCTGTTTTTATGGAGCTGGGATAAATTTAAAAATTAAGGGAATCCCAGGAAGAGAAAATGAGAATCATAAAAAGAAAAGAAGATAAAAAACGCATGGAAAATCCAAAGAGATCTGCTGCTGGGTTTCTTTTTCTATCTATTTAGTTTTAATAGAAACAAACATTTCTTGTGTCAGATGTTACTGGGAGCTCTCTGTTCCCCACCAGCCACATGAGTGATGGTTCCTTACCCTCATAAGTTAACAACCATCCCCTGCTCTCCATCCCCCACCGTGCCAGGCAGCAGCACAATGCACCATTTTTATAATCTCCTAATGGATGAAAAATATTTACCACATTACCCTCAGGTAACCTTGTCAAACCACGACAGGAGCCACACTGCCCCACACATCCCTGTTTGGGAACTTCTGTGCCAAATTAATTAACATGCAACAATTTTCCAGAAGCCAGAGGTTGGAGTGGAACAGCAGAGAAAGGCAAGTGCTCGCCCTGTGAAAATGTTCAAGGCTAAAGGAAAAAAAGACTTTTCTGCACCTGGGTGAGAAATCTTAAAAAAGAAAAAAAAAAAGGCAACTTGTCAAAGCTTGGAGCAAGGAGGGAAGGACTTTCTGCTGCTGCTGCTCAGTCCAGAGAGCCTCCCCTGGCTGGCAGCTCTACTCACTGCTTCAACAAGTCCAGGAGTTTAACTCATGAGCTACTTACTACAGAACTCAGAGAGAAGTAGAAACCAGTGGTTTTGCCCCAAAATGATCAGCAGCCTCCAGCAGCAGAGCTCTGGAACAGCCTGCCCTGAGCATCTGGACCTGCCAGACCTCCTGCCCCAGGGAGGCTGCTCTGGCTTAGGGCAGAAACCAAATTCAATGCAATCCCATGTCTGAGAAACTTCCCAACTGAAGATATTACTCAAATTGATACATTCCTGGGGGGAAAAAATATTACCTGTTACAAATTATCAGCGTTTTCCTCCAAACGATTTAGTTTTGACTAAAATATTTCAGGCTCGCTCTGGGCACGGGGGAGGCTGACAGGCTGCCAAAGGTGGCAGGAAGCAACCCAAGAGCTAGGACAGATAAAGCAAGGAGCTCTGTAGGGAATGAGGGAAATAGTGGCCAAGGTCATTTCTGTGGGCTACCAAAGGACTTATGGGAATTAATACAGCTGCTGCCACGAACTGCTTTTTGGAAAAGCATCCCAAGAGTTTTACCTTTATCTAAACTTCCCACCTGACAATATGAACAGCATGAACATTTTTGACCCTGATAGCTCTATTTTAGCCTTATCTTATCCTTTTATCATCATATCTATTTGCAATATATTTTTTTTTTCATCTTTTTGACATACAGGGGTTTCCATCCTTGTAGCCTTGCTAGGCTTTTATCAATTTGCTCCCTTGCAGTTTATTTATTTTTTTTTTAATCATAGATAAATTAATATTGCCATGTCCTTTTATCCAAGCTGATAATAGTGATAATTGAGGATAGACTCTTTCTGAAACAAAAAGCTGCTTTGCTTTCCTTGGAATACACAAACCCTTTCCAGCAGGGACATAAAACTGCTGTACACTCAAACAGCCCAAACCCCACTGGGCCAGTGGCCCAAGGCAGGGCTCCCCACTGCAGGCACTGCCTGTCTATGGAAGGGTGTGCAGGACCCAGCCCTCCCAGCCCATGTTTGAACAGATCCCTTCCCAAATTCCCACATCACTACTGCACTTTAGGATGTTTGTAAATGCAATACCACAATACACATACAGCAGATTCCACACCCATTTCCTGATCAGCAGCCTATAGATCACTGGGGAGATTTTTTTTAAAGCAGACTCTCTGTTTTCAGAGTGCATATTAATTACCCTTAAGCAGGTGCAAAATCAACCTGTTCATTATTGTTTCTTCGAATCCTTAATGGTAGTTGCAAGGAAATAAATCCAGTTAATGCAATAAAAGGATTTATTGTCATCTAAATTTATGCCAACAGTTTAATCATAACACCTTTCCATCTGACAGACTTCCTCGGGAACAATTTGCCCCACAATTTGTCAGCAAGAAAATGGCCTTGTATAGATGCTGGGAGAAAATAAATGCTAATACGTGGCACAGTCTTTCATTCTTTTAATTGCCCAGGGAGTTTAAGGAAGACAGACTTATTTACTCACTGTAGGAAGTGTGCTGTAATAAATTATCACTATTACAAGCCCAAATAAGTCCCTGACAGTGACAGAACCAGGGGTGGAAGGGAAGGGAGGGGAGGTGTCGGCATCCAGAAAACATCTGTGCCCAGGAGCAGGGGTGTGAAGGCACAAACATCCACTGCACATCCACCTTGGCAGCTTCAGCACTGAGGGATTAATAATCAGGATCCATACAGGAGCCCTGGAAGACATTCCTGGCATTTTAAAGGGATTCTCACAGGCTGTAACGTGAGCATCCTCCTTGCTCACTTGCTGAAGGATTCCTGGCACTCTCCAAGTGCTGGACCCACTGTGCAGCATCCTGGCAGCTCCTGTTGCCTTTCCCTGGTCTTAAAACCAAAACATGGTTTATGGGGAAAAGGGCTTTTTACCTCAGTATTTATTTATTTAAGAATCCTTGGGTGCAGCACTTGGTCCAGGTGGAGTGCCCCAAAAATGCATGTACACCTCACACTGAAATACACACAATTACAGGCCTTGCAAAATTAGCATATTTATCAAAGATCTTCTAATGAGAGGCTCGAGTGACCCTCTTGTTCTGAGGAACTTTCTTCCTCGATGGACCTATCTTAGTTTACAAAAATATGTCTTGGAGACGACTTTGGTCATCCTGGGGCTCCCAGGATGTTTGCTCTCCTGGTTTAACAGTGCCGTGGGGCTGAGCTGAGTTCTCAGCCTTGGGAAGTTACAAGTGTGGGGGCTAAAAGGACTAAGAATACATAAAACTATAAAAGAGTGTGTAAGAGGAGTATAAAAGAAAAGGCAAAAAATCATCCTGGCATCACTCCCACCCCTGGCACTCCCTTTGGGCCAGCCTGGAGCTCAGAGGTCTCAGGGACAAGGTGAATGCCACCCTCTGCTCGGGATCACCTGCACCACGGGATCATCCCATTTGCAGCACCTTCCTCCTTCCCACTGGGGAGGCAGGAGCATCACACTGACCAACAGGGCATCTCCCTGAGGCTGGAGCCTCCAGGGCTGAGCCCAGCTCAGAGCAGGCAGTAGCAGCCCCTCCACATGAGTCCAGGTAAGTGTGAACTTCTCAGCTCTACCAGTGAGTGGCTTGAGAAATTTATCTGCCCACTGCAGCCACTGTTTGTGAGCTCTTTCAGATGACACCCACGCCCAGCAGGGAGGTGAGGGAAGCAGCAGAAACAAGCAAAGACAAACTCAATGTTCCCATCCCAGACACCTCCTCCTGGGGTCCCTAATGAATGCCAAGGACCCCAAGCCTGTCCTTGAAATGAGATTTGCCTATTGCCATAACAACAGCCTGGCATTGCCACAACACAGACAAGCTTTAGGTATTCCCCTCTCTTATTATCATTACTTTATTTTCTCTCCTTTTCTTTTTCCCCTCTTTTCCTTGTGTCCCTCTCTACAAAGACTCCCTCATTTCTCTGAAACAAATTGCCTGCAGCTTGCTTTCCCATACATCACAGAGTGGGGACCAGGCCTTATCAACGCTGCTCTGCTTTTCCCATCTATTACCCGGTTTGTTTGCACTTTTATCCCATCGTCCTTGCACAAGGGAGAAAACATCCATCATCCATACATCTGCCAGCTGTCACGGGGCTGTCAGCACGGTGACAGCCAACATGACAAAACTGTTGTAACACTGCACCAGCGCTGGGGCTGAGTTGAGATTAAACAGGCAGGAAAAAAAAAAAAAAGGAAAAAAATTTAAAAGTCGATTTAGCTATAGAGAGCAAAAGAAAAAAATTAGGAACTGCAGTTTGTGTAAAGAAAAGAGGGGAGTGAGGAGAAAGCGGCAAAGAGGGAGGTGAGTGAGTGAGTAGCAGAGTGAGGTTTGTTTAAAGAGATTTCAGAGAGCTGGTACAACACAGAGAAGCTGTGATGGGTGTTTGTTACCTGGCTCAGATGAGCATTCCTGAAGCACAAATGGGGTGCACAGCACTTCACTCTGTGTGGCCAGGAGCCACAAATCTCCTGCAGGAACATGGCAGGACTCAGGGGGTCAGTGCTGGACCCCAGGTGACACGGGAGGGACACAGCAACCTCAGCAACAGGGTTGGGGACCTTTGCTGCTGCTTTGGTTTCTCTCTCAAGCACTTTGAACAGAGCTGCAGGTCCCTCTTTCATGGCCATTTCCTTCCTCACAATTCACTTGTAGCTGTGCAGAGCCCTTCCCAAAGCCCTGAGCTGGGCAGTGGGAAGGCTGTGACCCAAACCCTGAGGAGAACATTTTTTAATCAAAGCATTCAATGCCTTTAGCATGACTACAGCCCCAGTGCCATGAAAATGCTTTAGAAAGCTGCAGTTAACTCGTTCCCATCAGAGGACAAGTTACACCAACATTAAACCTTTGGATAATACAGCTCTACCCTAAATGTCATAACTACTGTCCAGCCATGCCCTGCTTTGAACTCCTGGAGGGACCAAGACCTGCTGAGCACATCTGTGGGAAAGATGAAGCCCTATTCTAGGGCTTGTCCACAAGCTGACTCCATGTTCATAGGATTTTTCAGAAGGCTTATTTGTTATCAAGAACAGAAAGCAAACTTTTTCTCCCTCCAGCCATGCTAGCTGGAGGGGTCATCTGTGTCCAGCTGTGTCCCTCTCTCTCTGGAGCAGAGTCTCACAAATATAAAAACAAAGAAAGGCAAAACTCTTTCATTGGTCAAGGAAAACACCTTACCAAAACATCTTTCCTATTTACATTTTTGTCAAGGATTTCTCCTGGGAAGCTACGAATGTTCCCTTTGGAAATGGAGTTACATGTTACAATTCAAGACAAGTTAAAAAAGGAATTGCTTTCTCCAGCTTGTTGCTGTGTTCTCTCTAAGATCCACTAAAGAGTCAGCTCTACACACCTGATGGTACCTTGCTCTCCTCACGTTTTCCTCACCACCATTCAAAATAGGAAGTGCCTCACCTCTGTCACCCCTTTGGCCACAGTGAGAATAGAAACCAGTTATAAACCCTCAGGATGCTCTTGTGCTAAAGTGAAGAGAAAAATCACCATCCATGTGGCCAGGGGCTGATCCTCAGGTTGTTAAAGACACCTTCCCCTGAAACACTCCAGTGACAACATGTCAGAGACACAGAGCAGCACTGCTGCGTTGTGCATGCTGGGAAGGCACAGCACTCTTAACTCCAGGAGTGCAGACAGCCAAAGCCAGCTTCAGCTCAAACCTATAGATGTTTATTTTCTGGGGATACCAAAATAGACCTGGAAAACTTGCCCATATTTATTTTTTACTGATTTAATCACACTATGCAGTCTGAAATCTATAGTATGGGAATATTAATTTAACAAGTAGAGATTTTTTTTTGCTTGCACTTCCTTTTCAGAGAGTTTTGCTTTGCAAGCAAAGCACCATTCACTCAGGGATGTCTCTTTGCTGGCTTCATTTTTTCAGAACTTCTGAGTGAAAAACATCGGAATGAGCTTTAACCCACTCTTGATACCAGTGCACAAGAGTTGCTGTTCCAGCCTCCCAAACCCACAGCACAAAGTCAATCCCACTCTGGGAGCAGCACCACATTCCCTCAGGAAGGGTTTTTGTCCAAAATCAGTAAAAAACCTGAGCTTCTCAGACTGGGAAAGGAGTGGCCAGACAAGAATAGGAATCTTTAAGCTCGTGGGCATCACTGGGCAGGTAAAGGGGTGGTGGCAGAGCACAGCTCCTTGCAAAGCACAGAGTGGGGCAGCAGGTGAAGAGAGACAAGAAAAGAGTCTAAAAGCAGGAAAAAGAGGCTTTTTCTTTCCACCCCACCACATGTTGCAGAGGGGAAGTCACGAACGCACATATATTCAACTCAATAAATTCGCAGAGGGAAAAATCCATCAAGGGCCATTAACAAATGTGTTCCCTTTGGCTCATGAGTTCCCATATAACAGATTGCTGGAAGGATATATTGAGGGAAATACATGCATACACAGTAACACCATTCCACTTCCAGCCACAGTGGACCACGGGTCTGAGACAGAACAGCTGCTTTTATATCATTTTTCAAATATTCCTACTACATTTCTAGAAAACAATTCTTAGGAAAAAAAATGATTCAATTTGATCTAAAAACAGTCTTTCTTCCAATTTACAAATCAAATATATAATCCAAATATGTCCCGAGCCCTTCAAAATATTAAGAGGTGAATAAAAAAAGAAAAAGCAAAAAAGGAGTAGATTATTCAAGGCTGCAAAATCCAAGTTGGAATTGAGGTGAGAACTTTTCCATCAGCCCTGTCAGAGTTACAGTTAAGAAAGCTCTTGTTCAGTGTTTCCATCTAAGCAAGACCATCTCACCTTCTTTTACTTTCTTATATTCAGAGATACTTAAAGTGGATCAAAGTGGACCAAGAAAATCCATTGAAAACAAAAATCTTATTTATTAAAAAAAAAGCCAGTAAATAGTTTTGATCATATCACAACTCAGTGTTGATTACAGCCACCTGAAACTTTGTGCCACCAGCAAAACCTTCTCAAAAAACCAAATGGTTTAGCCATGGAAACAATAGCAAAGGTTATGGATAAGAAGAGGAGAACCTGGAAAATCCTTTTCCCCATGCCCTGGTGGCATCATTTCATCAGCACTGGGAGGGCCAAATTCAGCCAAGCACTGCCAATATTCACCTTAGAATTCAGGGTTTCTTCCAAGCTCCCTCTTGTTTGGGTCTAAAACTAACCACAGTTTAGCCAAGGTTGTGCCTGACACTGCAACTCCGCAGGAAATAAGGATTGTTATGGTTAAGAAAGCATGGAAAAGCTTCTGTGTTCCTTTCCCCAACTACTTTAGTGTTTCTGCTAAATAAAAATCCATTTTTATCCTTAAGGGAGCTGAGCGCAGAGATGTTGTTTTACGTCCTGCTTTTTGCCAGTGATGATGTATGTCCCTTTTACAAACTTATCTCTGGGTTTTTGCTCAGTTTATAAGCTAGGAGCAATCTTTCTTTCCTAAAGCTTCCTTCTCTCACAGTCTGGAGGAACCTTGAGATTTCCTGCTGGTGATTTAAAGGGCTATAATACTCGCAGGCTAGATTTGTTTTAGTGTCCATAAAACTCAAAAATTTCATAAAACAATTGGTGAAAATAAAATTACCAAAAAATGATGTACTGCCAGCAGACTGTATAATAGTTACGGGGGAAATGGAGAATATGATTCACTGGGGTATAAAAATGACAATGTATTTATTGCAGAGCAGTGACAAGAAACTAATTTGTCCCTTTTACTTTTCAGACAGGACTTGAATTCCGATTTTTCTCCTTTGCCTGTGCTGTGGCAACATGCACATTGGCTGGAGGGACAGTGGCAGCTGTGGCCACAATGCCAATTATTTGGTGCCATTGCAAGAAGAAATGGAGAGAGGAGTTGCTCTTTTGAGCGAAATACTCATGGAAACTGCAGAAATCTTAATTACAAGCAAACACCTTTGGCTAAAATAACAAGTGTTAGCCCAGAAATTGGTCTATTTGTGTGGCTGAAATAGAGTTAATTCTCCCAAACTCATTTTCTCTTCTTCTTTAAGTCAAACCACTCCCACGGCACACATGTTTTCCTCCTTAGGCTTCTCCAGAAGCTCACAGGAAAAACGAGCAGATTTCAGAAAACCAAAGGTCCAGAGTGAAGACACAAGCAGCAAGTGAGGGATTTGGCTCGAGGAACCACACCTTTTTCTCACCTCAAATTGTGCAATATTCAGCTCCTTCCCACCCTTTGGACAGTTTCCCCCTTTTTGCTCTGGCTGCACACTCAGGATGGGGAGTTGGAAAACCTCATTAAAACACAGATTCAGAATTAGATCTGGAAATGAGGAAAGTGGGGTTCATTCCCTTAAAAATAAAAGAAGTTATGCAACTTGAAGCATAAAGCAATGAAAAAAATGGATTTGGTATTACCAAATGAAAAATTCCTAGAGGAATGGGTACACAATAAAATTCAAACACTGCTACAGAAAATTCAGCACCAGGAAGTGGAGATCCCTGGCACAATCAAGCAAAATATGCAGGGCATGTCATCTTCAGCTTCCTTTCTCAGTGGTATTTTGGGGGGGTCTCTCTTGTTTCAGCCATGCTACCTCGTGTGAGCAAACTTGAAAAACATCAGGTCCTGGAGAACAGAGAAGTTCCCTCAAACCTTGGGCTGCAGGGAGAGGCTCTGCCCATGCCACAGCAAAGGTTATTTATGTCTAAATATCCCTTGCCATTGCTCACAGGGGTGAGCACAGTGGCTCTGCTCTGTGTCTCACTGACACTTCAACTCCATATCATAAAGTGCTTCTGCTGGCACTCCCTGCTCTGGAAAGCCCAAAAGAGAACAGGATTGATTCCAGGACTGTATAAACCAGGTTTTATGAGGCAAGCAAAGCAGCTGAACACATTGCCCAGGTCATTGTCCTAAAATGCACCATAAAAGTGCTCTAAATTCTCTCTGTTTTGGGGATGGAGTGGAAAGCTCACTTCTTCCCCCAGCTTGCACAGGTCCCTGAAGTTAATAAGTTTCTGTGGATTATAAAGCCCCAGAATTGGATTTCACCACAATTTCAATTTGTTGTCTCATCCTGTGCTATTAAATATATGTATTTTTATGAGCCCCCTTACTCTCCTCAGCCCCCAAAATGAAGGGCACATCCTGCCATTTGCTCCTGGCCCATAGCACTGTGAGTTCTCATGGGTCCCTCTGGGTCCTGCCAAGAGCTCCTGAGGGAAGCTCTGGACCAGCTGAACATGGGCTGGGTACAGGCTGAGGGTCTGGGATACCTCCAAATGTGGGATCATAACCCCAGGAAATCCAGCCACTGTCTCACCACAGCACTGCCTCTGGAAAAGGCCCTGCACACCAGCCTGAGCACAGCTCATCCTTACAAAGTGTGAGTATTGCATGATTCTTAGCATTTTCCCAGCTCCCACTTTAATCAGTGAGGATGAGAAGAAGGGAATCTCCTGGCGTCTCACCTAGCAAAGCCAGAGCACTGCACCCACCACCTTGTCTCCTAAGCCATGGGGTTTGGGGTCATTCCAGCATTGCCATGGACAGCAGAGCATCTCATCACAGCCAACTCCACTGGGTTTGGAGTGGCAGGAAGAAGAGATGGATCACTCCCAGCAGCTGGAGAAAATACATCCTGCTGCACACAGTTTCAGATTATTTAGGCAGAGAACCTGGTGTTTGGCATTTCAAATCAGCTTGGAACCCCAGAATCACCAAATCATTAAGGTTGAAAAGGACCTGCTGGGAGCATCAAGCCCAACCATTAACCCAGCACTGCCAAGTCCCTCACTAAACCATGCTGGGAAGCACCAGAGCCACCTCTGCCAGACCTTCCCCCTTAGTCAGTCAAGGACTGCACATATTTCCTCCTCACTCCTTCTCCTTAAACAAAGAGGTGCCAGATTTTCCAGTTACCAAATTGCCAGCAGACATGTTTATTCTGCCATCGTCCTTGAGGCTTTATTCATTTACCTGCTAATTTTGATTCTATTTTCCACCCTAGTCCTATGAGATGAAAACTTAATTGAGGCTCCTTCCTCAGCTTCCTAACCTGATCAGAGAGCAGCTCACACTTGACATGGGTTGCTGCTGCCAAAAGTGACTTGTAAACAGGGGAGAGGCCAACAGAGTCAGTTTGAGTATGAACTGCCATCCACACTGTTAATTACACTTGGTCTAAAATTTAGGAAAGAAAAGACTCAGTTTTTATAATTAATTAATTCAGCTGCAATACAGAGAAGGGAAGAGTGAAAAAGTTCTCTATCACCCACAGAAGAAAAGCCCAGGTGGAGCTGACAACCTCCAAGGTACTCTGCAAACTCCACAGCTCTTTACTAAAGCACCTACTTTGCCTGCAGCAAACCAAGCTTCTGGCACTCCCAAACTTTTGATCCTGACATGGCAAAATCCTTATCCACCTAGCAGGCATAGGGGAGTTGTTCTGTGACTATTTCTAAGCAAAGGAGGGAGTGAGTCACCCATTGTTTTGCTTTTATTCCATGAGGTTTAGATGGTTTTGGATTAAGGATTTTGGTTTTAAACTGTTGCTGAATTACAGATGAAACCCAATAAAGTTCCCTGTACAAGAGCATGAAGCATTCAAATAATTACCATTTTCCTGAGATAAAGCAGTTTGACTCTTGAGCATTTTGGAGGTAAATTCACTATTTCTTAGGGCTGAAAACAAATTAGACAGTGCTAACATGTCTCTTGCTCTCCAGAACAATAAAAATTAAAGCCCAGAACGATAAGATTTAAAGTTTAAAAACATTTTCACAGGAGATCTGGCTTAAAACCCAGAGCCAGCACTGACCTGTGAGGAGCCCTGGCAGGGCAGCAATTTTGGTTGCCCCACTTTTCTCAGCCCACACCTGATTCTCTCACTAAAGGATGTGTCAAAACTACATTTGTTCTTTTTTGTGCTCTGCTGGCCAAGAAGAACACTGGTGTTACCAGATCAGCACAGAATGTAGATGTAACACCATTTCTGTGTCTGATGGGGGGGTTTGTAATCAATACTACAACAAGAAAGAGCTTTATTACCAAAAATCACAAGTAGCCCCTGCCTCAGTGATGTCCAGAGTATCTCACAGTGCACAGCTGTTTTTCTGGAGGTTTTTAGCATTTCCCTGTGTGGATTTTTCAAGAAGTATTTCAGGGTTACAGATGTACTCCCACAGCCCAAGCACACAGGCAGGTAACTCACTGCAAAGCAAATCAGGTAACTCACTGCAAAGCAAATCATTGCAGGCAGACAGGGGAGGGAGGCAGAGCTGAGAGTGCCCATCCCAGGCAGCACTGAGCCCTGCCTGGCACAAGCAGCTCACTGAGCCCCTCTGACTCGACTGCTGATGTGTCCACACAAAGCAGCTCAGGCAGGGAACATCTCCATTCCCTGTCACTCTGGGTTTCACCCTTCTGATTGTTTTGAAAATTTGCTCTGGAGTTCCCACGAAATTCTTCTGTAAACAAAAGCTGTAACTGTCTCTCTTGTTTTCATTCCATTCCTGAAAGAAGAGGTTTTTGATGGACTTCTGTCCAAACCAATGGAGTTGGATAGGAGAAGATCTCACTGTCCAATCCATGGAGTTTCAAAGAATTGTATAAAAACTGTAAAAAATTAAACTCCTTCTTCTGCTGCCACATCCACCGTGTGTGTGTGTGCTCCTTTCCTGCTCTCTAGCGACAATTCCCCACCTCTCAGAGTCTCAGACACTCTCTGTGCTGGCTCAAAGGGCTGACACAGAAATACCAAGCAGTGTGTGGCAGGTTCCTGGTGTGTGCTCTGCACACAGGGATGCAGTGATGAAATTCCCCCCAGTGCTCCAACCCTGGGCTGCCCTTTCCTCCTCCCTCCTCTCCCCTCCAAGAAGTTTCTTTTCAAATGTTCCTGTATTTGCACCATTAATGGCACCACCATCTGAGCTCCTCGACCTGCACACAGCAGCCCTTGGATGGTGGATTTGTTATCCAAATGCCAAGAGTCTTGTTATCACTAATGACCTTTGGGAAGCAGGAGGACTCATGCACCATGGTCTGGGTTTATTTACCCAGCTGGCATCTTTTAACTACTGAAAAATGTGACCCCTTTAAATCATGTAGGCCCAGATATATGTGTCTGCTTAACGCCTGGTGACTGCTGACAGAGCACGTGGTGACCCTCCCAGCACAGCTGAACACTTTCAGATATTAAACAGGATCCATTTTCTTAGACTTTGCCTGAAATCACTTTCGTGGCTAGAAATCTGAATTATCCCAGTCTAAAGAAATGAAATCTGTGAATTTACACTGGAGAGGAATTTCCTAAAACACCAGGAACACATGCATGTGGGCACAGAGATAAGAAAACCATCCACCCCACCTTGTTAAAAAAATAAATTATATATTTTGATCAGCTAATAATTTATCACATCCAAGCTACTTGATTGATTTAACCTTTTTCCAGCAGCAGGTGTTGTTACCCTACAGATCCCAATTCCACAGTATATGAGGCAGCTTTGTGGCTGAACAGGTAAGTGACACAGGGGATGTGTCACCTAATGGACACTGGCCTTGCTCAAAAACTGTGAACTTAATACTTTGATTCGCACATGCAAACTATTAGTTTGGGATATGGAATACTGCTGTGCACAACTTTAAACTTTATAGAAGAAAAAACTTTCATACCAGCAGGGTTTTATAGTCCCAATTTTCATGGGAAGTATTTGACAGAGAGGCGTGAACACAGCTGAAACAAATTCACTTAAGATGTTACAAACTTCCCTCAGATTGCACATGTGTTTAAGGGTTCTGCTGGGCTAAGGACCAAAAATTCAGTCACAGGAATCCTTCTCATTCACTCTGAAATTTCCTTTTAGTACTTCTGGCCCATCCACACACCAGCTGAAGTTTCTGAGAGAGGTCTGCAAAAGCAGAGTTAATGTTCACCACAAAATTCTCCCATTTACATGGTGGGGCTAGGCCAGCTACTATAGAATGGATAAAATGTGTTGGCAAATGTCCCATTCCAGCAATACCCCCCCAAATTCAGCCCCTTTTTCTTTAGGAAGCACAAGCTTTAGAGATGTAGGTACCACTGCTTTGTCACCAAGAGGACAGCAGCAAACACAAGCACTTCACAGGGAAATTTCTGTGAACAATTAACTGCACCAATTCTGTTTTCTCCACAAGTATTCACACTCCAGCAGGCTACTCTGACACTCAGCAAATCTTCAGCTACCTCTGATTGTCTGCACAAAGCATAACACAGTTGCAAAAAAAAAAAAAAGAGACAGAAAAATTAACTTTTAACATTTTCATGCCTGAAAGAAAACAAACCAACCAACCCCAAAACCAGCACAGCACAATTAAGACTTTTTGGATAATATCAGTCAGTTCTTTTTTGACCACAATCATCATCCAACCATCACCAAACCACTCAAGGTCACATCACCTCTTGGTCACCCCTGTGGAGCCCAGGGTGCAGTTCCTCAATTCCAGTAGCAGAAGTTCCTACAGCCACTTCCAACTGGACATAAATTCACCAAGAAAAGTCATTTCTAAGCCCAGCATTCAACTGCTTTGGCTTGCATTGCACGTGGAGCAAGTGAAGCAGCACAGGAGGAAAGCACTTTCAAGTATTTTTGTTGAACTGATGGTAGCTGCTTGCCAATTCTTTATATTTCACACAACTTTCCAAATGAAAAAAAAATAGAAGTGAATACCTCCATATATAGTATGATATTTATAGACATGTATTGTAGGTATACTGTCCATCCACCAAAAAAAAAAAAAACATAAGTAGCTCAAAAATTAATTGGGGTTGGGCTTTTTTTAACTTCAATTTTTATTTGTCTTCTAGTTCCTGTGTCTTTATGGTGGAGCCAGATCACATTTTAAAGCCATTCTCACAAACCACAGTTACTAGAAATGCTTAAATCAAAAGCCAAGAGTCTCTTACAATCCCTTGCCTCCAGGAGCTGGGATAATAAACACAAGCCCAAATATCCCAAGATTCAGTAAAAGCACAGGAACAAGCAGCACTGTCTCCATTCCAAAGTGTTAAAAGGCATTAAAAGCCCTGGTCACTAGAGGGAATAAACCAAATGCTACAGGATCTGTGACTGGGGATCCTATTACTCAAATGGATTTGTGCAGTTCTAATTTTATAGGCAAAACTAGAAAAATAAATATGTCCTGCAGAGTGTTATTGATAATTCACCAGGGCAAGGGACCCTCACAGAGGGGCAGAGGGAGATGTGCCAGCTAGGTGTGAGCCCCAGAGGCTCAGCTTGGCTTTGGGGGTGCAAGACCCAGGCTGGTCCCTTGCTGGACTTCATTTGGCCAGCTTCAAGAATTCAGTTGCTTTTTCTTCCAACTGCTCAACTTCTCTTGAAAAACAAAGCAAAATTTAAAAAAAAAAAAAAAAGGAGACAGAGGGGAAGAAAGTGGGGGAGGGCTTAGAGCAAGATGAGTATCTGTACAGTTTAAAAGACAGAGTTTAAAAGCCTCAGCTATATACAATGGGAGTTGGCACACTCAGATTTTATCATCAATTTTACCTTCACAGGTAGTTTTTTTTTTTACTTCACAGGAAGTTTTACAGCTGCAGATGACCCAGCCAGCTGCCCTGTGCCATGGGCATGCTGAAGGTGACCTGCCTGCTCTGCTCCCACATCTCCTGCCTCTCCACAGGTGATCACTGAGCAGCACAGGGCTGGGATTTAATCCTCAGTTCAGTGTGAGAGAAGAGCAGGGGGCAGCAGGGGTGAGGATTTCCCCACTGGGATGTGCATTAGGACTGAGCTCTGCACCCTGGTGTGGCAGAGCATGGTGTGACCCTGAGCATCACCTCCCAGCACAAGCAGGCATGGGCCAGGAGCCAGCCCTGGGAAGGAACCACCCCCACTCCTCTCCTGCTGTGACTCTCTGACCTCTGTGCCCACCTGGCAGAGGTGGAACCATCGTGGAGCAGCTCCCTCAGGCACGACCCAGACAGACTGAGGATTCAAACCAACTGCCTATGGAATTTTGGGAAAACAGCTGATGCTTTCCAGTACACCATTCTGCTGGCTGAGAACTGGAGCAGAGTGAAGCCATTGCCCTGTAAAATCCTGACTGGCTTTCCCCTGACACTGATGGTTTAGCATTAATCACCTCCTGATCGATGATTGACTTCAAAGCAGGACAGCTCCTTCACCAGAGGATCTCAGAGACCTCTGCCACCACTAACTAATGCCTTTCACAGGATTCTCCACCCCACTTTAAAAGGAGCAAACCCAAGTTCAGAGGAGGCCAATGCTGCAGCCCCATTCGAGGGAAAGATCTGGGAAGGAAAGACAAGAGCTCTGACTGCCAGCTCTGTGCTGCAGGTCAGGGTTTCTGAGGCTCAGCTCGTGGCACTGGGAATAGCCATCCAACCACCCAGCCTGGGTTACCCCTGAGTATCCTCAAAGTGCTAAAAATAAATCTGAAAAATAAAAGCCTGGCGCACCAAAACACAACAGGCATCAAATTGCATTAGAATGTTTATATTGAGGAAAATTGCATCCTGCAAACCTAAATTATCTCTCTCCTCCCTCTCCCCTCCCACCTGCCACAGCCCATTTCCTATTATATTTTTCTAACAAACCAATAGATGCTTGAAATCATGGAAAGCCATAAAGAATTGGAATCAAATTAAGTCTACATTCTAACTGCATTAGGTGCTGTCAAGCATAGTTTACTCACTCTTCACAGTTCTATCTAGAGGCTAAACAATTTTGTACCCTTTCTCTACTAATCAAAACTGATTACTCTGATAATGGACCCCTGACGCTGAACACTTTATGAAGGTAAATTATGCCATATCGAACAGGAAGGGGAATGGAAAAATCACCCAGAGATAAATAGGCCTAAAGATGCATATATTGATCTCACATTCATTCCTTCTCTCTCTCTCAATGTCTCTATGGCTAAAGGTTCAATCAATACCTCCAGTGCTGTAATGCCATCTTTTATAATCCCATCATAATTGGCTGTTACCATCCTGTGCCCTCAGATTGGCTCGAGCTGGGGCCTTTTAGAGCTGAGATCTTTTGTTTCTTCCCTTCCCAGATCAGGTAACTGAAGGGGCAAGCTTAAAGCTGGCCCCAGAGGTCTCTGAACCAGGACCTGCCTGCACAGCAGGGCAAGGGGAGGGCAGGGATGCTCAGCCATGAGCTGGAATGGCTGGGAAATTCAGCCAACAGCTTTCCAATTCATTCTCCAAGGAGTGCTCGAGTACAAGCAGATCTTATCAACAGGAGCATGTTGATTTTTGATTGTGAGAGACAATACACCTTCACTCTTCTGGAGCTTCAAAACTCTTCCTGTCCTCTGAGGAAAGGATGGCTTTGCTTTACAAGGTTTAGCAGTTGACAGAACAAGCTGCTCAAGGGAAAGAAATGATAATTTGATGCCTACCCACCATGAAATTCAATAATTCTGGGCTGTTCTGTCAAAGGACAGAGCTGCTTCCCAACCCCACCCAAGCAAATTCCCAGCACAGCCCCTCAGGGTCCTCCCCTGGGGTAGATTCAGAGTTCTCAGAGGTCAGGGTGTAACAGGGAGCACACTGCACACCCCCAGAGGGGAGGAGAGGCAGGGAAAGGTCTGTGATGGGCTTTGTTTTCACTGTGGATAACCTGTATTTGGTCACACCGGGCTGTGGCTGCTGTGGTTTCCAAACACCCTCCAAAAGTTCTGCCTGAGGCATCACCAGAACAAATTCTGGGGAAAAAGCCAATTGCAGGGGAGTGATGATCTTTGGGGGTCAGCACCACCCTCCTGCACCTGGGCTGCTCCAGGGTCACCTCCTTCATAATTGTCCCTGTCTGCCCGAGCATCCCACACTTGATTTCCTAGGAAATAGAATTATGAAATTTAACAAGCTCAGGGAGTATAAGACACAACAGGGTGTGCGAGAAATACCTGTGCACCCCAGAGTCACAGGATCACTGAGCTTTTAAAAATCTTCATCATTGCACTGCATTTAGGTAACAAAATCTGCTTGAAAGAAACCATCTGAAAAGACCAAAGGAGGCACAACTGTGCCTTTCTGAAGGGACAGGCGTGCAAAGGGTTGCAGTGAGGGCTTCCTCTTTTCCCCACTACATGTTCAAATCTTCAAGGCTGGAAGACCCAACAGCAAAGGAAAAAATCCCAACAGGCTGGAGTGCAGGTTACCAGTTTTTCTATCATGTGAAGGGATGGGGAAACGGGGAGAGGAAGAAGTCAATAATTTTCTAAACCTTTGCAAAAGTATTTCATGAACAAACAGTTGCTCCATTTTATACCCTGCAAATGGTAATCATTTTTTCTCCCCAAAGATCTTATTTAAGTTTTTTATTATGAGGCTTAGCAGTGACATATTGATTTAATTAAATTAATCTCTCTTTGCTGGCTGATCTGACCATAAAATAGTCACTGTCCCATATAAATTTTGCAAATGTTTCCAATGATAACCCCACCCATTAAGAAAAAAAAAAACAAACCAAAACAAATCTTCTGGGTTTAGGGTCTTCAGATAGGAATTTAAGGTGCAGTTGTTCCTACTATTACATGAACCTTTCCTACTATCACATAAATGAATCCAACAATTCCTTTACCCTCTCTTCCCTACAGCTCAGCTACATAAATCCCTTCTCCTCTGTCAGCTTCCATCGTGGACTCTTCACTGCCCCCAAAAACTCCTCCTTTGCAGGGAGCTGCCAGTTCCTGTGCTGAAGTTATGCACAGCACATGTGCTTTTAGGACTCTGCATCATCACCACAGCAGAGATCTCACATCTACCTTCAGTTACCAAACCAGTATTTATCTCATCTTCCTTTCCTGCTTCGCTCCACGAGGGAGAGAGGCAAAAGCCAGAAGCCAGGGGAAGCTATCTTGCAAAAAAAAAAACCTAACAAAAGGGTGGGGTTTTTCCTTTTCTTTCCCAAGTAGCTCTGTTTTCCCAGTATTCAACCACAATAAAGGCAGGTAAAAGTGCATTAAGATAAGAGTTCATGTGAACAGATAATAGAGCAAGTGCTGGAATAACAAAAATAGCTCAACAAAGCAGCCTAAGCAGACCTCTCTGTTGTTTCTGACTAGTTCTGGGACACTCCCCACCCCAGACACAGTAAGAACTGGAATAAAAGGGCATTTCAGCAGTGAAGAGGTCAGGTCAGTTCTTAACTCACTTATTTCTAAACCATGTGAAACAACAAGGACTTTGTTAGAAGATAAAAGTAATAAACAAAAGGAGTTATTCTATTTTACTGGTTTTTCATTGTACAGATGCACATATCTAAGGATTACTTGCTTGAAATCCACATATCTGCAAGAAACTAGCTTGACCTGTGTGAAACCTTCAAACCATCAGATATTTCCCAGCAGAGAACAATCACTCAGGAACTTCACCCATTAAAAACATGGGAGGTGAAAAGGCTCTCCTGATCCCTTAAATTCTAAGAGAGGAGAGTGAAGTTTCTCCTTATTTAACATGCATCATCAAGAACCAAAAATGAAGTTATTCCATTCCTGCTGTAGCCAAGCACACAGCCTCATTCATCTCTATCAGTACCTAACCCAGACAAGACTTTAAAACACATTTATTTCCTTTACACCTGCTTACCTCTCTCTTTCCATGCTGTCCTCTCACCATAAAAAGTCTTCTTGAAGTGCCTGGGATTTGGAACATTTGAACAGTTCCCAACACACAGCAGTGCTCAAACACCCTCTCATCCAGCTCTGGGGCAAGTCTTGGCTCATGGGGTGGCCAGGGAGAGCTGCAGGTTGTGTCCACACCAACACAGCAAACTGAGTTAAACCTAGGTCCAAAAGGAAATGGAAGCATCACCCCCTCCAGGCACAATTTGAGGCATTTCAGGGGGGAGGAGGCAGGGAACAAACTCCTGTTAATTTAATTATTGGTCCTATTTGAAATGCCTGTGTCTTGGGAGAGGTCTGTCCTTCCCTGCCTCCTTCAGCCACGGGCAATTAGAGGAAATCAAGGAACACAAATCACCTGATTTTCCCCGTGTGGAGCGATTCAAGGCTTGTGCTGTGGGGGTGGTGGGGCAGATGAGCACAGGTGTCCCCACAAGTGTCACCACTGGTGTCACCACAGGTGCTCAGGTGCTCAGACTGACCCATGCAAGCCTCGGGCCGTGACCCAAAGCTCAGGTGGCTCCTGCAGGTGTCCTGGCAGAGCTGCTGTCCCTCCCCAGCACCACAGGCTCCTCTTTCCACACAAAATCCACTCAGTTTTCAAACAGCACAGCAAACCTCACGCCTCTCCCCTGTGCCTCCCAACAAAGCCCCTTTGTCTCCTGTGCACTTAACAAGACAAAGAAGATGGTTAACAAGAACTTTTGCAGATATGTTTTATTTTTATTTTTAAGACCTTCGGAAGCCGACTCATCTGCTCTCATGGGGTTCTTGCTGATATGTCTCACTTTATTAGTGACTTTGGCCTTGAGTGCCTCAGCTGTTTGATCAATACTGCAGGGGGTCAGTGATATTTTCTCACTTTTAGTGTCTCGCTGCCTTTAACTTTGTCACCTGATGAACAGCACTACCCCTGGAACGCTTATCTCATATCGATTTTCTCCAGGCTCCTGCTGCATTTCCAGCTGTCCCACCATTTCCCTCCCTGTCACCACATGCCCATTTAATGTTAACTTATCCCCTTTCTCCTGGGCTTTTCATTCTTACAGGGTCTTTTGCCTCCCCCCCGCCTCTGCCCAACAGCAGATTGTCAAAAAAACAATTTCCTTTTTCCACCTGACTCATTGTTATCCTTCAGCCTTCCATTGTTTGTCAGCGGGTGCCTGTGGCTGGGCTGGGGAGAGAGGCTGAGCTGAAGCAGATGTTTCAAAGCCACCTGCACCCAGCTGGGGCTGGAGGGCTCAGATTTAGCACAGAAAGTTTGTCTCCCTCACCAACAGAACTTTTCCTCTCAGCTCAGAAGCTCAGAAAGCGAAACAAGATTGTTTTTGCACAGCGAGGTGGAACAAACAGCACTGTTTAATACCTTCTAAATGGTATCAACTTAAAGACCAGAGGTGGTTTTGGGGAACACTGGAAAGCTCCTCAGGGCATGGAGTGTTTACTCCACAGGATGGAGAAGCCTCTCCAGCCACGTCTCTGGAAGCAGGGAGATGGTTTCAAAACTAGCAAGGTGAAAAGACTTACTGAAAAGAGTCAACTCATTCCATGCTCAACATCTGAGAAGTGTTCCCAGGTACAGGAAAAAGCACTGTGGCAAACAGGTTTGTTTCCAGAACTCTGGGCTTTCCACCCTGTGCACTTCACCCAGCATTTGGTATGGGCACTCGGAAAGGGCAGAGTGCTGTTCACATCTTCAGATGAGAGTGAGATAATTGTTTCTAGTGAGAGAACCATAGAAAGGTACCTCAATTTAGAAATAACTAAAGCAAACCTAAGTAATTAATCTAGAATTAAAACAAAAAATGAATCATGAGATCCAAACCAGTATTTCCGATTTTGCATTCCAACAGAAAATTAAAAAGTAAAAGACATTTCACCTGATACTTGACATGTAAAAGTTCCATTTATGAAGGAAAAAGAAAAAGAAGCAATGATTTACATAGTTCTATCTTCAGTCACAGGGGGCAATGCAGTGGTTTCAGCAGAGCAGATCTAGCAGGTTTCCATGTTATTTCCCTGTTACCAGCTCTGATCTTTAGCCTTTCTAAGCCCTGAGCTCAGGGCTGGAGAGATGGTGAAAGACAATTGCTTACCTTATCCTGCTTTTATGGCACAGCATGGGTTCAATTGCTCCAAACAAATAGTACAGCAAATAGTACAGTAAATCTTAGGGAAACTATTCCACTGCCTACATTAACATAGGAATAGTCCTCCGCAGTACTCAGCCCAACATTTTCCTGATTTATACCTTTTGAAATGTTTATTTTCAATGAACACACCACCCCTTAACTGTGGAGTATCTTACCACGAGTTCAAAAGCTGCCAATGCAGTCTGGAGCAGTGAGTGGGGCTGGATCATCCCCACACCCAGGAATTAGCAGAAGGGAGGATTTATTTGTAGCCCAGCCAGCTGAACCATCACTAAGGGAGCTGGGGGTCGAGGTGGAAGAGGTGATCACCACGCTGTAGATGGAGCAGCAGGGCTGGCCAGAGCATGCAGGAGCCACAGGGAGCTGTTTTTGTCAGTGAAGGGGTTCACAGGAGCTTGTTTCCCCACTTGGGCTAGTGGGACAGGAATCACAGGCAAGCAGCACACTCTGCCCAGCAGGAAATGCAGAGTGCCAGGGAGTGGAAAAGGAGTTCAATGGAAGAGCAGCTGACACCACCTCCCAAGGATGCTCCACAGATCAGACCTCCCAACTCCCTGCTACAGAAGCCACCCAGTCCCAAAGGAAGTTATGGACAGGTCTCACCCTTTCCTTTGCCCTCGTGGTGGGTGAGGACAACACAAACCTGCAGGACTGTGGGGCAGTCCCTGTCCTGCTCATGGGGAGCTTTAAACCCCTGGGGTCTTCCTGTGCCTTCCTTGAGCCATTCCAGAGGATGGAGCTGCAAGGCCAAAGGTCCTGCAGGTCCCTGTCCAACACTGAACCCTTCCCTGGGCAGCTTTACTGTCGCCCTGAAATTAAGCCTTCTAATTTGGAGTCAGAACTGTTCGAGTTGTTTTGAAAAGTCACTCTCGAGTTCCCACGAAATCCTGCACAAACAAGATGTGTTTTTCTAACTGTCTTTCTTGTTTTTCATTCCATTCATGATAAAAAAGGTTTTGATGGACTTCTGTCTGAACCAATGGAGATGGATAGGAGAAGATCTCCCTATCCAGTCCACGGGGTCTCAAAGAATTGTATAAAAGCTGTGAAAAATAAAACTTCCTTCTTCTTCTTCTGACACCTCAACCTGTGTGTGTGTGTGTGTGTCCATTTGTGCTCTCGAGTGACAGCTTTACCCCTCAGCAAGGAGCACAGCCCTGCACAGCCCTCTCAGTGCCTGCCATTAGACCCCGATTTGATGTCCCCGTCCTCTTTCACTCCTCCAACAAGTTCATTCCTTTGTCAGGTGCAGCCTCACGCTGGAGTGCTGCGCCGGGACAGACACGGGGGATTTATGGCGCTCACAGGTTTATCCCTACAGCAGCTATTCATTTATGCAGGCTCCCCTCTCCTGGCGTCCCTGTGCATAAGAGGAGGCAGGAGGCTCCTGCTCTGAGCGAGCCTGCATTGCCCTCCTGCGGCCAGCGCCCGGCTCCCGGAGCCCGCACATTAATCATAGCAGCGGGAGTGTAAAATTCAATTTTACCTCTCCATTCATTCCGAGATGAGTTGAAGGCCGGCCTTGTACATATAAACCACACTTTACTTCATCAGAGCCCTGGTAACAAATGGAGTGTCTTCTTCGGGGAGTTTAACCATCAAAAAACACCGCGCCATTTAATTCCTCGCGTGCCGAGGGTCAAAGAAGGAGCTCTTGGCATCAGCAAATGCTTCAGCCCTCAGCTGTGCAGTAAACTATGTTTTAGAGATTGTTCCTCAATACGAAATGATCAGTCCATTTATCTGCTAAAGCAGCCTGTCTCTTTGTTCAGTCTCCCAATATTTTTTCCGCTGACCTGATCTGGACAATAAACCAAAGTCATCTTAAGATATTCACCGTTCAATTTGTTACTCGAGTGCCTCTGGGCCCGGCTGGCCCTGCTGTCAGCATCCCAGGCTCGCCAGCCTTCACCATTAACCCCAGGCACCCCTGGCCCTGGGGCTGCACCAGCTCTGCCCAGCTCTTGAGGCCAGGCTCCTGTCCCAGCTCCTGCCGTGCCTCAAACCCCCAGCCAGGTGTTCTGCCCAGCATCCCTCCCACACTAAATGCACCCCAGCACTCACAGAAGGATTTGGGGCTCTCTGTGAAGCTGCTTTTACAGAGCTGCAGCCACAGTCCTTCCCCAGGGTGCTGTGATGCTGGTTCCCTTTTACTTGGGGGGTGCCAGGGCCCCTCTTTGCACCCTGACCTCTCTCCTGGAGCTGCTGAGTGCCACCACTTGTAACTGAAGAGGGCTCAGAAGTCCCACCATAGTTTCAGTGAATGCATCTGAGCCATCGTGCAGGGCAGGATTTTATCACTTATCTCCTCCTATAGCTGGAATTTTTACTGTTTTGCAGCTGTGTGGGGCAGGAGCTCTCCATCCTTACAGCTCTTTGCACGCTGCCAGCAGAGGCCAATGAAATGGTGTGACTGTGTCCCTCCCCCTCAGAAGGGGATGTAACTCATGCACAGCCAAACCACTTCTGGCCATCAGCATCTCACTGGTGTCTGAGTCCTGGGCTTCCACTTCTGGAACTGGTTTACCTCTCTCTACATCACTTTATGGGAGGCTTTTAGAAACTCAGTTCCACAAGATTCAGTACCTCAGAGAGCTGAGCCCCCACTGGCACTACCACCTCAAACTCTCTTTTCCCTTGCTATCTCAGTTAACAAACTGGGTGCCATGCACCTTATCCTTTGGTGCCAGCAGTCCCTCTGCACTGCATGGAAGATCAGACACCTACACAAGGCTGTGGTGTGCACCTCAGGAGCCAGACACCCCAAAGTCAGCCCTCGCAGGTCCCTGACTCACACCCAGAGCCCTTTCATGCACGTAGCTGTAAATAACTAATGCAAGTTTACACCACAGTGATGGAGGCATTTAATCTTTAAAGATGTTAAAAGAGCTCCCAAACCACCAAACCATCCTGGCTGCACAGACAAGATGCTGCCTAGAAAAGCTGCTCCATATAATCATTAATTTTGATTCAGTTGCTCTTTCTCCTGTTGTCCCACGTTGCTCCATGAGCAGCTCCATATCATCACCTCAGCATCACGTAAGCAGCAAGATTTTAACTGCAGCCTGCTGACAGCAGGAGCTTTCTCAATGCTTCCCACCTTGGCTGTGCCACGCCAGCCCTTCAGCCAAAACAACACTGGCCTGCAGAAGCAGATCAGAGAGGCTAGAAGTCTCTAGAAGGGCATTTTCATTTCACTGAAAGCCCCAGTGTCTTGCACTGTTGTGTGTGTCTGTGCAAAGCTTGGAGAGACTCCTCAACAGCTGGGCAGTGGCAGATAGTGCCATGGTCTTAATTTGTGGGTTTTTTCCCTGAAAACTTGCATTAAAAACATTTGTATCCTTGTTTCCAAGGAAGATTCTAAGCCTTTATCCATATTTTGAAGTCTTTCCCTGCTTCTTTCACATTTTTTGAACAGAAAAGAAAGGGAAACAAGCTTCCTTTGCAGGTCTGCATCTTTCTGCAGTGGAAAAGCAGAGTGAGGAGAGGGCTGTGGGCAAAATACTTTCTACCACT
The DNA here is from genome assembly GCA_013400515.1 of Erpornis zantholeuca. Classification (NCBI taxonomy): domain Eukaryota; kingdom Metazoa; phylum Chordata; class Aves; order Passeriformes; family Timaliidae; genus Erpornis; species Erpornis zantholeuca. The sequence goes on along the minus strand of VZTN01019209.1, from coordinate 892,053 downwards.
CAGCCAGAGAGAGTGAAATGAGGAAAAAAGTGCAACTGAAATCAAGCACAGCATTTAAAGATCAGTCAGTACTGAGAAATATCAGATGTCAGCAATCTGCTCCTTCCAGTTTCAGAAAGAAGAGTTTTCTCTCAAACCATCTCAGCCAGTTTTGGTGACAAAATTCCAAACACACAAACCCACTTGCCAAAACCATTTTTGCTTCCAGAAAGCATCGTGTTTGTGGGTGTCAATAAATCTGACAGACACTGCAGTCTCCTACTGCTGCAGGAGATAAAATTTCACCCATATTTACACTTCAGTAAAATGAACTACGAGTGGATTTACCCAGAGAGAGACAAAGTCAACAGCAAAATTCAAATGTTCCAGTTCTTTGTTTCCAACCAAAAAAGTCATTCCAGAATAAAATTCTGGAGGGAGGAGGTGGATATGCAATGCTTATCTACTAACTTTGGTAAAGATACACAAAACAGCTTGCTCCAAAGTTGGCTGTAGTGCCTCTGGAGTCCTTGAAGGTGTTTTCCCTGGAGATCTCACCTCGGGAAGAGCTGTGATGGTGACAGGCACTGTGCCTGCATCTGTGGCTGTGCCCTGGGCAAAGCTCTGTCAGGCTCAGCTCCACTCTCCTCTCACTGCACCTGATGCAGGAATTCTGGCAAAGCCTAAAGCTCCTGTCTTGGCAGAAGTTATTGCTTGCTTAGGTACAAGGGCTCCTGGAAAGTTTCCAAACCCTAATGGGAACTTCGCTCAAATGACTGAGTAGCAGGTTCCCACATATTTCAGCCTCCCCAGTCCCTGAGATTTCCTCCTACAATACATCTTCCCTCTCTATTCCACTCCTCACACTCACAAGACAACCCTTAAATAGACTCAAGAGGAATTTGTGACAAAGGGACAAGAATTAGGAGGTGTCTGTGAAAAGCTTTTGGATGGGGAGCAGCAGGAGGACATTGAGCAGATCCAGAGCAGCAGCTGCCCTTACCAGCATGTACCAACCACTGCTGCCCTCATCCCTTGTTTAATGAGGAGTGCTTCCCACCTGGAAACCCTCACTCATCTTCACGAGTCCTCCTTGTGGTACAGCACATCCTCAGGAGGCCTCCAAATGGTGCTTAAATTGAAAGGAGCAATGAGAAAAACCACCAAGGGCACCGACACCCACAGATAACCTGCACAGAGTGGGCCACACACTGCTCACCTGCTGCAAATCCTGCTCACAGCATGGCACCCCGGGGACATCTGCAGCAGGGGTTCATGAGCTTTGAATGGTAATGGTTAAAATTAGCCTTTTTCATGTATAATTTGCAGACAGAATGAGAAACAGAACATAACATGAGTCCTGACAGCTGCTTGGAAAATCAGTGCTAGGGGGAAGTGGACACCTTACCAGCATCACCACGTGGGGACCCTTGGCCAGGCCGAGGGGCAGTGACAGCCACAGCAAGAGAGACCTGCCCTGCTGCCAACAAGAATCACACACACACACACACCCCTCCATAACTGCCTCCTTCTCTCTGTGGTGAGCCCTGCAAGGCAGATCATGTGTCCAAAGCCTGGGCTAGCTCCCTGCCACCACGGCAGCCAGACAGGCAAGATGTGAAGGCAGGTTTTGGAGCAGAGTCAGGAATTACCACCTCTGGAAATGCTCCAGTGCAGCAGCTCCCCTGCACACAGCTGCAGGACAAATAATTTTCTGCTTGTCTATCTGAACCAGGACACTTAAAGGCTTCTCTGGCTGATCCCTCACCGCTGGAACACGCTGCTTTCCCACCCGTGCGATGCAAAGGGTTAAATCACCACCAAATTACCAGAAGGACAGATTTTAAGTAAGACAAGGCACTTGTTCAACCCTGACACACAGCCCCTCCATGTGTCAGGCTGCCCAGCATCCCCAGGGAGCTGCAGAGAGCCTTCCTGGTGTCCTGACTGCTCTGACAGCTCCTAATGGCCAGCACTATTTCACCCTGTCCCAGCCTGTAGTTACATCCAGAGCTGCCTCTGTGATCGATGCCTCCCACCAGCACTGCCCAGCCTGTGCCAGCACAGCAGCAGGGCCAGGCAGATCCTGCTCCCTGTGGCAGAACTGAACTCTGATCCTGGCTCTTCCAGGCCCAAACACATCCCCAAGTGTTCCCTCCCTGTCCTGGCTGCAGCAGGATCTTTGCACATCTTATGAAACCTTGGTATCTCACCAGACACCAAAGGGAGAAGCAGCAGGACTTCCACAAAACCTGGCTCAGGGAAGATGTTTCCTGACATCAAAACATTCCCTGTCTGATGGGATCCTGTCTGTGCCAACAGGCATCTGCAATATATCCATTTCTTGGCCTGCAGGGAACCAAGAAGCTGTTGTGATTTGCTGCTCTCTGTCCTGCTGTCTCTCCCAAGCAAAGCAGTACAGGATGGAAAGCCTGCAGGGATCTGGTGGGAGATCCCTGGTCAGGTGGGAGACCTTGAAGGGAGCCTTGCAGGCAGAGGCTGCACGAGCAGAGCAGGACTGGCTGCAGGGAAACCCACCCACTGCCAGGCATCTGTGGGAGGAGATCAGAAATACCCCAAGGACAGGAAACATCCTCCTCTGACTGCTTCTAACTCAGCTTTTCTCCCCTCCTGCCTCTCCCTGCAGCACCCAGCTTGGGAGGAGAGCACAGGAAGCAACCTTGGACCTGGAAAAGCAAGGAAACAGCAAGGGTGGGATGTGCAGCTGCATCCAGCTGCAGCCATGCCCCGATCCCACAGCGAACTCATCCTCAGGGATTTCCTTGAGTGGTGCTCCTGTTGCTCTGTGCACTCTGGGAACTGTAAGGGAGAGTTCAAATAAATCTGAAAGACAAATTAAATGCATTTAGTTATTTTAAATTCTAACTGTTATTCTAGAAAGGAGGAAAAAAGGGAATTTTTATTTCCAGGCAATTTTTGGTCGTTTATAATTGGCAACACAGCCAAATACAACCCCTGCCTCTCACAGCCTTGCACATCCACAGCCCTGCAAAAGCCAATTTTAGAAGGGAGCAAGAAGATACTCCTGCATCCTCTGAGACAAATCACAACTGCCAGACTGCCACAAACAGAGGCAGTTTGGTTTTTTTTGTTTGGTTTGGGATTTTGGGGGTTCTTTTGCACTAAACTGTTAATTTTATTAATTACAATAGTGGTTATAATCCAACACAGCTCAGAAATGGCTTTGTAGTGAATATGAAGTGTTCACAAACTGCCATTCTTTATGACTCAGGGTGTAAGTGAAAGAATCACAACAGAATTTACTGGTTGGGAATTTGGGGTTTTTTTAGGGCATTTGGTTTGTTTGCTCTGAAACCAGCAGGACATTCAGCCCTCTGGGCTGTTCACTAATCTCTGCATTTCAAATACTGCCTTCACCCCACAACCACCGACAACTTTTTCCTTTACCCTTTCTCATCCCACTTATCATTAGACTAATTAAATGTTAAAACTGAAGAGTAAGGGAAAACTTTTGAAGAATTGGACAATTAGTTTTTTACCAAGACACTTTTTGAAACCAGTGCCTGCCATCTACTGGCACTTTTCTCAAAATGCACCCAGTTCTAAGCCAGAAAATCAGATATAAGAACAGTTTTTCCACAAGCTACTTAACGTTCATCTTGCAACTTGTTTATTCCAGGCCCCAGCAGAGGCACTTACTCTCAATGCTGAGTTGTGGTGTCGACTTTCTTTGCCAGTTGTTGATTGTACGATCACTTGACAGAGATTAACATTACTGAATTAGAGGAACAAACCTGGTTGCAAGTTGCTCTCAGTAAAATTGCCTGAGCACAGTGACACTTAGCAGAATCCCAGGACAACCATGGTTATCCATGATGCTCCCAAAAGAAGGGATTGTGAAAGGCTCTCTGAATCCCTCCTCTCTTCTCTCCCTCCTTCCCTACAACCAAGGCTTCCAATATTTAATTACTTCTCTCTTTCTTCAGATTAACCAGAAAGAGTTGTGACTGTTTCCCCATTAGTTTATCAGAATTACTTTTAATCCACAAGGTGGGAAATATATTCCAGTCAGTATTTTCTTGGCTGAATCCTTATTCCAGCTTAGGTTCAGCTTCTTCTAGAGCTGACAATACTGAAGTCCTGAGTAGAAACACTGACAGCACTTTCTGAGGGGCTTGAGGCGTGCACCTTTTTTTTCCCCCCACAGTCATTTGATATCAATTTACCTCTTAAGTAATCTGCCTCCTTGCCAGCACTGAAATGACTTCTATTCCAAGCAGTATTTTGATTCAACAGGCTGATATTTTAACCTCATTCTCTAAAAGCCAGGCTTCAAATCCTTAAATGCTTCATAAACTCCTGACAACCATCTTTGATTGACTCCAACCTCCCCCGCAAGAGCCTGTTTATGCAGCAAAGAGCCACAAACAAGGCAGTGACCCAGCTCCTTACACAAAGCTGCTGAAAGGAGAATGCTCTGTACAAATCCAGCAGGGAGCTGGAGGCCAAAGCTTTACAAAATAGATTTTCAGAGTTTTTTAGGTTTTCTGTCTTCAAACACCTCCAAAAGGCCCACATCTCTGATGTGAGCGATATTTTCTCTTTAAAGGTGACCTTAATCTGCATCCTAAAACCACTTATTGTGAGCCTGAATCTCTAGTATAAGGTCTGCCTGCTCTGTGTGTGGGGATGCCTCAATGGTTTGTAAAACTGCTAAGAAGACAAGTCGTAATTTCTCTTTTTTTTTGTTTATAAAGAGCTGCTGCACTCATTCTTACAGAAGAGCAATGGCTCACAGCATATGACAAAGCTTGCACACCCCTGGGTTCTGAACTCAGCAGGAATCACAACCATTCCTAGAGGAAATTGTGCAGCTCTGCAGCCAGGTAAAAGAACACCTAGACAAGAGAGGTGTGTCCAGACCCACCCGAAATTCTCAGAGCTGGTAAATGCAGTGCCCACCCACTGGCAGCCCAGCCCAGCACGCCCAGCCAGCACACTGGGAAATCAGCTCCTGCTCAGGCCAAAGTCATGCACTCCCAAACTTCCTCAATTCAATGGTTTTATTTTTCTTAAGAATACTTCCAGAGGACAGAGAAACACAGACAATTGACAAGTCTTCATATTCAGTTCTTTCTCCCATCCTTTAAGAGAAAAAAACCTGCAAATTGAATCTTTTCAGCGAGTTCCAAACACTGCTCTCAGCTCTGGCTAGGAGACAGTCCCTGCCCCGAGGAGCTTCCACTCTAAGAGAGTAATACAAAGGTGAGGGTGGTCACAGGGACAACGAGGAGGAAGGGGACACAGTTTTCATGCTGCTGGTGCCATTCCTGGAGACTGGTACGTGTGTTTGTGCTGGCAGTCAGGACAGACACGCTGAGGAGACCACACAGTGCAACAGCACAACGTGTTCTCCCTGCAGCTATTTGGAAGGGACAAGGTAAAGAAGCTCTCAAGAAAGTTTTCAAGGCAGTCCTGTGATGAGGAAGGCATTTGTTCTATGTAGAAATTTTTGCCTATTTACATCCCTTTTTTTTTTTTTTTAAGAAGAAAATAAAATAGTTAATATGCCAAAACCACATTCATCAAATCAGCTGAATTACAAAAATAATATTTTCAGGCGATGTCTTTCTAAAATAAATATCAATAGGTAAAAATGAAAAATGGAAATAAATAAATACATGTATCCAAGCTATCTTGTTAAAACACAAAGAAGCATAATTCCTTACTGAAAAGAAGCCATGGAATCTTGATTAAAGCAGCAACTGAGCATCCTTTTCCTCAGTAACAGAGGAAAATGAGTCCCAAGCAGTAAATAACAGATTTATAATAAAAGAAATATAAAGGATTGTGTTCTTTATAGGAAAGTACAGAACGTTTCCCTCTTTGCTGATCAACAGAGGCTAAAAATCAGTGTTCCATGATGTTCCCCAGATGAAATTTACTGGTATTTCCCAGCAGTGGAAGGTTAACATTTTTTCTCTCACAGGATAAAAAAATAAAGCCCCATCTGTGAACTTGATTGATTGTGAATATACATATTTAGTCCCCTGATTGAGCAAAAAATTAATCCATCTTAAAAATACCAAGCTGCTCTTTCTCCCCCTCCCCAAACAGCAACTCCCACGTAGAGAACCCAAACATTTCAGTACACAGGGACTGCTCAGCACAGCCAGCTCGGCCTCAGGCAGGACACTTTTACTGCTTGGGAGCACAAGCTGCACCAGTTTGGGATGGTCCAACATGAAATCAATGTTTCCATGGCAGCACCTTGCATTTCAAGGGGTAGTTGATTGCCCTGAGCTCCTGCTGGCAGGAGCCAGGCTCAGTTTGGCCGGTGTAAGTCACAGTGCTCTGGGTGACAGGAGGCAGGGTACCCTACTCCCCACGCTCATAAGGCAGTACCACTCCAGGAAATCTGTTTCTTTCTTGAAGGTTTCAGGTTTTTTTGTGGTCCTGTATGTCCTCTTACTTTTTAAGTTGTTTTTCTACCTATTTAAAAGGAGCAACATGCCCAGATTAACAACAGAGGTCAAGAAGGCAAAGATTAAAATGTCCACAATGCAAGCTCTAGGTTTACAATGTACTGGTCATGCATAAACCCCTACAGATCCTGGCAGGCATTTAAACGTTTAGGTTGATGGAAGATCAGATTGCTAATGAACTGACTGCTGAATGGACTGTAGCCAGCTTGAAATCACTGGTAGGTTCTGCTTCTGATGTCACAACAACTGAAGTCATGTCAGTGGTCATCTACTTTAGCCCTTTTTGCTTTCAAGGAAAGATGCTGCAAGAAAAGAAAAGAACAAAAAAACTGCTTAGCAGATACACTAAAATTAGAAAAAAAAAATCAACTCCCATGTTTTCAATCCTTAATCACAATTTAAATAAATTCCAACACAAATATCCACAAATATCCAAGCTCTGCTTGTTACTGACACAACTAAAATAAACCCATTAAATAAAAACCCACATTGTTCCCCAAAGCAATATTCTAGGTTAGTATAAAATAACTTCTTCTGCACTAGTTGCAAGCATAGAAACAATTTCCCACTGGAAGCAATTTTCCATAAGTGATATGATGGTAAATGTAACTTTACCAGCAAACAGGTCTCATTTTGTAACTGGCTGGATAATAGGGAAAAACCTTTCATGCATCAACTTAGTATCCTCTTCCTTTATATTAAAACCACTACAATGAACAGAGCCAACTTAATTTCTGTCCCATCAGACCACAGCAAAACACAAACCCCTAGGAAGTTCAGACACAAGAGCTGCTCATGCAGCAATGGTACCGTTTGGCCTTTTTGCCGATTCCGTACCGTTCCTTGCTGGTAGAAGTGAGGTGCCAGTTCCAAGAGCCAGGAGGATTCAACAGCTGTCACATCTCTCATGTAATATTTAGCAGTCTGTATGACTTCATTGTAGACTACCCTGGGAGAAAGGAGACAAAAATGAGCAGTGTTTGCTGTAAAGCAATGAGGGAGAGCTATTAACAGAGTATTTAGACAGTTTCACATACGTGCTGCCAGAGGTGGCACCTGCAGAGGGACAAGAGAGTCTTTAAGTTGTAATTCAGCCTCTTACCTCTTCCTCTCTGGTTGGTCAGAGCTCTCTATATTAAGACAATCTTTAGATTACTCACATACTACCAGACTATATGGATGCAAGGTGAATATGAATGAATGTTTCTTATAATAGGGTCAAGGGTGACTCACAACTGATGCTTTGGAAGACAGAACATGAGTTACTCTGTGATACCATAAGGAAAGATGTCCAAAGCACCAAAACCCTGGACCCACAACAAGGAGGGCACAAACCCCAGCATGACTATCCCTGGCGCCAGTCTGCAGACAAGTGAGATAAGCATCAGAGGAAGAAATCAGCTTTAACTCCTGCCAGAACGTCTCCTGGGAGGAGATTTAGGAACAGCCAACCATGTGGACTCATCCCCAGTGCCAGCACAGTCAGGTTGCCAGCATGGGCAACCTAATTCTGAGGTCACCTTCAGTAGGGAAGGTCATTTTCCCCCAGTAAGTGCAAACCCTGCACTGAAGGGGTAGCTACCAAATCCTTAAGTCACTATCTGCCTTCTACACACAGCAGAGCTGCAAACACCTGAGCTTTGTGGTTTCCCATTAATTGGTATTTTGCTCTTAAAAGCCAAGAGGAAAGAGCCCAAAATTCCCTTTGCCAAATGCAACCTGAGACGTGGCAACTAACACAACTAAAGAGAAATCGGAGGAAAACAAACCAGAATGAGAACATATTTTCAGTACATCTGCAGCAGACAGAGAACTGAAGCCCTCAATAGAGGATGGTTGCCCAGGCTGCAGTAGCACTGAAATTTAGGTTGCTAAATTAAACTCCTGTCTGAAAGGATGCCAGGAGATCAGGCCAAGCTTATCCTTCAAAGTCTCAGCAGCAGGCAGTGAAGGACGGAAGTCCAAATACTTCAGGTTGATCATGGTGACCTGAGAGTCAGAAACACACTTCTGTTTGTTATCTGAGCACCTCTGACCTGCAAGTGGAATGATCATGTATCACCTAATGGGAAAGCACAACCAGTTCTTCCCTCAATCTGCTGGACAGCCATAATTTTTTGCATCATGCATTTTACGTGTAAGCCCTTTCCCTGCAATCCATTTGCCCTTTCTGCAGCACCTGTTTGACAGAATATTTCCTTAACAGGCTCAATAAAAGTGAATTAACCCTTGCTCTGTTTAGATACAGAGACTACTTGGAGAACAATCTGCAGTGCAAGTTGTGGTGCCCACTAAACAGAGTCACCTGGCTCTGCTTTCCAACCTCTGCAGGTTCCTTTGGCAGCAAACATCACAATTTCCCTAATTTATTTGGATACTCCCTACAAAATGCTGCAAAGGAAATATCATTTGGATTCTCTCTGTGGGAACTATGACCCTCTACATCTATTCCTCCACTGATGGAGAGAAGCAATTCAATTTGGATGCTGCAAATCCCTTTAAAAAATCCCCAAAAAGAGAATGCAGCTCTAGCTTACCAGCGTGGAGGTTTCTCTGCATACAGCACTGAGCTGGGGTGGATATGAAGCTCGTGGTCATCACGGATAGTCCTTGAAAGCAAGATACTATTTCAGACTGTGCCTCTCTTTATTGCTTAACATTTGGTTCCTTTCTGCCCCAGTATGAAAGTTGAATAAAAGGAAGAATGAAAGGGCTGGAGTAAATTAACAACATTTGCATTTAGTGGACAGATGAAATAGATAAATCCTGGCCAAAGGAACAATCGAAAATTTAATGTCCTAAAAGAGCTTTATCTATATCAAATGAAAAAGTAGCATTTAGGGTTTTACTCAGTGCTCTGGGAGTGCTACAACACTGCTGCACTACAACTGCACTAGCTTAACTTAAAACAATCTAATGACTTCTAGTGGCAGCTTCTCACTATTAATAATTTTAGTTATATTTGCCAAAGAGAAGAGATAAACACTGAAGCTGTTTGCAAATACAGAACTTCAAACATTTAGTGTATCGATTGCCACATGTTCCTAATTGCAAATTAGGAGAAGCATCTGCTTGTTGATTAAACTTAGATTTACTCATCAGAGGAGCTTTCCAACCAAGCAACTGCTGAAGTGAAACTGAATATAGTCACCTGTAAGCTCCCGTGGAGTGGAATTTAGCTGCATTAGCAAAGAATCCAGAAACTATGCACCTCAAAACAGGATCTGGATCACCTGGAAAGAAGAGTATTTTCTGTAAGATGAGTCAATAGGATGGCAAAAGCTCTAAAATACCACTTAATCATCTCAAGCAGCTTTTCAGAGCGCATCAGGCTTTGATAGCAAAGGCAGGAGAGCAGACAAACCCTGCAACTCCTTTTGACTTCCATTTCACAGCAAATCAAAAACTGCTACCTAGAAAATGAATGCAGCTACCTGTTGTCTCCATGAAGAGTTTCACAGTCCCTACAGCAGCCCAGTGGGACAGCTGAGCACTGAAGGCTGATTTTTCAGAGCAGGCAGAGACAAGTGCTGAGAAGCAGTCCTGGCACCCGTGCACACACAGCACAGTTGGAAATCACATCCCAAAGACTGAACAGCACTTTGAACAAAAATGGCCTTTTTGAAAAGACAAACAGGGAACAGGGTGACCTATTTATGAGTCTTTTGGAAAATCTGTCCATTAAATATATAATCAGTGGTTATAATCTCTTGTTGGAAATCTTAACTAATGAAGATCGGACTAAAATTTAATTGTACAAATAGGCTAAAGTGCTCTTCTGCAGCCAGTTTAAGAAAAAAATCTGGTCTAAATTAAAGTTATTTTGAGGCCAGGATAAAAATACACCAAAGGTTACAGGAAAAGCAGGGAGCAGACTGACAGTTTAGAAACTACCTTCAATATGTATTGGACAAGAGCTTAAATAAAATTTCACCTTCACTGGACTTCTTTGGCACTTTAAAGCGGACGAGAAGTTTTTTCAGCTGCTCTCTTACAACAGAAGCTCTAACCAGCCCTTTGTAGTTCAGAAAGTGTTCCTGACACCACTGGGAGCTCTTGTTGTGCTGTACAGGGAGAAGGGAAAAAAATTGCAACGAGATATCATCAGCAAAGCAAAGCCAACCTCTTTTGGATAGCCTTGTTCAGTTTTAATTCTGTCTCCTACAACACATTTATTGTGGTTTTCCCTGAAAATTACCTATTTATAGAGCAACTAACAAGGGTATGTAGCACTAATAACTAAAAAATGTGTCTCAAACAACTTCTAAATAGGAGCAGATTAAATGCTAGGGGGTATTTTCAAACAGATGTGCTTCATTTCTTCATATGTGGGGCAAGAGAAGAGCTTCAGTCATTCCATGTAATTCTCTCAGATCATAAACTCATCTGTTTTCAACCTCAAAATGTAAACAACCTTTTCAGTGCTGTTTTCATTGGTCTTGTCTCTGCAAAGAGCTGTTTCCCCAGAAACCAGCACTCCCTCCAAGAGCTTTTGCATCTGACTGTTTCTAAGAGAATTCCACACACAGAAAATGTGAAGGGCAACATTTCAGTTGGTGCCTGCCTGGCTGCTTTGTGGCTGGGGAAAAATAGTCATGTTTGAACACTTGGGTGGTTATAGTGCTTGAACTCAGCATTGCTGCAAGTATTTTATTACAGAAGTGCTTTATACCAGCAGAATATACTTCTCCCAAATAGGTGTAGCACTTCAAAATTATTAAACAAACCTCAGCTTAGAGAGCAGTACTAAGGGTGGTGTTAAACCTTAGGGTAAATACATAAGGTCCATGAAAAGGAGGGTATGATGATCCATGAGTTAATTTAACCAGAAAAAAGACTGCTAGATTTAAATGCAGATTATAATCAGTAAAATGTGAGGAAATATTCATTTCATTAGAAACTTGGACATTTGTTTTCCCCAGGCTCCAAGACTTGAAAACACAGCTGTCTACTCATGAGATTTCCATGCTGTTCCAAACAAAATTCTCTTTACTCCCTGTTCAGAGGAACTGTGGAAGGTCTGTGGCAAATGGTGACCAGAGAATCATCACTTGATAGGCTTGCTAAGTCCTCAGCTTTGAGGACTCTGTATCCAGAACTTCCGGACTAAGAAGAGAGAACCTCAAGTTCCTCCCATTCCTGCAAACCCAGATCCACTTGAACTGACTTACTTTGACAAAGGCTTCATAAACATTCAGCATGGTGAGATGATCACCCTCCTCCACAGCAAACCTCCTGTGTTGCCTGGCCTGCAGAACAAGAAATATTATTTTATAGGCAGACTGATTTTTACTGAAATCATATGAACATGCCCAGTTCCCTTCAGCTCTGTATTTCCTGAGGACTGTTAAAATTCTTACCATGTAGAGCAGTTCCTCTGGACAACAGCAATATTTTACCAGCCCCCCTACACTCAGGAACACTTCTAAAACTGAAATTAGAAAAATGAACAGAAAAAGAATCTCCATTCATTAAAATCAGGCTCCTGCTACCTGTTAAGAATTTGCAACATCCTTCCTGTTTTGTTCCTCTCAAAAGGAAGTGGTGTGTGGGAAGGTTTTGGGGGATTTTTTTGCAAACCCTTACACTGACCAATACTGGTTTATAACCTTTCATGTTTCTGGCCCTCAGAAGGAGGTTTTTAGCACTACTAAAAGATTCCAAGTTTCCCCTGTCATTTGGTTTCTTCTTTTACGTACAACAAAGATGCAATTCCAGACCTTGTTTTATTTCCACACAAAGTTGCAGTCTGTAATAGGTACCAGTAAAATACCTGCCACAAATCCAGAAATGGGGGAGCAACTAACTGAAAATTAAACACAACTGAACTTACAGCCTGAGTTTTTTGATTTGGAGGGATCACAAAGATGTTTTGAATCTGCATCATGGCAGCAATTGTCAAAATCTCCTGGGAGCAGCCAAAATTTCCTGAGGGGTAAATGGAGAAATTCAGTAAAGGAAATCTTCCATTCACCTTACCACCACATAGAATATAATGAAAAAGAAACAGATAATGTTTTTATAGTATTTAAAACAAAAATACATAAACTCCTGGACTTTTTTAGTATAAGAGTGAATATTTTCACTAAAAAACTTAAGAGGTAAATATTAGACTTATTAGACAGTGAAATGTGTTAGACTAATTATTAATAGAGACAACCCTGAGTTTAACCAATTTTTTCACAGCAGACCCCACCAAGATGGAGTACAGCTTGTCTTGAGTTCAGCAAATGTCTAGTAATATATTACAATTACATGATTATGAAGAAACCATGGTTTTTTTCCTCCTACCTGATTCCAGAAGCATCTTTGCAAACATAGGATTCAAAGGAAACTCTGCTATTCTCATCCCAAGAGGCTCTGTTAATCGGCAGTGCATATCCAGACCTGCAGCACATTAATAAAGGTAGCTGGGACACAGGCACTATAGCACAGCAAGGCTTCTTATAGACTTAAAGTGTACTGAAGAGCAGAATTACAAGCTAAAATATAGCAAATGCACCTTAGAGCTGCTGAATGTATATTACACTAAGCTTAAAGGCAAACCCACTTACTCTCCTATGGGTAACCAGAATTTTTTTCCAAAAATCCTTGAACACATAAGTTTTTTAATTTTGACCAAGTTTCACTGTTACTGTCAATAATTTAGAAAACCTGAAGTCCAAGTCAATGCCATGGCCAGAGGGGACATTAGCTGTTAGAACTCTGATCCCCTCTTTAAATATTAAGCACCATCTTTGTTTATGGGGATGTAAAGCAGATGAGAATGGGAATGGGGATAAACATGGAGCAGGCATTACTGCAGCAACAGGAAGCACTGCTGGGGGTAGAATGTCATTTTTCTCATCACATCTGCTCGGGTCATGAAGAAAAATAATTTATTATTATCTAAACAAGAGATGTACAGCTGATGGTTTTCTACAGTTTACTCTGCCTCATGTATCAACCACTCTACTGTCAGTCATGTTCCAGCTGTGCTTTTTCCCTGGAGATGGCACAGGAGGGTGGCCTGACAGCTTGATCTGTGGTGTGCAGTTCTCACTGAGCCACCCTGCACATTTACCATTTCAGAGGTTTGGCTTCCTCCAGTCAAACCCCTGCAGCAAGGGTGGCCCATGCAAAGCACCAGGTCACAGTCTAACTCTGAGCTTTATGCTGAGATTTCAGGGAAAGATTTAAATGGAAAAGTCTTTCCTGTACAAGAGGACATAGAATTAAAAAAAATACAATACGCAGGAAAAAATAGTAAGAAAAAAGCCTGCTAAGAAAGGCAGCAAAGAGTAAAAACTGACAGAGAAAAGTTCAAGATGCCAAGTTGTATGAGGTATGACAAGGAGGCAAAGCACAAAAGAAAGGCTACACAGGCAGGGATGAGTGAGAGCCCAATAATAGGACTTTGGGGCACTGCAGGTTGCATAACCAACCACAGCAAAGTGACCTGAGGAAACACAGCCGTGGTTCACACATTATATAAACACATTATTTGTCAGACTGTGTGGTGGGAACAAAGCCACAGCTGCACTGCAGCTCTGTTTCACAGAGAAAAGCAAAACCACAAATCAGGTCAAGGAAGGAGATCTCCTGTAACTCATGTCAGCATATCTGAACCCACAGATCCCTCCAGCCAGTGTTTACTTTATTATTTGATATGCTATCAGCTCATGACAATGTAGGAATTCACTGACTACACCCCTATGCTGTTCAGCAAAACCTACCAGGCTTTTCACATAATGTCACCGTGTTTTCCTCAGAAACAGGTACCAAAGGCAGCTTTTGAGCAATAATGAACTAATATAAATAAACACAAAGTCGCAGCAACTGCAAAAATTAAGGTATGATAGTTTCCATTTGACTACTGCCATATGAGAAGAAGTTCTACCACGATTAATAGCTTAGATAGGCTGCCTTTTATCTACAGAAATACAACTGCATTCCTAAGTAGGAAAAAGGACAAATTTCCATATATTTATGCACAACTTTCTACAGGTGCATCAAGATAAAATCATTTGGCTTTTGCTGCATCCTACAAATGTCAATACAATTTTGCTTGATCTATATATGTGTTGTGCACAGATGTGCTTGTAATAGTAAGCCTGAATATAGCCTGCAATGGATACTAGTTTGTAATAGGTAAAAGTTTCCTTCAAATAATCCTGGAAGCAACCACTGAATCCACAAATACATAGGAAATTAAAGATCTTAGGAAAAGATAGTACAAAGGTTTTAATTGAACATGCTCAGTAGAGATTATTCAAGTACCATGGCACTAAAATGTTTCAAGTAACAACCACCAGTATGTGACAGGCTGAGGGACTAAAACACTCCTTCTTAAACTTAGGTAGAGTGGTTGTTTCTGACAGGTGACAACTCACAAAGAAATCTTCAACGAAGTCCTGAAGTAAAGCTAAAAATAAAGCCACTTTTTGCCTGTTTATTTACCTCTTAAATTATGCTTAAAACCAATAAACTCCAACTGACAACTCAGACTCTCAAAGGGGCATCAAAGGAGAAGGCTGAGGAGAGAGACTCCTGATGTAATCAGTTTGCACCACGGTAAAAATAATGCCTTTAAAAACAGTGATGTGTTTATTCAACACAACTATCTCAGCCTTAGGAGCATCTGCCCTGCACGAGTTGGCACCACACTGGCACAACAGGAGCCTGACCCCAGACTGTCCATTTGCATGTGACTGCAATGCCAATGATGAAATTCATGTTCCTACTTGCATAAGAGAAATTTAATCCTCACTGCACCTGCAAACGCTTGGGCAGCTTCACCTCTGCACATTATATAAAATCTTCGTAAAAATCCACCTAAAACCTTAAACATCAGCGAAAACTGGAGAGTGAATCTGTGTATCACACACATGCACACACATTTCTTTCCATCTGAAACACCAAGATCAGCACTTCTCTGCTTTGCTCCAGAGCTGTGCAGCCAAGAGAATAAGAGCTCTTTGAAGCTACGTGAGCAGAACACTTTTGCCAATTTATCACCCAGCTAATCAGTGAGTTTATTGAACTTTCCTCTCCATTTCCCTAAGGTGGTTTTGTCTGTGAATTCATCTTTGCAACACATTCCTGAGCCACTGTGAAGGTCCTGTTCAAAGCTTGCAGAGCTTGCCAAGAACCAAGAGCCTTAAGTGAAACCCTCCTTTGCAAGATGGAACCAAACCAGCACAGGGCAAAATCCTGGCCAAGCAGAGTTACAGCTCCATGAGAATGAAAAGAGAACAGACTGCCACAAGTTACAACACAGCATCTGTGAGTGGTGTAAAGACAGCCACAAACCTCTGGAAGCTTCCAAAACTTACACAATCTCCTTCATGCTGCCTCATGTTTACGTTATGGAGCAAACATTGTCAATTTTGAATTAGCTACAAACAGGGAGCTAAAGTCAAACACAGATTCATTTTGATTACTTGGCCTCATGTCAAGTTTCTGTTTTGTTTAGTTTGTTGCACTCAAAAAGATTAAATAGCTGTCAAAAAACTCAACAATATAACAGTTCTTCCTATAAACAAAATTAGGCAGCAGGCATCCCACTCACCACACAAAAAGGAATTGAAAACTGTGTATAAAAACATATTACTACAGTGTGATCTGAGTGTTAAAAGTATCCAACAGCAGCATAATGAAAAAAACCAGAATGAACATACTTAGAATTAAAGACTATCTCAAGTTGGAAGGGACCCACCCACAGGGCTCAAGTCCAACTCCCTGCTCCTCACAGAACCACCTAAAACTAAACCATATGCCAAGAGTGTTGCTCAGGCTCCACTGACTTTGAGAACCAGCTGTGATTAGTAACTCAGAGAACAGAATTTTAAAAATATACTCTTTTAAGTAGCTAAATAGTAGAAAAGTACTTTGAATTATGCTCTCAACATTTCTTAGACTAATCTTTTATTTTCATTACAAGTTCATGTGTATCTGTTGACTTGTCCATAACTGGCAAGTTCAATACTAAAACTAGAGCAGAGTCTTTGCAAGCTGCATGCATTTAAAAGCATGAAAAAACAGCAAGCTGTGCTCTGAAACACACTGCCTTGAGAAACACAGGTCCAGTCCATCCAGCAGAAAATGTGCTGGTTTTAGGGATGATCAGAGGGTTTTTATTAGTGGTTGTATCATGTAATCACAGCTAAGAGAATCAGAACAGTTTGACTTGGCCTCAGCTGCAGGACCAACAGCACAAACAACACCAGCACTACACTGCAGCATGTGCAGCCTTTCAGCCACAGCCCATCCTGAATCCAGACCAGAGAACAGACTGGAATTCATTTTTAAAATTATTATTAAATTAGCTCTTAATAACTTTTGTCAGTCAGCCCTTCAAAATCATAGCAAGCAGGCAGTCTGAAAACTATCACACTCTCTGTGAGGTTTCATGCACAGCCTCCAGGGACTTAGCTCTCCCAAATTCAGGCATCACATTTGACTCACAGTCCTTAGGCAGAGTTCCAGCACACACACAGCAAGATCAGATGATGAGTGTAATGTGTTAACAGGAACATTTACAATAGACACACTATGCTTTTTAGAGTCCCACTAGGGAACAAAATAGCAATTCTATCAGCCTTGATAAATCCTAGGTTGTTACAAACAGTCTGCTCTTGAAAAAGATATAAAACCTTGGCTTTCAAAATTTTTTATTAATACCTGAAAGTCTTACATGTTTCCATTGCTGGCACAGTAACATGAAATAAGAGACCACCACACCAAGTCTTAGGCATGCAACAACTCACCTAACTGGATGCAGATAAATTTAGTGTCTAACTCCTGTACTGGGCTAATTAGTGTCCAAACTTCATTTTTATCTTACTCTGTAAGGACTGAAGGAATACAGAGAGGATCTGCCAGGGAACAAACACCCTCATCAGCTCAGAGCCCCATTCCTAGCAAGGACAAATAGCTGGTTTCCTGCCATGAAATTCCAAGGAAATACAGATAAGATAGTTATAAAATACTCATTTACCCAATCTAAATAGTAAAATTCTTGTTTATACTCTACTGCTTCAATTTGCTTGCTTACCTGTTTGAAATAACCAAAAGAAAAGAAAGTAAATCCAGAAGAGATGAGGTGCACTCTAAAAACCCATCAACCAAAAGTTTCCACCAGCCACAGCTGTGCTTCTCTTTCTTTCTCAAAGCACAGCTCTCAAATGCAAATTTGATTAATGTCCACCCAATCATCAAATACAAATTACATGTTTTTTCACAAGTCCTGTGATACAGCCACAAATAAAGCAAAACATTAAAATCTCACCTCCTAAAGCATACAGCAACTCTAAAGCTTGCACCATTGACTGTGCAGGGGGTGGCTGTGAAGAGAAAGCGTGCATTGATTGAAGTTATCAGCATAGAACATGAGTTCAGCATAAAACACGAGTTCATAGATCTTCTTCTTTTGCAAAATCCTTAACTAACTAAACTCTACTGCAAAAACAAAAGAAGAGCTCTCACACTCTTCCTTCTTCATAAATTCATTGCAAAGGAACTGCAGTTACAATTCTACAGAACCTCAGCTTGTCTTTTTAAGACTTTCTTGACTTCTCAACAATTTTAACACCAAGCTCTGGAATAGAAATGGTTGTTTCTAAGTTGTCACACACATTATTTGCACTACTGGATCCCAGGAAAATGCTTTGCTGCCTGACAGGGGACAAAGCTTCCCAAATCAGCAGGGCAATGGTGAATGGCTCTGTGGGCTATCACCAAGTCATCTCCTGATCTCTCTTCACCCCAAGGAAAGGTGACAGCGTTTAGAGCCTGGGACTCACCGACAGGAAGGGGAACCTGAGCACGTTGTCGATCCCCAAAGCCTTGAGCTGCAGGATGACAGGGGCCAGGTTACTGCGCTGCATCTCCGGGACCGTGGACTTGGGCAGCTTCTCAAAGTCCTCCTCTGTGGTGGGAGAAAAAACAGCTGGGGACTGAGCTTCAGCTCCCATTCTGTGCAGTCACCAGGACAGAATCATGCCCATCCCAAGTTTAAACTATCACATATGGATTCTTAACAGGTGTTAAAAGATGATCTCCAACCAAAAGATGATCTTTCTCCAGTTACTGTATTTCTCTCATTTAAATGGAAATTCAGTGGTTTTGGCTACAGTGCTGATTCTGTAGTTGACTCATCCACATTTCAATTTGAAATGTTATAAATTCTTCACAGAAATCTGGAAATGTTTTTTTTTTCTCTTCTGTTTAATGTGTTTGTCAGAAAATAAAAGGTAGGGTGCAACACTACAAAAAAAACTTTTTTTTTTTTAAGAGACATGGAAAAGTTCCAAGTCAGCATGCTTTCAGTACAAGAACACTATTTTTGTAACTACTCAAAGAGAGATTTAAAACACATATTTTAAATAAAGATTTAGGACGGGGAAAACAATTTATTTAACAATGCCTTTTAAAAATCATGTTCATTATAAAGTCCAGGTCTGGAAAAATACTCCATATAAGGATAAAACCTCTGTAACTTTCCACTAACCAACTGTGCTGCAGTAAAGAAAAAGGCACATTCCACTTTATTTTCACCTAAGCTATTTTTCTACAAAATCCTTTCCTATCTCAAACCTTCCCTAGGACAAAGACAGTGCAGGTTTTTCTGCTTTTGTTCACTCAGTGCACTTTCTTCTTTTCTCAATTTTTCCTCCTTTAAAACACTTCTTAAAGTACTCCCTAGGCAAGCTCTTGAGCACACAAAAATATCTTCAGTGTAGTCATGGTTTCTCCAGTAAAACACTGACAAAGCTATGTAAGCTTAGGATATTGTGTCTCCTTTGTCTCCTGATTCTTACTGGATACATATAAATTCAGAGCATAAATCATGGCTTGGTTTAACGTGGCAACTGCTGGCAAGCACATACACATTTTAAAAGAAAATGCTTCATCTCAACATCTCAGAGCTCCAGTAAAACTAGAGGGGACCTGAAGCCCATCAGCAATGGGAGTGTTCAGCTGCAAAGCCTTTTCTCATTAAGCAGCTGAGAACAGACACTTTGTTTGCAGCTCTCTGGACAGTGCGAGGTGGCCAACAGATTTATTGATAACAGGAATTTTTGTGCACTGCCAGGGTCATTGATTCAAGGGAAGAATTTGGGGTTGGCAGCTATTCCTAGGAAAAAAGAGAGACAAAGAAGGTTTCTCTGAGCTACCTAAAGGATTTCCAGAGCCCTCGTGTTAAATGCAAGGTCTAATGCAGACTTCAGTCAGAGAAGAGAGCACCACTGGTAAGTATTATAAACTGAAACAACTGCTCAGAAACCAAACTCATTAAAGAACAAACTTCTTAATAAACTCACCACTTGAAGAACTGCATTAACAATACAGGTCTGCAATTGCTGACTCTGCCCTATTTGTGCTTCTGACTCATAAAAAGATTCTGTTTCTAACACTTAGCACATAAGAACAAGGAATTTCTAAACAAGCCAGAGCAACGACAAAGGTAAATTTTGTTCTTTGGATGAATGAACAAACACAGTTTTGTCTCCTTGTTATAAGTGCTTGTTGTATTATTGGCTTTTTGCAAATATTAAAATGAATGTCATATGTGTAATGTTAAAAAACTTAGTTGCATGGATATAGTTTCTTAGAAATAGTAGTGTGATTTCTTAGGATTATAGCATGGTATGTAGAATGCCTTTTTTCATGTAGCTAACTCAAAATAGCAAAAGAGAAGCAAGGAAGTTCCCACATTCCTGGACCATCTAGTAAAGATAACAACTACAGGCCTAGGACTGTAGAAAGAAGAAGCTATTGATCCGAATGTGGAACACAGGATAACCAGAAGATGTGGTCAGCAGAACTAGACCACATTAGATTATCAAATTTTAAACAGACCTGCAAGAAAAAAACAGAGACAGGATGGGGGGGGACTTGAAACCCAAGAGATACCAAAAAAGGAATATTTGAATGAATGAATATGTATGAGACTTGAGCATTTAACAGAAGAAGTTTGTTAGCTAAAGTATGCCTCTGGCATCATGCCAAGCACCGGCCGTATTAACTCTTCGCTTTATTTCTGTCTCCTATCGTCCTTTTCATTAAACCCCTTATTAAACCTCTTAAAATTTTACCAAGAGTGAACTTCGTTTTTCACATCCTTAGTCTTACACTCCAGTTAAACCTTCTGTGAAGAGAGCTGGAGGCGAGAGCAGAAGCTCCTGACCTGTGTAGAGCCTGTAGCACTTGCCGGAGCGGTTGCGGCCGGCGCGCCCTGCCCGCTGGTTGGCCGAGGCTTTGGACACCGGCACCACCACCAGGCACTCGATGGCCGTTTTGGGGTTGTAGGCCCTCAGCTTCACAAAGCCACAGTCGATCACAAAGGCAATGCCATGGACTGTGATGGAGGTCTCGGCAATGTTGGTGGCGACGATCACCTGCGGGCACGGGCACAGAGAGGATCCTGTGAGCTGCCCCATCTCAATGACCCCATCAGGCCCTTGCACCGGGGCACCAGCACCCAAATAGCAGCCACGTGAGAGAGCTCAGCCATGACAGGCCCAGGACATAGCCTGGAGCACAGAAGGACACAGTGCAAGCAACAGAAGGAGCTGTCAACTTGAAATGAGCCCAGTTTGCACAGCAGTTCTCACAATCACTTTCTTATTCAAATTTATTCTCTCTTCATAAAAGAAGAGCTTGGCAGTGTTTGCAGAGAAAATCATTGGCAGTGTTTGCAGAGAAAAGGATTAACTGACTGTAAATCAAGTGTTCTTATATAGCAAACTAAGGATATTTTCTTTCTGCTTCTCAGTTACACCAAACTATTCTTTGTACACTGGAATGAGGTAGGGGATAGGAGGAGAACAGAGTTGATTAAGAGTTCCACATTCAGCATTCCTGCAGAGATCCACTTATATATGTATGTCCTAAAATATTAAAAAATAATTGTTCCCAGACAACAGTTGGAAATCTAATCCTTATTTCACCTGAAATTAAAAAGTAAATTTTGAAAGTTAATTGACTAATGTCATATCCTGGAGAGAAAAAGACGTATTATATGAAATACAATATGAACAATAATATATGAACAATTTCACTTGTCAAACTCCAGCAGGTACAAGAATTATAACAAGTCACCTTGGTGTAGTTTTGCCAGCTTATTTCAGCCCCAACACAGGCTCTGCATAAGCAGAAGGCACTAATCATACCCAATGATATACTTCTGTGACATTAAATGTCCAAACAAGACTTGCAGAAGTCAAAACAAAGCTTTTTTTTCCACTAAAATCAAGTAAGTTTGAACTTGTTCCTCAGATGAAAATACAGCACTTACCCACTCTGTCACTAATTTTTCCACTGCTGATGGAAAACAGCCATGGCCATTTAGATCACAAAAAGAAAGAAAAAAGGTAAGAAGCTGCAACTGACTGAAGACAAATGCAAGCTTATATGAAGACACTTTAAAATTGCAGAGTTGATGAGGTAGACAGAAGAGTTGGAACTGTCATGTCTAGGAGTGATCAAGGATGAAAAGGGAAGCCAGGGAACATGTTCTTGGTTCCCAGTTTGAAAGCTGACAGGCAGTGATAGATGCAGAAAGGCTCCCTCAAATCAGCATTTGCAATAGTCCCTTGATGTGAAGCTGAAAAATGCAACCTGAGTGCTGCAGACACCCTTCTGGGTGGGAAAAATTGAGATACACACAACAGCCTCACCTTTCTGACTGTATGAGGGACTCTCTCAAACACTTTCAGCTGCTCAGGAGAAGGCAGCCCCGCATACATGGGGAGGACACGGAGGTGCTTCTTCATCCCAGTGCGAGCGAGGGCCCGAGCCTGTTCTATGAGCATGGAAACAACAGTCTCCACTTCTTCCTGGAGCCAGAGCAGCACAGGGAACAGAATGAGAGATGTTTCATTCTAACAGCACATTCCTGTCACCTAGATACAAAAACTGCATTAAAATAATACCATTGTAATTCTACAAACGCCAGGACTTTAACTAGCTCGCTTCATGGTGTAATATTCCTAAGATAAATTGCTATTAATAATAAATAAAGCTTTACATGCATAATTATGTTCACTGTTATTTGAGTTAATGCCACACCACAAATACATGAGCAAAATCACAGGGGAAGGACCGAACCAAGCTCAGGAGGAAGCAGGTTAATTTTCCTGTCTATCTCAACTGGTGAGAGCAAACACGGAGGCCAAGCTATTTTGACAGTGTAGAATACTGTGGGCCTGGATCAGGAATGGCACAGGAATAGCATTAACACTTCTTGCTCAACTTCATGTTCAACCTCAGCTGTGGCATCTCACTCTTACAGACAGAAAACAAAATGTTCAAACATTGCCTCATGAAACAGTAACTCATTATTCCAAAGTTAAATCAATAATGGGACTGAGGAATTGCTTTTGAAAATATGCAAGATGTTATTGAAGCTCTTCAAGGCAGCTCCTCACTGCAGAAATGATGAGTTACCTCCCATTTGCTCTTCCCAGATGCAAAGTGAGCTGACAAGCATAAATAGAGTAAAAGAGACCAGTACATTTTGATCTCACGGCAATTTGTTTTTCTGTCAAACACTTCAGATGTTAAGCCTAACAAATGTAAATTCCATTTGCCTTAACTATTAATGATGACTCACCATCCATTTAACAGCTCAGTATGTGTGACTTGAACCAACAAACAATGCAATATTCCACTCACTAACAAGGCTGAGAAAATACAGCATTAAATGACAAAAACTATCATCCATCGCTAGCTTTGATAAATTCAGGCCATATATTGTCTTCACATCTTTGGGACTGGCCTAGTTTTGCTCCCATCAATATAGAAATGTTTGTCATCTTCACTGAGAATAAAGTAAGCACAACTAAAGACAGCCTCAGGAGACTGAGGCAGCTTTGCAAAGCTCACAATACAGCACTGTAAAGCAAAACAAAAGTATTGCTTGTGTCTATACCTGGCCAGTTAAAAATGCCAGTATATCACCATCATTCTCCATCTGGTGAATTTTCATTGTCGTTTCCACAGTTGATTTTATATAGTCAGGAACAGGGCTATGGAGAGAGAAAACAGCAGAGACATGAGCATAAAAATAGGTCTGGACTCCTCCCCTGCAGAAGGGACAAAGAGAGCAGCTTTTGGACACCAGAGCTCTAACCCAGACAAAATGAGAGCACAGTTGCACATTCTCACTACTGCCAAGACCAGAGAGGAACACACCTCTGCAGGTAAAAGATGTCCACTGGAAACGTCCTGCCCTCCACAGTAAGGATCACGCTGGTGTCTTTGCTGGGGTCACCGGTATCGTTTTGATTGAAGAAATCCCTGAACTTCTACATTAAAATAAAAACAAACACTTTCAGTCTGACATTTCAAGGAATGGAGAGAAAAACCTCAAGACACTAAGAAGTTAAATTACTACTACTTGTCTGTTTACTTCTTCAATTTGACACTGCCAATTTAAAAATGTGAAAGTTGATTTTGTTGCCTTGTATTCTGTCTGGGGTTCAGGCATTTAGTACAAATAGTCTTGCGTGTTTATTATTTTGAGAAGTAAATTTGAAAAGGGAAATAAAATTAATTGTATCAGCTGACACAACTGGAAAAAGAAGATAAAGAAACTTTTAACTGGATCTATCACACTAGCAAAGTCAAAGGTAAGAAGAACTTAGAAATAATTGGTGCAAAATTTTTTGTATAGGGCCTGCATATTCTCATCCATTTTTGGATGAGCGAGTAAATTTTACAGCCCTTACTGAACACCAAGATCTCACTTTGTAAAAGCACAGTTAGGCATGATTTATGTAAGTTTTTGATTTATGAATTGTGAGACACCTTCATAAATTTAGATTTATTGTCATGAAGTATTTTCAATAAATAACAGCAAGAGAATGAACTTAAGAACCAGAATAATTCATTTCACCTTTTACAAGCATTGTAGAGATAACCATCAACTCTCTGTATCAAAAAAAAAAGTTTATATAGTCACACCAATCATTTTGCTCCTATTAACTCATTTTATATTAACTGTCAACTATTTGAAATGTGATTTCTGGCAGTTAAAATTTTGCACTGTCAAGTACAGAATATATAGCAGTGCAAATACTACCAAAGCACAGCACACTACCCACATTCATGGCACATGATACTTGTCACTAAAGGAAATCTCCATGTGCCCACATCTTCAGTGCCACATGAAAGCTTTCACTACCACATCTAATTAAGGACAGAGGAGTCAGGAAGAGTGGAGAAGAGGAATGAATATGATACAGGAGATGGAGCAGCCTCCATATGAGGAGAGACTGAAAAGGCTGTGCTTGGAGAGCACAAGGTTGAGAAGACACAGCTGAGGTTTACAGAATCAAAGGTGACAAAGTAAATGTAAAACTGCCATTTTTTAAACACAAATCCCTAGTACAAGAACTAAGAGATTCTTGATGAAACTAACAGGTTTGAAAGAAAATAGACCAAGTGCTTCATTATATAGCAGGTGGCAAACCTCTGAAATTACTCTCACAGCATGTCCTGGAGAATTGCAGCTTCATTGAGCAGATTCAAAGACAAATTAACAAACAGCAGGTCCATAAACACACAGTAGTGGGAAACAGCAGAAATGTGCTGAATAATATCTCTGTTACAAGGACTGCAGATGCTGAGGCAGCTCAAAGAGAACAGACCCACAGTAGGTGCACAGGCTCATGAGCTCTTCCTAAAAAGCATCTCCTGTTGCTGCTGCTACAAACAGAACATGGGGCTGGGTTAAACACTGCTTGGTTCTAAGAGAGATCTTCTGTTCCCACTCAAAATTAAATTAATGATGTTTTTACTAAGTTTACATAAGTGTACACAGGCCACGAGTCAATCAGGGATCTAGTAAGATCTCACTGAAATTAAATCTCTTCATTTATCACTTATTTTTACTTGTGTATAATTGCCTCAAATTATTTCTATCAGCAAAACTGAGCTAAATCAATGTCTCTTAATAAATTAAGCCAAGAGAACATATTTAATAAAGAATACAAATAAGGAGAAAAAAAGCCATCAATACATAAAAAGCATATTCATATTTAAATTCACATCCAAACCAGTTTGCTAACACAACAAGAAACCCAAACAGGGCAACTGAAGTATAGCAGATTTTTTTTCCTGCAACCACTCAAGCAACAGCAATGCTTCCCAATCAGCAAAGAGGATAAGCTGTACATAAATAACAGTGGAGCTGCCACCTAATGTCACTTCATTCCAACACAAATCTCTGAGCTGTACCTCTGCATCCAAGGTGGCTGAAGCCACAATCAGACGAAGATCCCCACGCTTCTTCTGAACCTGGGAGAGAGACCAACAACATCCAGAGTAAAAACCATTTTCTGAAATACAGACTAGAACCAAGATGTAGAGAATACAGATTACCAGAAACTTCTTTATAAAACTACTTTCAACTCTCTGTATCATGATTAATGAAGCAGCCAGTTTAAGAACCTGATGACTGTTTGGAGTTTTATATATTTATTTTAAGGGCACTCAGTCTGTTCTTTTAATTTACTCTTAACTTCTGGTGGGAGTCAGATCTTTAGTAGGTTAAAAGTCAGCAACAAGCCCCCATCAGATCACTTCACATGATCAGCAGCAGAATCAACAATGTATTTCTGGTACTATCAGCTAAGGAGAGATTTCAGCATCAGGAGGAAGAAATAGGGGACTCTGAATGTCAGATGACCAAAGAAAATAGCTGGGTATGTGCAATAAGCTGCAGGATAAAAGAGGAAGCAGCAATCACACTCTCTAAATGAGGAAGCAGCAATCACACTCCCTCAATTACCAGCCATCAGGATTAGAGGTTTAATGAAAAGGATGGAAATTAAAACAGTTACAGAGAACTGTATTAAAATTAACAAATTAAAATTACAGAGAACTGTGAATTAAAAAAGAATAACCTTTTTTAGTAAGCCAATGGCAATATCTGTATAAAGAGTCCTCTCATGAGCTTCATCCAGCATGAGGACACTGTGAAAAAAGCAGAAATAAAAGGTTTCAGAAATTACTTGACTGACAATAGAATCAATGTCTCCCTGTCTTTTAGAAACTCGATTATTTGAAGTCTGCTGCTGGACTATTACTGTTCACAGCCACTTCCAAAACTATAGAAGTTAAAAAACTTGCAGCAATGGAGCAGGGAGAAAAATGTACCTGACATCACATAGAACATACACACTGTTCTTTATCCAGGCTAGTGTTTGGAAAGGGGTAGAAGAAAACAAGTCTATGTTTAGTATACTGCATAGGTTTTCTGTTTATCAGAAAAGCCTGTTTGTTGTTGATTTTTTAAAATTAGTATTGAGAAGAAAAAGTGAATTTAAAATTAGGAAATGAAACAATTCAGACTCCATAAGGCAAACTTAGCTTTTGTCCCAAAACCACAGCAGCAAATCCTGTTGGTTTTTGGTGTTGCAACAATCAAACTACTTTCTAATAACCTTTACAACATAAAGAAGTCAAACTTCTACAATAATTTTCACTTTTTGGTATTTAATGTATAATAACTACTAATAATTTATAAAAACTATCATAATAGCTTAAAAATGCAGGTTTTTACCAAATTGCACTCCAGCAAGCATTCACTCCATGTTTTCTTACCTGTATCTTGTTAATAAAGGATCAGCCATCATTTCCCTCACCAGCATACCATCAGTTAGAAACTAAAAGTGAATGCAAAAAAAAATAAAAGTAAAAAAATCCTTATTGTATAGTCTCAACTAACTGTAATTTTTAAAGATTATTTTCTAGGCTTTTGCCTGAATGTTTCCTTGCCTTTAATTTTCTAATCTATCAAATTAGACTGTGACTGCAACTGTGGTCCTGAACTAAGCAAGAACTGATGGTAAAAACCTCCAAATTTCCAACTCTAAATGAAAAAATCATCATGCCTAAAAAAAAAAAATTAAATTTAGCTCTATTTCATGAAAAAAATCTCCATTTCTTTCACTGTAAAAGGAACACCAGCTTCTGGGAAAAAAAAAATCACAAAGCAAATTGTCTCATTCATCATCACTGCTATTCCAGTACACTTAAAGCAAATCCTCTCCTGGAGGAACACAAGCAACACTAACATTGCTCACAGCACTGAAGAACAGCTGCAAAATGGCTATTTAATCTACCAAATTATCTCTTAGCCTACTCATTTGGGTTTTATCTGTGCTTTTGATCAAAATCTATTTTCAGGGTAGGGAGGATACTTTTAATATGTGATTCACTGCAGCCTTTCCCTATGACTTTGAGCGACACACAGATCACACCAGCACTGTACCAACAGCTGGCCACAGCTTGGAATTGTCCTTTAGATTTAAAAATGGTGCTTGTCAGACTATCAGAATAGAACAGGTACTCATTTTATTAAGGTTTGGATTGCCACAGCCATTTCAAGCACAATTTTGGGGTACCCACCCAGGAAACTGAAATGCTACCTGTCTCTTGACTAGCCATCACAAGCTTCTCAATAGTTTTGCAAAAGTACTTAAGACTCTCAACTAATCCCTTCAGAGTAAGCACACACTGTTCATGTTTCACCTTAATTCTTGTAGCCTGTGGGTCTGTGCAGTCATCAAACCGAATACAATATCCAACCTCATGTCCCAGCACTGCACCTCTTTCATCAGCAACTCGGCCTGCAACCTGAGAAAAGAGATCCTCAGAAGCAAGAAACAGCTCAGCACACTTCAACCTTGTATCACTACAAAATACAAAGACATCTAAAGACACAATAAAACACCACAATACATAAATTAGTCCTACTAGAATTCCAACAAGAAGCTACTGGCAGTCATTTGAGTGATACTCTAAGCCATACCTACAGGCAGTGAATTCATGATTTCAGCTGGAATTTTATCACCCCATCACCTTCAGCCCAAGAGTTCAGGGTAATGCAAGCAGAAGTTCAGGAATTTCTGAACTATGCCTTATATCTTTGCAACTACCTATCTTTATTTCCAACAAGCCTCATGTTCTAGATGGGAGAGCAGATAAGTCACCTATTAAAATAAAATATCACTTTCAGTTCAAGACAAAGCAATAAATCATCAGTTATATTTCTCATCTCCTGTACCAGCCACAGTCCAGGCAATCTGCAGCAACGATCTCAAAGAAAAACCCTGCTGTGTTTATGTGCTAAGCCTGAACGGAATAATCTTTCTATTTTAGGCTTAAAAATGACGCATTAAGACATGAAAGGGAAAAGAGAAGTGAGTTTGCTGTGAGAAATCATTGCAGCACTCCCAACATCTCCTGAAGAACTTGTGCTCTGTCAGCTGGATGCCCTATGAAGGAGAAAAGGGAGGACACTGCAGGCAGACTGCCCAAAGCACAAGATGCAGAGCACTGCTAGAGACTGTTCCCTTAACCAGGATGGATCTGGTCAAAGAATACTGGATTCTACAGTATTTACCGAGGTAGATGCTGGTATACTGTCAATACCATTTACTACATTATAGAGAACAGGCAAAATGAGGGTTACAAAATGGCACCTCAGTTCTCTGCATAAAAAGAATGCTGCAGCAGAAACTTCACCTAAGTCAGGGGCTGGCAGCAGTTGTGAAGACAAGGAGGACTGGATGCTTTCTGTGCAATGTTACCAGAGAGGAGAAGTTGTTGCCCTCAGCACCTCCTCCTTTCCCCTTCATAGCACATCCAGCTGATGTTATGCTCTCCAAGACACAATACATATATGCAAAAATTTCTCACAATAAAACTGTTTCTTCTTCTGCCTGACATTTTTACAAGGGGAAACCAAAAAACCCACACCCCGTAACACCAACAAAAAACAAACACAGAAAAAGAGATTAAAAACCTAGTTATGAATTGCTAGAAAGATGTACACACCCTCCTGTTTCTTCCACTGGATGCATAACTGTATGCATATTTACATCACTGTTTCACCTTGTGAAAGAAGTTGAGGGTCACACAAGCCCAGTTCTAGTCCTGAGTCAATCACAGCTCAGCCCTAACTTCCCTACACAGTTCTGCTGACATCGGTCAATTTTAATTCACAGCTTCTACATCTGCAATTCTGGAGCTGCAATATTTGGCCAGACCCACTAATGAGGTTGAATTCAGCGTGTAACACCAGCAACTCTTATATAAAGATAAGCAGAAACATCTATTCATTCAGGAGCTCATGCACATTCCTGCTGCTCAGCAAAACCTGCTGATAAACTGGAGGTTATAATGACAACAGGCTGGGAAGATTTGGACACTCACTGAAACAGCAGCGACCCGACGAGGCTGTGTCACCCCAACAACTCTTCCTTCAGCTGTCCAGCCAGCTTCTGCCAGGTACTGCAAAGGAGAATGGGGATAAGAGAGGCACTGGTCATGCTGTGGTTATTCCAAGGTGTTAGTTCCTCACGCTTTGTGTTTTCACCTGGTTCTGTTCAATATTCCGTGTAAAATCCCCTAAGGGAATACCTGATTTTGGAAACCTAAACAATTCCACTTACTTGTGGAATCTGTGTTGATTTCCCACATCCTGTTTCCCCAATAATCACCAGAGTCTGGTAGTTCTCCACTAGGTAAAGTATGTGATTTCTTAGCTGAAAGAGAAGATGACATTTAAACATAAAAAGCAGATTGTACAAAAGTAAGAAAACAATTAAAATTACCATATTTACATATCTGGCAGACTCAGTAACTTATTGTTACATGGAGTTCACTGCCAAAAGCTAAACAGTCCTTTAAAATCTATAAAGGACACGTACAACATAGAGTAAATAACATATATCGACAAAGGCCTTACAACTGTTAGTTACACATGTCAAACAGGACAATAAATTCCTTATTATTTTGTGTTGCAAAGTGATTTTATACTGCTCTTTAAAAAAAAAAAAGACACAAGAGACAGACATCATACAACACATTTAATATACCAAAAAGAACTCCTGTACCTTAAAAACAGGCAGCTTTTGCCTTTGCTGTTCAATGGAGAGGGAAGCATAAGGGTTATAGATGACAGTCACAGCACCACTCTCAGCAGGACTCTGCCTCTCCTCCGAGACACTGACACCAGGACCTTCCGAGCCTACATGACAGCAGTGAATTTTAATGGGAACAATACACTTCTGCCTCATGCATCACAATACAGCCAAAATAAATGTTTCATACAAACGGGAATCACGGGTGGCAGCATATTAAAAAACAAAACAAAACAAACAAGCTTTCTGTGAAAGCAGTCGAAATACTAACAATAAACAAGAGATATGCCCCTCTCTTCAGCTCTGAACTTACCTCAGGAACTGAAATTTGATTTATTCCTGCTGAAAATTATCACAATACTACTGACACCTGATAATGAGGTATCACGCAAGTGAACTAGAAACAAAACCTCATCTCAGAGCAGAATGTGTCATCTCCAGCTGCAGACTCAACCAGGAAAGTCTGACAGCAAAGAGGAGGAGTCCCCTATTTTTGTAGGATTTGCTTGCTTGCACTTCTCCCACCGTTACAAAGTGAGTCCCTATTCAGAACTGACAAGCAGTTTCACCACAAACCAACTATTACTGTGATTGTTTCTAAGGTCCTTCTCCACTGAGCTGCTCTCCCCGGTGTTAACCAGGGTTCTTCCCACCCATGGCCAGGGTTTTGCTCCTCGCTTGGAACTCCTCGGGATTCCCCTGCACACTTCACAGTGTTGAGACCCCGCAAAGGGCAGCACACCCACCACACAAACCACCCCCTCCATCCCCTCCCTCCCCTGCCACCCCACAGCGGGCAGTGCCCAGCTGGAGCCACAGACACCCCGCCACCCCCCGGGCTTTGGCAGGGAGGGGACAGCCACTTCCCCGCTGCCCTCCTTAAGTCATCAAGGTCGGAAAAACCTTCATGATCATCCAGTCCAACCACCAACCCTGCAGCACCGCTGGAACCCCTAAACCACATCGCCCACCCACCACCAGATTCAGACGCCTCTTGAAAACTCTCAGGGATGGTGACTTCACCGCATTCCCAGGCAAATTATTCTAATGCCTGACCACCCCAGCAGTGATAAAAAAAATTTATAACAGCTAATCTGAATCTCCCGTGTCTCAGTTTAAGGCCGTTTCCTCTGGTTTTCTGCCGGCAGACACCGCAGAAGAGACCGGCTCCCACCTCACCACAGCCTCCTGCCAGGGAGTTGTAGGGAGCGATGAGGTCACCCCTAAGCCTCCTCTTCTGGAGACCAAGCAAACCCAGCTCCCTCCGCCGCTCCTCGTAAAACATGCTCTCGAATCCTTTCAAAGCCTTGGTGCCCTTCACTGTAAACACTCCAGCGACCCCAAAGAGCCGAGGGGGGCAGCGCTGCCGGCATTCGCCGCATCTCTCACCACAGCCACGCAGGTCGGAGCTCTGTCCCCCACACCCCTCACCACGGCCAGCCGAGGCTCCCTCCCCTACACCCATCACCGCGGCCAGCCCGGGCCAGGGCTCCATGCCCCGCACGCCCAGAGCCCGCACCCCCGGCATCCCTCACCCGGCTTCCAAAACTTCACCGGCCCCACGGGCGCCGCCATCTTGGGGTGAGAGGGCGGCCGGAAGCGGCGCGCGGCGCCCACGTGACGCGCCCAGCGTTGCCATGGAGACCGCGCCCCCTGGCGGGCCCCCTGATGCCTCAGGTTTTATCTTTTTTATTTTTCCAATCCCGCACTGCCCAGTGTAACTCTGAAGTTTCTTGTAGCTCTTTAAGTGCTGTTCTCTTATGCTAAGATAGACATAACAAAACCCCTCTAGTTTGCTCTCCAAGGACAACCAGACCAAGAACTGTAAACCTTCATCTTGGGGAGAGGGGGGCAAGCTTGGGCAAATTCCATCCTTGCCTGGCTTCTGCTTGGGGAATTGATGCTGAGATCCAAGTGGGAAGAACTCGTGAGCTGTCATTGTCCATGTTGGGATGCACTGAGGCAGGAGCCTCTGAAACCCAGAGTGTACCTCTGAAGGCCTTTCCAACCAATCCCTCCTTTATTCCTTTATTCCTGTCTAGGATCTGTTTCTAGGGAGCCATTTAAGGCATCGCTCCCCCACAGCACAGCAGTGACTGACATTTCCCAGGAATATCGGATTTTCCTTTCCTCCCTCACAAAGCCTATAGGTAGGATAAACCAAGTCTTGGCAACCAAGAGACAGCAGAGTTGTTGTAACACTTAATAACATCTAATATCCAGCAAACTGTGATGCGAGTGGGTGGGTTGGCATCGCTACAGGGGCTGTGTGAGGAGCGGTGGGCAATAAGGGAATCAGGTGCAAGTTTGGATCAAGCGAGGACCTGGCACAGAGCAGCTGCCACTGCCCCTGGGTCCCTGGCAGTGTCCAAGGCCAGGTTGGATGGGGCTTGGAGCAGCCTGGGACAGTGAAAGGTGTCCCTGCCTATGGCAGGGGTGGGATGAGATAAGCTTCAAGGCCCTTTCCAACCCAGCCTGTTCTGTGATCACCTGGTGGAACACATAGGATTTAACGGGACTGAGAGATCACTGCCCAGAAGTCGTTGCTCACTAATTAATTAGAGCTGATTCCTTCTCCAATGAAGGATGCCTCCACACTACCTCTGCCACAGCTGCTGCACTTTACACCAGGCAGCTGAAGGACAAGGAAGAAAACCATCACAAAAATAGTGAATAGATCCAGCTGTGCCCCACCACAGGCTCCTTACAGCCTGTTGAAACCACAGACACACCCATGAAAGCCCATGGAAGTTACTATTGAATCAAACTTAATGTAGGCTTTGAGTTAATTAAATAGAAACTAGAGGAAAAATAAAAAATAGAAAGCCCAAACAGCTTCTAGTAAGTTCAGTAATACTGTCAAATATTCATGCTTATGGGAAAAAAAATCTAATCACCTTTTTTATTCTTCTTATTCCCATGCTAGCAGTGCAGTTATAACGATTAACATAAAGTACACCTCACAACACTCTACCTCCATGGTCACTGAGTATGTAAAAGAGGTTATTAAGTTATAATTATGATGTTCCTAAAGTTCTAGGTATATGTTTCAATGTACTTTTGATATTAAGTCCACCATATCAAAAATAAACACAAATTTTAGTATTTTGTATCATCAGTATATTAGTTATTGTTGAGGAAAAAACCCCACATGGAAAAGCTGCCTATTAAAGTAATGACATGAAGAACAAAGTGGGAAAGTTATTCTTGAGAAATTAGATAGAGATAATTATTATGAAAATAAGATTGCACAAACAATATTCTGCATAGAGTGCAACACTGTATGGGTTTTGTCTTTATGGAAAATATAGGTAAGAATAAAAATACATATTTCAAATTTCTTTACATCTGGATGGAAGTCAATAGTACAAACCTATTGAATATTTACAGATTAGGAGAACCAGAATGATTACAGTTCCATGATTGTAAGGGCAGAAGAAAAAGGGCCCAGATTAGTTGCATACTAATCAGTACATTATTGCATTGTCCATTTTTATAAGATCCATCTGTCCAATTTAATGTTATCTTGCTGCTAATTAGTTGAAACCCATGTGAAACCCATGTCCCCAGCTAAGTTTTAATCTTCCTCTCTGGGGCCCAGAACCCACAAGACACAAGCATATACAAGCATATACCCAAGTATTTTGCAGTAGAAGAGCCATAAGAACAACTTGAGAAATGGTAAACCTTTGCTTTGACTAATGAGTATTTGAACTGTCAGGCTTCAGTACTTCAATGTGCATCTGTGTGGGAGGATAGCTTATTTATTTAAGGGTGTTTTTACCTCCAGAAACAAATGGATTAAAAAATAATAATAAAAAAATTGAGCTTCAGTGAAACCTTAAAAATGGTTCTATTGCTGACTTTTGTGTCATTGCATTTCTGATGAAATTTGGACTTTGGTGAAGAGGCAGCAGCTTCACAGATTTCAGATCTACTCAGCTTTTCCCACAAGATCAGACAGCAGCACCAGCCACAAAGAAACCAAAAAGTAGATCTGGTAATGCCAAGGAATTGGTCTCATCTGGCTCTCCTACAAACACAGTAGGTCCTTTAGAATATTATCACTCTACACATTTGTTGCATGATATCCAACAATCCAAACAGTCCAATATAAAGGTCAGTTGAAATTCAGTCGCTGCTAAAACCTTGTTTGCTGACACATTAGCTCGTTATGCCTGCCAGCATAGCTTTGTGTGAAGAAAATGCAACATTTGAGGAGCAGTAGTGTGGTACTGACCTATTAGTTTCTAGATTACGGTTACTCCGGTTCTGTGTCATGAAACAGTTGGTGGGGAGTTTGTACAATACAAGATCAAGACTCACTGCAGAACTGAACAGCAATCCTGCTTCCATCTTTGGAACAGACTTTTAAGCAGTATTAATTTTAATAGCTAGATTTCTTTAAAAAAAAAAAAAGGGTTGAGCTACTGAGTTATGACATTGCCAACCCATCAGCTTAAAACATGCAGGAAGAGGTTGAGAAATGAAAATTTAACAGAATAGAAGAAGTCAACAATGGCTTTATAGTGTTCTTCAAACAAAGCCACAATTCCAGTTTCACTTTCTCTCAGCCTGAGGTTTCTTTCCCAGCTGCTCTCAAACACACTGCAAGACAGTGCTGGACAGGGATGGATGGACGTGGTTCCTGAGGTTCTGCTTCTTGCTCTGCATGGACATGCAGTTCATCTCTCTATGATCCAGTGTGGCCTCATAACCAGGGAGCCATTCCTCTTAGTCAGCGGAGGAGAGGTGTGCATCGTGTTATTTGGGGTGTACACCGCCTCCCTGGAGGCATGCAGCCAGCTCCTCTTCCTCTTCAGATCTCCTACAAATGCTCTCAGATACAAAAATTCCATTCTCAGGAAGTGTTCCCTGGTCACATCTCTGGAAGCCACTGTTATCCTGAACAGCTGGTCCCACACCCTGTTCTTGCAGCTGGAAAACTCTTTGAGGTTGATAGGCTTTGACCGTGAATGAAGAATCCGAAATTCCAGGTCAAAGTGCGCAACTGCAGGGCCTGACAGGATCAAAATGTTACTGCTGTTCAGCTTCCCATCTGTCCACGTAAAACTAGCAAAGGAAGAGTGAAAAAATTATGAGTTAATTCAAAATAATCAGTAAAGAAAGTATTTGCTGAAAATTCTCCATCACATGTAGTTATGTTGTTCTTACAACCCAACTGATGAGCAGTGGGGTCTTTTAAGGATAAATGTTAGACATAAAATCTGATAAGGAAAGCAATTCTGCAACATTGCTGGTTTTATTTTCCATGTAGAGAAATTATGTTAAGCAAGAGAGAGAAATTTGCACTTGCCTGTAGGAGCCTGTTGTCACTCGAATGCCATCAATTAACATGAACTTTTCACGGACTTTTCCAATGATTTTAGCACCTGACCTGGTGCAGTATGTGCTCCCCGTGATAATTCGAACCCTCATCAACTGTTAAAGACACAGCAAGAGTCAGGTGGACTGCAAAGTTCAGCGACTGCATTTAAAGGAATAACACAGCAATAACCGTCCCTGCTGAACTGCACACTGGCTCAAGAGTCACCCACTAGGAACCAAATGATGATTTTGTCTTGTTTTTGTAGGCAAAGAGGTGACATTCAGGGGCGAGCCTATAAATTGACTGTGAAAATTCCTGTCACCTAATCGTCAGGATCCAAATTCCACAGACTCCTGAGAACCTGCTTCTCCCTCAGCCTTAAGAGTCTCGGCGAGCCCAAGCAACTCCAGTCATGCTTCAGGAACTGGACATTCCTCCTGCATTTCCTTGAACATTCAATTAGCATTTGTGCTCAGAAAGCAGCTGTAGCATCCAATTACAAAGGTTTCAGATTTTCTATTAATTGCTGCCTTATGGAAGAATAGTTAAATCCTCCAAGAAAAGCTGGAGCTACATAACCCCCATTTTAAGTTGTGGCAGCAGGTGTAAGAATTTCTTCTTTTGACAGCTCAAAAATTACACTCATAAGAGGATCAGTTCCCTACCCCTATAAATATGACAAGGCTCACCTTTTCCTGCTCAAGGTCAACTCCCAGATCCTTGCACATTTTTAGAAAGTGGGAAAATGAAGATTGATCTAGAAGGATATACACTTTAACTTGCCACTGCCTACAGGCTTCCAAGAGGTCATTGAAGATATCAGTGTCTGTGAAGAAATCCATAACCAGGGCAATCATCTGCAATGAGTTTCAGAAGAAACCATTAGGCTGTTCCCACAGCATCTCAAGGGAGATAGCATATGAGAAATTTTACTTTCAAATTAAATATTCCCCCCTGCCCTTTTTGCAGGTGGTATTGGAACATGGTGCAGTCTTCCCTGATACAATGCATTCTTCCTCACCCTGAGATAAAACTAGACCCCTGATTTTACCCTGTGTTAGGCAAATTTGATCTCTTCCTAGGCAAGAGAGTTTTTTTCCCTGAGAACAGATGGCTTTTCCTCAAAAGCATTGCCAGAATAAAAAGGTGAGCTTACTTCCAATGCTACAGTTTTCCAGTCTTTCAACTTTTCAAATATGAAAAGAAACAGTAAAAAAAACCCCAAACCCACCAGTATCTGACTGCTCTTTACATCTCACCTCTCTGTTTAAGATAAAAAGTTTGTCTTCAACTTACTATTCAGATTCTCATATTTCAAGTCAAGATCTGACTAAAACACCCCTTGAGAGCCAGCTCCCACCCCCGCAGATCTTCCCCATGGGCTGAACCCAGGGTTTGCTGTGAGTCCTCCACAGGATGGGGAAGGCACGGCTGTTTCCGAGAGCCGGGCATGGGCACACTCGGGATGTATCGCTCACAAGTGCCAACTCCCTGAGGGAACTTAGCGGCACCCGGAGAGTCCGGACTCCGTTTTCAGCAGCATGGGAGGAGAAAAAATGAACCTGCTTTAAAAATTACTACAAAAGATGATGGGAAAGATATAAAGCAAAGTGAAACAGCAGAGTAATCAAAACCAGAAGATTATGTAAGAGTAAAGTAAGCGGGGAAGGACGAGGTGGCCCCGGGAAGCCGCGCGGGCGGGAGCGGGGCCCCGGGCAGGGCAGGGCACTCACCTGTCGCGCGGAGCGGATCTGCCGCCGCACCGCCTCCTTGCAGCCGTAGATGCTGTCCCCGCAGCCGGGCTGGAAATGCGCCTCCACCCGCGTCAGCCCGCGGAA
>VZTN01019209.1:674980-847168 GCA_013400515.1 Erpornis zantholeuca | reverse complement strand
CTTCACAGAATCACGGAGTATTCTGTGGCGGAAAGGATCCCCAAGTCTCATCAGAGTCCAATTCCCGGCTATGCACGGGGCAGCCCAAAGAGNTTTTTGCCCTGAACAGAATCAAGCCGCTATGAGAAGGACGCTCCTAGTGATGCGCGCTATCAAATGCTGGAGCTAAAGCCTCGGAGACTCCGAGATCCACGGAAGTCAGGCACGGCTTTGGCTTTCCGGCTTGTCTCCAGCTCCAACTCCCGCTGCTTCACAGAATCACGGAGTATTCTGTGGCGGAAAGGATCCCCAAGTCTCATCAGAGTCCAATTCCCGGCTATGCACGGGGCAGCCCAAAGAGTTCCACCATGTCCCTGAGAGCATTGTTTAAACGCTTCTTGAGCTCTGCCTTTGAAACAAAAAATTACACCCACCCATTGCCTAGATTTCCTCTTCTAGACATGCCCTGGCTGTAGAGAGTTGAGAGGCAGAAACATTTAACAGAGTCGCAAGATGTAAACCAATTAAAAAAAGAAAAAAAAAACCAAAAAAACCTCAGTGGCATTTTTGTATTATTAAAAGAAATTTAATATAATTTTTAAATTAAAAAATTCAATAGCTCTATTAAAGACACTGAGTCAGGTGCTAATACTGTCAAACATACCCTTTTGGCATGAGTTTTACATAAAGTTTAAGATTTTATGCATTGCTTCAACATGTTAAGAAACCATCTTCATACTTACAGTAGCAATAAAGTCAATTCCATACAATATCAAATATCCTTTTTTTAAAAAAAGTTTTAAATATATTAGACTCTGATTGCCAAAATGCCATTTTATACACAAAGCTGCTAATACAATATACAGTTCTTACATTATTTTTTTTTCTTCACATAAAATACATTTCATCAAGTTTTATTTGTACATCGTTTACTACAGATCAATGGAATCACAAGTTATTGCAGAAGGCTTGCCATCATCTCTGACTGTCCTGTACACGCAGCAGTCCTGCCGAGCTGTACCAGGGTTATCCACACTCCTGCAATCTCACACTGCAACCTAAAGGCTGAAGACATAGTGGTGGCAATACTAAGGCTGCATCTGCACTGTTTAAAAACTTGTATCTCCCCTCCAGCTGTGGGTGGAGATCATTGCATTGGTGTAGCTTTGGGAACAGGTATCTCGAGCAGAGTCTCCTCTATTACAGCTTCCACGGTTGAAATACAGTGAAATATTCTAGGCTGTAATTGTGCCATGGCAGATGTCACCCAGAGAGCCCAGTGGTACTTGAATTGTGTGAGGGAACTGAAGTCCATTACCTGTTTGGCCAACATGAAAACAGAATAAAGGTGAAGAACAACCAGGGAGAACTGCTCTGTTGCACAGCCACAGGCAAAACAAAACAAAAAAGGAAATGTGTTCTGTAGCAAGAGGTGAGACCTTGCTGCTACAAGCATGTTCAGGATTCTGCCTGTAGAGAACTGACACACCAAAGTAGTCAATGCAATTTGTTAAAATAGAATGAAGCCCCTGTGCATCTCTGTTCTGTGTATTTAGGAAGAGAGAAGTGGCAATCGTGAGAGAAATTGAAAGAGCAAGTAATAATGTCAAAATCTGGCATGCTGTGAACTGTTATCCCCTGGAAAAAGTCTCCAAGTTAAAGATCAGCAAGACCTGTATAGTCACCACAAACCTTCCAGAGACGAGTTACCTTTAGCAAGTATAAGGCACAGAAATAACCCAGGTGTAAGGAGAAACCTTCCAGCAGACAGACAACAGCTCATCCATGGCTCACTGGAGACCAGTGCTATTGCTTTCTCAGGATAGTCCCTTTTCAATGGTAATGCTGATTTCGTTTCAGCAGGGATGATGTGGGTAATCAGAGCTCCAAGACTGAAGAAAAAAGACACTAGACAGAAGTTGTAATGCCATTTGGGAGCTTTTAAGGGATTTCAACCCCATGAAATAAGACCCTGCTCAATAAACTTGAGAATTCACTGCCTCCACTGAGTATTGCACTGAGTCATTATTGCTGCTGCCCTGCCATGCTCTTCTCCTTCCCTACTAGGAGTTCCTCATCCAGGTGGTTCTTCAACCACACTTCCAAGGTGGCACAGAATCACATCAGCTAGAGTCAGTTCTTCCCAAAATTGGGAGGGTTTTAAGATTCAGGAGCACCACAGAAGTGAAATTAAGTGGGCTGAAATCGCATCATGTGGTATGTGAAACACAGATCCAGCTCTGATTTCAAACAGATCCCAGCAATGGTACTTAAGCCCTTATCTAACATTTCAGTGCTGGGGCTGCCTTGGCTGAGCTCAGTAAAGCAGAGACACTGCTCTGAAAGACACCTTTTTCTCCATGTAACAAACTTCTTTCAACATGCTCTCATCAACCTCTTAGTTTGCTAGAAACAGCACAGCTTCAGCACACACAGAGAAAGGTTGTGAGAAGGGTTGTTCTTGTGCAGCTCTGCCTCCAAGAGACCTGTCAGTACCTTCCCATTCTTGAATCTTTGCACAGTCTCTATGAACAACTACAACCTTTGGCTCGCTGGTAGCTGAACCAGGACTCTAATCCTGGCCTTGAATCTGTAACTGGGTACTTCTTGAGCTTAAAACCATTCTGTATATCATAAAAAACTTCAAATGTTCCTCTAATAAACTAAGATATGCCAGTCACAACATGATTTTTAGTTTCTACAGCTTTTTAGCCATATTAAGATCCAATGAAACAGCCAAGTGCCCTCTGCTCTGTACCTCAGAGCTTTCCACTGGGATGGCCTTTAAAACACACAGATAACAAAACTCCACAATTGTTGTAACACTGCTAAATTTTACAGTGAAAAGCCTTATTCCTAGAGGTAGGCTGCTACAATGCCAATGTAAGAGAATCTATGTGTTGACCATTCCCCCAAAAGGCTGTTTTTCTCCACAAAATAGTTCACCAGAAGCAGATTAATCCACTTTACAGAATCCCTCATCCCAGACCTACAACCAACAGCTCTGCCAGTGCTCCACAGGTAGTGACCATTATGTCTCAAATGGCACCACATATAAGCACAAATCCCTTCCAGGCCATTTTTCAACAGCCTTCCTGCTCACACCCTGGT
Source organism: Erpornis zantholeuca (assembly GCA_013400515.1). Classification (NCBI taxonomy): domain Eukaryota; kingdom Metazoa; phylum Chordata; class Aves; order Passeriformes; family Timaliidae; genus Erpornis; species Erpornis zantholeuca. The sequence goes on along the minus strand of VZTN01019209.1, from coordinate 844,078 downwards.
GCAACTTCAGCCCAAAGCCAGTGGAATACCTGCAGGGCTGTGAAACATATCCTGGAAGATTTATCCATTGCTTAGTTTTACCATTAATACCTCTCCTGCCTGAGTAAGAATGGATTGCATTGGATCAGGCACCACTAGACTTCACAGCTAGGATGATGAGTTCCCAGAGTTTTACATATAAACGGGGCAAAATACCAGTGGAAGCCAAAAAGCTTTGTCTAAAATGGACTGGTTTCCTGCAGTTTTAATGTATTAACAGCTCGGTGAAAGCAAGCCTCAGACTACTTTACACTATTGCATTCAATCTCCTTTTCATTCCCTTGGAGTTAGGCAGGGTTCAATACACTTGCTAGCACAAAGTTGCTCTGAGAAGGAAAAGGGCCCTACTCCTCCTTTGCTGGGAGGGAAGGCAACGTTTGGGCCCAAATTTTGCACCATTTACAACCTAGTAGATAGCGGCACCAAAATTTGATACAGTGAGCTCAGAAATCTCATTAGGATGGATGTGGAGAGACAAACCTCACCACCATGGGAGAAGAGAGGCACCTGAAAGATCATCTCCCCTGTTTTGTTATAGCCAGGCCACACTTGGTGTTATCCCAGAATAATTTACAGGTAGTCAGAAGATCCACTGTTAACCACACACAGGTGCAGGGAAGTCTCTCCAGCTACCAAATTATCATCTTTCTACCAGAGAATGACTTTAAAAATCCTTTCACCTTAAGGTCAAGCACAAGAACTATTTTCTAGTCCTACAATTAGCACGTTTCAACAATGGAGGGAGCCCAACTTCTCCAAATGCTTCAAACACTGCCTTTAGCAGAACTGGGGTTTTAAGTGAACCAGATCCACTGCTACCACTTTCTAGTTTGCACCTAAAACTGGTGAGGAAAAGAGAACTGTATATCCATACCATTCAAACCAGTAAATTATCAGCCTGGTAATGACCCCACAGGTCCAGAAGTGTCTCCTGCACAGCGTGGCAGTGGTGGTGGCACAGCGCTGCCTCGAGGAGCCCAGAGCCCTGGATGGTAATGTATCCAGCCCCAGCAATAGCTGGGTTTGATGAGGGGCAGAGGGTAGCACTTAACAGTCACTGGCAGCCTCAGTCAACTTTTTATAGCCTAGAAAAAAGTTAAGGCTGTGAGGATCCCCCACAGAGGGGAATATTGATGTCTAACAGCCACCAAATAAAAGGAAAATGGGTGGAAGCTGCATTTGCTGTTGCTTGGCTGAAGCACAACTACGTGAGCTGGATTTAATCCACTGATGGCTTACAGAGACCCAACGAGGTTTATGTCTTCAGAGTTTGGAATTTAAGCTGCCGAAGAAGACACATATTCATGCAGGCAAACAGTTACGTGTGTGACAGCCCTCCCGTGCAGAGAAGGGTTGAAAGACTTACTTCTAAGATACTCCTCAGAGCTGTCCCACACTCTCACCTTCCCCAGGTACACAAAGCCTGAACTTGGTGCAAAGCCAGTGCCAAGCCCCCAGGTTGGAGCTGTGCTCCCCAGGTGGGCTGTCAGGGCTCACATGAACTACACCAAGACACAGTGCTGGCACTGCAGCTGCTCCACAGCAGAGAGGCTTTGTTAGTACTGATGGTGTCAGGCAACTCCCACAGACACAGAGGCATTTAAACCTTCCTCTGCCAGCTGCTACCCACTGCTGACAGCTTCAGCAAGGGAGCTGGCAAACAGAACAAAACATCTCCCATCCTGCTGCAGTGTCCGACTAGCACAGCCATGGTTAAAGTTATTTCTCAGCCGAAGACTGCAGGTTAATGCAGGTGTCATCAAGTCTATGGGATTAGAAATGCTTTCATGGCCTTCCTAGGTTAGTGTTGGCAAGCCTTTCCTTCCCATCCCTCCTGAGCCCTGTGGTTCTGGAAATCCAGAAAAAATCAGAACGCAAAGCATACTGCCCCTAGTATCTGTGTTGAGCATACAGAGTAAACAAACAGAATCAATAGGAAAGTGAGATCAACAAAAGTCTTTTCAGTTTTAACAAATTAAGAGTCTAAATAGTACAAATAAGTTTTTTTAAATTACTTATCCCAATATAGACCTTTGTCAGTATTTTATTGCAGTAAAATTCTATTGCCAGGGCCCCTTTATTGCAACATCAGTTTTAAAGCCTATTGAGTGAAGCCTCTTCCAAGAAAAGTTCTGCTTCAAACCTGATGGCAGTCTGCAGTGACGAGCTGACACGAGCAGAACAGGACCCAGCCAGTGCACAGTTTGTGATGGCGAGCTGTCACTGCAAGGAGGTAACACCTCGCAAACTTCCAAAGTGCAGCATCTGTGCTTGCTTGTTGGTCAGGCCCAGGAAGTGCTGGCTCCAGCTGCGTGGGAAACAGCTCTGTCCACTCTTGCAAACCTCATGTGGGGGCTGACCTCCCCTCCAGGATTTGTGCATCACCCAAGAGTGAAAACACAGGTCTGAACTGTCACCTTCCAGCTGCTCGGTGACTTACAGCAAGAGGCTCAGACACAAAGATTTGAATTCAGATCCTTTCTTGGTTCCAAGGCATCTCATGACTTCCCCAGGATGGGAAGGCAGCGCACCATACCTTCTTCCCCAGGGAGCAAGACTAAGGAGACCCTTTTGACACCGTATTGATGTGCATCCCTTCCTCTCCTAGGAGCCTTGCTCCGCCTGCGTTACTCATCCAGCTGCAATGGAAGTAATTGGCAGGGTAAAGTACAACTCAAGATGAATGAGGCTGCCACAGTCAGGATGTCCATAACCAAATTCTCCCTTTGGAATGCAAACAACCTGGCCACTGCGATAGATCCAACCAGCCCACCCACGTCTCCTTTCCCCTGGGGCGAGACACAGACCAGACTAGGAAATCCTGCAGCACCCATGCACCTTCTCTTCCATTTCCTCCATGGGAGCTTTGAATTTCAAGAGGGGTGGGTCACCACTGGACACTGTGTAATACACAGAGGTCCCGTTGGAGCTGTAGGGAGAAGTCCTGGATTCGATTAAGTGCGACTTGGCCTCGCCCACGTTCTCAGCGACTCCTGCCATGTCGGTGCTGAAGTGGGTGCTGAGGAAGGGGTGCTGGAGGAGTTTGGCCGCAGCTCGCTGCCGCTTCAGTTCCGAGAGCGTTTGGTGGTTGTGCTCCTTGTAGGCGCCCCAGAACTGCGGGGCCTCGGGCAGCCCGGGGTTGCCGTAGGGCAGCAGGGGGCCGGGGGTGCTGTCGGGGTCGGTGTGCATGCTCCAAATGTCCCCGTTGGAAAAGGTGTACTGGTAAGGGCTGGCCGACGCCATCAGTCCGTTCTGGAGCGGGATCTCGGTGTCGCACTGCGTGCTTTTGTTCGCCAGCTCCGGGAGGAGGGAGGAGTTCTCCAGCACTGAATTCTGTAACAAGAAGATGTGAAAGAGCATTTTCCCCTCATTCTCCACAGCAGGGTTCATCCCTGTGACAACCTCCTGAGTCTGCTCACACTCAGCCTTTCCACCACACAGGTATTCAGAGTTTGCTTTCCACCAAACACTGAATTCCCCACTAACAGGACCCTACAGTGCTGCAGGCCCCAACCAGGAACTGGTTCCCAGCCAGGACATGGAACCTTAACCTCACACACACAAAAATATTAATATTATTAAAATGTTATCTGTATAACGTGACAATAAGTTAAATAGAATCATGTAACTGCAAATAAGTTTACAGTTCCTTTGTGCTTACCAGTTTGTGAGCTTTAGAATAAAAGGCAAAGGAATTTCTTTTGGAGCATCCTGGTTTACTTTTATCTCAAAATTATGTATGCAGCTGTAAATCCAAAAGGCTTTCTACTTGAGTGGGACAGCTTATGCCGAATGAGAATTTGGTCTTTTGCTTACATCTGGTGAACAAGGTCTACAAATTTTTCAGCCACCTTCCACCCACTGCTACTGAACCTGCACCACCAGCCCTCTTCAGTGACTCTCATGAAAGAGAAGAGATTCCTTACAGGGTCTGTATTCTCCTGGTCAGATCGAGTCTCCCCAATTTCTCCGATGAGAACTGGGTTTCTTCCTTCTTCTGATGCCCCCAGTTGCTGCCAGACCATGGCCTCCTTCTCACACTCCTTCCTGTAAAGGTTTGTCCGGTCCGAAAGGCTGGCCCTCCTCACCACCTTCCTGTGGGACAGGGATAAGGGGCATCAAAGCTGTGAGCAGGACATGACATTTCTTCTCCTCCTCCTCACACCTCACAGCCTCTCCCTCTGGAATGGAACGTGGATTCAGCTTCCCAGCACCCACGCAAAGCGAAGGCACTGGCGTGGATGCTGAACGTGGGAGGAATTTTAAGGAGTTCTAAACTGGCACTGCAAATCTGTGTAGCAGCTCATGCAGGTCACCTTATGGACCTAATCTGCAACCAGTGGAGTAAATGTGGAGAGAAATAACCCACAGGCTGTTTAGGGAGCTTTGTGGTGTGTGGGACTGCTTTGGTGTCTAGTAAACATCTTTTAAAGACCTCTGCAAACTGTGTCTGGGTACTGTGTCTTGGCCACGTGACATACTACTGAAAAGTTCAAGTTAATCCCCTTGAAGCACTGATTTTCCAACACCAGTTTCAGTGGTTCAACAAGGTAAATTCTCACCATTTGGTCCTGTGCTCAGGGCAGCTCTTAAACCACACCAGCATAAAACCATTTTCTCCCCAAGATACAGCACCTCTCCCCAGTGATAAAGCCACTCTTCAAAGGAGCTCTGCTTTCAGCAACCCAAGTGAGCTCCTGCCTTTCACCAGTTCACTCAGAAAGGACAGACAGGTTGCTCTCACTGGCCTCAGTGTGCTCTGCAACCTCACCTGGGTGTCCAGGCCAGTGCCCCGGGTGACCTGCAGGGAACAGCACAACTCACCCCCGGCTGCCAGTGCTGGAGGTCCTGCGGCTCAGGGAGGATTTGTGCCTCATCTGAGACTTCATGATCACATCGTGTTTGTGTTTCAGCTCCAGAAGCAGTACTTTGAATTCCTCCTCTTCACACAGATCTATGGCACACACACAGACCAAGCCCTTTATCAGACAGTTCTCATTAACACCGTGTTACTAATTGTGCCTTCCTAGTTATGCACCCAGGTCTTAGGGCTGCACACAACAGCAGGGAGGCTCCCAAGCACAAGGGAAAACATAGGAAACACACAGGAGGAAGAGTTGGTGCTTGGGAAATGCCTTCCTCCTTCTTTTTATGAGCAAGAAGAAGCATTTTCTGTGGTAAAGTGGGTGCTTCAAAACTTTAATTCCACTTAAAGTAACTTCAACTTTGATTCTAAAATTATGCTAATGCTTCTGAAAGCACTGTGAGGACTCCAACCATTTCTTAGCCATTTCTTTCTTTAAGCTTAGTAAACTCACCTATTGGCATCTCATCCAAAGATGTCCTGGCACTCAAACTGGCCCCATGGGACACCAGCAATTCAGCCATCTGCATCTAAAGAAAGGAAAGAAAGCCAGGTTGGCAGAGATATTTTAGGCAATTTAGGCTTTCTTCCCCAAAGCTGTAAGGCTGGGATAAGATGAGAAGCAGTGGCATACAGGTTCAACTCGCCTCAAATCACTCTGGTATGTGTGTGATGTTAAACACTGTTCCCACCACCCACCTGCACAGACATGCTCTGCCTGAACTTTCCCAGCACCCAGTTCTTTCTGCAGCCCAAGATGCTGTCCAGAGAGCCCAGCCCAGCACAGATTTATTCCATTTGCAGAGTGCTCCACAGTTTGTCCAGGCAGAAGGAAATGCCCCCCTCACATGTGACACTTGCAGCGAAATCCTTACCTGTCCCCAGAAAGCAGCAGCATGAAGAGGTTCCCAGCCATCCCAGTCCTTCACATCCAGGCTTGCCCCCTGGTCAAGAAGCACTTCAGCTGCATGCAGATAACCATTGGCTGCAGCTATATGCAGCTAGGAGATAAGGAACAGAGCATGAGCCACCTGCAAGGACCACGAATGGTTTCATACATTGAGTTTCAGCAGATTTTCTTGGCTAATGTTGGAGCCTAGAGCTGTACAGGCAGCACATTTCACATTGGGCAGATGGCAGAAGGTCAAAAGAAGCTGAGCTGTTATTAAAGCTCAGTATTGCCTGCATGCAATTCTGTCTGGAGAGGAAACTGCTTAACAGTCCTTAGAATAACTTACATATATGGATGAGAAAAATAATGTATTCACATTTTAAATCAATGTGCTTTTAAATGCTTCCCAATCTGGAGGGAAATAGCACCATCAAAACACCAGCCTGCAATGCAGAACATCATCCACGGTAAGCTCTGCATTCCTCATGCCAGAAGAACATCTCCTCTTCCCCACTGAAGTGCTGTGGATGTGATCTTTTTTGAAACAAATTTACAGCCTGCTTTAGTCAGGACTCTCTCCGTGCAATTGCACTTCCAATCACATTATAATTATTTTCACCATTTGAAAGTCAAAATCATTTTAAACCTTGGCTACTTTAAGTTAAGGGAAAATGATTTTTCAGATGTTGGCTTCCAACCACAGCTACCACTTTAAAGACATCAGTAATGGTGTCTTTTAATCCCCCAACTGCATGTCTCTGAAGATTTTCATAATTGCAGTCTGCTGTTGCATCTCTGAGCAAAACACTGACCCATGCACTGCTCTGAAGGGATTAACTCCACTCAGAGCTCCTCCTACTTCAATTGTGCTAAAGGGGAGGATCAAAGCTTCTTTTCAGAAAAATTTCATGGGGATTCCACCACACGAAGTTAAAACTTCATCTGGAAATAAATTCTGATGCTTTCTGGCAACTCAATTAATTTCTACATAAATTTTATGCCACTCGGTCACACCTTCTAGAGGCCACATGAATTAATAAGGAATCACTTGGGGGTGATACAAAAAGGGGAGCCAAGAGGCCTCCTTAAATTTATGTATATAATCCTTGTTAAAGGGGCAAATGTGTTAAAAAAAATAAGCTGCAATAAAAACTTCAGTCATCCAAGCTTACCCTGGAGAGAGCCTGCCCTCCCCTTTCACTTCTGGTATATGCTAAAGGTGACTTTGGATTAATAAACTGGAATGCACTGCCATGGCATGGCCCTCAAACACATGAGCCAAGTGCCTGTATATCAGTCACATCTGGACCCAAGCATTAAATGACCAAGGCTGTATGAAATTCCCAGCACATGTGAGCTCATCACTGAACTCTCCCTAAGCTGGGGCCACTGTAAGACACGATTTAGGAGACACATTTGCAGGGTAAAAAAAAGAACTAGGATTGTTCAGCCTTCCCAGTCCCTGTCCAGGCACACCAGATGCCAGCCTGCTCTGTGCTGTGCACTTGTCCTGGGTGCAGGTGCCACCCTGTGTGAACAAACACAGCAGAGCCACTGACCCCGTGTGAGCCAGACCCCATACAAAGCAGAAAGGAGGCAGAAACTCTCCAGGGTGCCCAGCACCTGATCCTGGTCCCGTGAAAACCAGAGGGCTCTCACATCTCCTCCACAGGAATCCCATCAGTCCACAGGACTAAGTGAGAAGCAAGAGGTCACAGGGAGGTCTTCCAGGCCCATTTCCCTGCAGGTCAGCAGCTGTGTTGTGCTCTGTGGGGTTTCTCCTCTCAGTGACACATGTTGATTTTGTATAACTCCTGCCCTGGGGCAGGTTTCATAACCTCTGGGCTGAAGGAAAGCAAAACTGAAGCCGCTGCAGTTTCACTCACCAGCGTAGCACCTTGGGCATCAGTCCTGTTCAGGTCTTGTCCAGTCGCAAGTATGTCATGAATGTCACAGATCATGACCTGCTCCGGAGCAGCTCGCATCTCATTGATCCTTTCCTGAGTAATCCCTGTTAAAATTCCAGTTAGAAAGGGGAGGGTTGGAAAGGGTCGTTGTCTCCACTGGTTGAGTGAAATAAGACTCATGATCCTGGCTGATATGACCCCACATTCTTTGCAGAGGGTACTGTCAGCCATCCTCCACCCCCATGATCTTCAGGAATCAGAATAACTAGACAGAGTCACATCCCAAGAAATGATGCCAGGAGCAGCTCTCTGCTTTTCTCCAGAGGCAAATCAAGAGCTGAGGAACAGGGCAATTTTTAGTACCACATTGACCCATTTCTGTATTTTACATAAACTCAATCTCCTTACCTTGATAGGCCATGCAAGTCTCAATGACATCCAGGGTTGGCTCATCTTCACAGAGGTCATAGGGCATGTTGCCATCTGCATTTACTGCCAGCAGGTCTGCTCCACTGCAAGGAGAAAACTGAGTTACACAAGGAAGGACCTCAGATATCCTAGAGCAGACAGTGCCAAACACTGGGATAAATGCTTAGGAAAAACTAACTGGGGTTTAATAGTTGCCCAAATGCCACCAAGGTACATATGAGGTAAGAAAGATTTGAAGCAAAGCTGTGGAGCTATGAATGGGGAAGATTAATTCCAGAACTGGATGGAAGGCAGCACACTACACCTCCTTCCTGAGTCAGTGGTGCCCTGTGTTCCACATCCGCTCCATTTTTATAACCCTCATCCAAAAACTTCCTAACCCAAGTGGGAACATCCTCCAAGGGATGCTTGACTGCATCCTCTTCTCTCCTTCATCATACAGTCAAAGAAGGGCTTAATTTTCAGTGCTCCACTCCCAGATGACAACAGCACGGGGAGAAGTCTCCCTCCCCAAGGAAGAAGCAGCAGGTTCACACTCCCAAAGCACCAGCACTGTGGGAAAGGGAGGAGAGGGCTCCACACACAGGCACAACTATCTGCTCCAGGCAGGATTCACCACAGGTGCTCCCAGAACAGCTCAAAACACACCTGGCTTCCTCCTCCTAGCTGGCAAGTCTAGAAAGACTCGAGCTTTAAGGCCTTGGTCAAACACCCTGTGCCACCAGTGGGGATCAAACATTGCAGGAAGTTTACTGATCACTAATTAAGACTCAGTGAGACAGGTCACAAAGGTCACCCAGGTGTCTGAGTGACACAAACACACTGCTGCCCTCCTACACCTCTGTCTGCCTGACAGGGGCTGCAAGATCTGAAGTGTTTAGGAGCTTGAGGGTGGATCCTGCTGGCTGCTCCTGTTTCTACCCACCCAGTGACCACAGTTCCACAGGCACACACAGAATACAGACAAAAAGGGACAAATTTTGGCCCAGTCTCCAGGAGCTTTATGAAACTCAGTCGAGTCACTGAGGGTTTCATTGTCTCCTAAGCCTTTCTGCTCTTCCTCTTTCACCCTCTTCTCCCCCAAGCAGGAAGGACCCCCAGGAGCAGCCTGAAAGCAGGGAACAATCACCACTGCTGCCATCTCCCAAGGTACTAAGCAGCCTCAGTTTCCATCCACAGAAGCTGTGGGTATTGCCAGACCCACAGAAAGGACACAAAAAGCCACCTACTGCTGGATGAGGATCTTCACCAGGTTGATATGACCACAGGTGGCTGCTGCATGCAGAGGAGTCCACAGCTCGTTGTCCTTGGCGTTGACGTTGGCCCCGTGGTTGAGGAGAAGCTTGACTATGTCCTCATAGTTGTCTATGCAGCACTGGTGAGAAAGAAAAGCAGACAGATTGGGGTTTTTTTAAACTTTGGGAAGCTGAGGGCTCATACCTGCTCAGCTGTAAAGTAAAAAAGGGCACATGGAGACCTACTCTACCCTGCACTGCTTGGCAAGGAGCACCTCCAGCAGAGTTAAACACCAAATGGAGCACCAGCAGGTCAAAAAGGCAGAACACCTACACTGGACAGACCAAAGGTCAGTGTTTTACAGGGCCTGCTGGTGTGGGGGCACAAACAGCAGGGAATAACAGCAAACACCCTCACAGCTTCTATTCCCCTGGGTCTTCCATATTCAAGAGCAAACGTAGCAGAAATTCAATGTAACCAGTATAACCACATACCAAGGGATGAGCTGACAAGCTGACATTCCCTTTTCTTAGGGAAAATCCCACACGCTGGCATGTGATGAGCAGGAGTGTTCTCAGGAGCTCACGCTACCTACCACAGTTATCCGGAGAGGCACAAATTGGAGTCCCAGAATTATGAGGTGCTTTGCAGGGCACCTTTCACTTCCTGAAAAAAACCACCTTCCTTCCTGCATTTAGAGTGCAGCCCAGCAGGCCAGAAGGGCCTCAACCTCTTTCCTTTGGTGAAGGTGGAATTTGCTCTTTGATCCACCTCTTGTTCCCCTCTAGACATGAAGCTGCATGTGATAAAGACATCAAAATAAGATTCACTCTTGTGCAAGAAGACCATGTCTGTGCTTTGCTGCAGACCCACACAGCTCAGCACACAGCATGATCCATTAATGGGGCTGAATTACAGCACACAACAAGCATTTTGGCAGCTGAGTGACAAGGACCCTTCAGGTATTTCTATTTCGTTCATTATTTGTACGTGGAAGTGAGGTTAAAGTCATGCCTGTCACACAGCCAAGTTATCACGGACGTGGAAGGAATTCACATTCACTGGAGGGAATGCCAGCTTGCCCACTGAGGGGCTCCTCTGTGCTCAGGGATTCAGTTAATTCCAGCAGATACAAAGCTCCCATCACAACTCCCAAACACACTTTTACCACCTCTCAGTGGGCAAGGTGGGATTCTCTAGGCTGTAGAGCCTGGCTGGGAAAACAAGAAGGCTGCCAGTGTTTCTCTGAGTATGAGATAACATCTCTCTGGAGAGGTGATGGTGCTCAGAACCTTTTGTTCTTCCAGGAGCCAGTTTGCATTTTTAAACAAACATTCACCCAGCTTTGAGGAGAGCAGGCGACTGGCAAAAGAATCCAAAATCCCAAGTCAGTGGGAGCATTTACAGCAGGGAGTAAGGGCCAGAAAACCCTGAGTGCTCGTGTGACAACCACGCCACTGTTGTTGGAGGCAGTGGAGGCGGCAGCTGCCAGGCACGGCCAGTCCCACGTGCCTGAGAGAGAATAGAAAAACCCTTATGGGAACAGCACAGAGGCTCCAAGGAAGGCTACACACCACTACAGCAAGTCTGTATTCCACTGGTGATGAAGCTGCTGCCATCTCATACAGGCTTTGGAAGTCCCTGAGCCTACAAGCATCTTGTCATCGTTTATTTAAACCACTTTCAAAGCTCTTTGGTGGATTACCAGGGTCTCTAAATTTGAGTTAATCTGCTGTAAGAGTTTAGAGCCCAGTCCTACAAAAATTAAAAGGAAAAATGCTGTTCATATGTGAAGTCCAGCCCTGACTCCTGAGCTCTTATTATCACTGAATGAAGTCTGGGATACAACAAGAAAAGGGTTTGATGTCAGTTTGCTCCCCAAGAAACTGGATCACCAGCACAACATGGTGAAGTTTCACTGCTTTAACTGAGCAAAACAAAAATTAAATGTAATAGGTCTCCCTGCTGAACCTGGACAGGTGGGAAGACACAGGGAGGTGCGAGCTCCTCCCAGGCCTCACCTGATGCAGCGCAGTTAATCCATCCTCATTGCACAGGTCAGGGCTGATGTTGCTCTTCAGCAAGTAACACACTGCAAGGGAAGAACAGGGAGAGTCAGAGCAGCCACCCTGCCACATCTCTTGCTCTCAGCCAGTGCTGGACAGTTCAAGGCAGGGAAATTCACACCAGCAGTGTGAGCAGAGCTGCAGGAGCCACAAGCCCAGCGCTGGCTTACAGCCACAGTGGGAGAAGAGCCTTCCTGGGTTTATCCAGCAGAGAGCACCAGCACACAGTTTCCACCCAACTTCCTTCCAAAGGAGATTGTTAATACAGTTAAAATTTTCATTCACTTGTGCTGGAACAATCTCCATTTTTACCGTGTGCTTCACAATGCCTGAGTGCAACCTCTGCACTCTGTGGCCCCAGAGAGCTCAAAGGGAATTTTGGGGTCCTGAGTTACAACCATGAGAGAGATCCCTCCCACTGTGAGAGAGATGAGGTCTTGCCTCAAGAAGTAATCTATTCATGATGAGAAACCAAAACATCCATGGCTCAGCCACATCCAAATACACCAGGGTGGCTTTGGACACCTCACTTGAGCTGCTGAGTGTTTGGAGAAAGCTTCCCAGAGGCTTTAGTTTTTAATCACTGTTTTGGGGGGAAAGGGTAAAGATTTATTCCATTAAAATGCAAATTTCTGAAACACATGAAAAGTCATTAGCCCTAGGTGAAAAAACAAAGTTTGCTCTGACGTACAGATCTTGCACAGAGCAATAGCAACAAGGTTGGAAGAGGGCATAAATTAATAGCAACACCAGAAACTCTTCAAATTCAACCCTGCTGACAGATCTTGATGGTCCATACCCTTCTTCTGTTGTTTACTTGCTTATTCCCTGCTTTTTCTCCAGAGATTTCACTATCTAATGCTTTTCCTACCTCGAATGTCACTGACAGCACAAGCACAAGCCAGAGGTTCATAATCATCTCCCCAGGGCCAGAGCAGCAACAGATATTCACATCACATCTGATTTGATGGCAGGGATGCGAGTGAAACCAGAGCTGCACAACAAGGAACACTGACAGAGCTAAAAGGGCAATAACCATCCTCAGAGCTGGCAATCAAAAGCACTGCAAGGCTGCTCACTCCATCCTGCAGCCTCTGACCCCTGTCCCGCTGGCAGAGGGAGCTCTTCCCCCAGCACATCCGCAGGGAAAACCATCTGCAGGGCTGTCCCCGGGGACAGAACACTTCTGGCATGCAAAGCAGAACAGGGAAAACACACCCACCATGACATCAGTGATGATTTATGAGGCTTTGTTTAAAAGATCTGGAAAACCCACTTGCAAGAAAGGCAAATCGAAAACGAAGTGAAATTTTGATTGGAAGCCACTGCTCTGACGTGATCACAAAGGAAGGCAAAACCAGACAGAAGTGAAATAAAACTCCTTGTATCACAGAATTGTTTCACCCAACTCAAAATGAATGCTTGGATTTACTTTTCCTGGACATAATCTCAAGGCATTGACACCTGCGTGGTGAAACTGCTACAAGAAACTGGGATACAGCAAAGACAAAACTCATCCAGCACCAGAGTGAATCCAAAGCCTCTGGGCTTTTTTCCAGCTCAAAGGCCAGTGCAGGAAGCCCACGCCTACACAGGACTCACACCCCCAGCACTTGCATGCTCAACAGTAATAAGAGCACTGAACCTCAGCCAGTACATCCAATTTAATGACTCTGCTTCTACTGTTTCTGGCCAGCCCGGAGCTCCTGCTCTCCTAATCCAAGCTGAGTGATAGACGAGTCATTCACCACCGGGTCTGGTTGTCTCTTATTTACGTTGGATGCTCTGCCATTAGGGTTTTAATTCAATCTCAGTCAGTTAAGTGCCATTGTGTACTAATGACACACAGCTCCATAATCATGTTTTGCCTGATTATGGAGATTTGGACAAGTAGATGCTGGCAAATTAACCTTGTAAGAGCTGTCTCTCCATGGGAAGAAGCGGCAGCATAAATCTCAGCTTGTTACAGGGTTCTGTGTCAAAGGCACTGTGATCATGGCTTGACAGAGCTTGTGAGAGGCCCTGAAGGGTTAAGATTCAGAGAAGTTTTAATCTTACCCTAAAGAAGCTTTGAATCCTTCACTAACCCCTGCAGCAGCCCTCGTGTCCCCAGTGCACCTCCCCTTGGCTCCCTTCTGCCCTCACCCTGTTTCCCAGTATCTCCCAACACCCTGCAGACTGAAAGCCACAGGACACCGGGAAAGGGCACAGAAATGTCACATAATGAACTGGTGTGATGCCACTGAGTCCAGGCAAACAAGGCATGAAGAAGAGATCAGACTCCTTTCTGACCACTCCTAAGCTGAATTTTGCACAGGGTCAGGCAGCAAAGAGCCCTCATTGCTGCTCACCAGCCCCCAGTTCACAGCAGAACACATCCCCATTCCTGCCCACCAGCCCTGCAGCAGGGCATGGGGTGGCAAAGAGCAGCTTCATCACCCCCTGCTCCCTGTGAGCTGCAGAGGCACATGGAGGGAGCACAGGGACACCTTCACATGCCCACTACCCAGGAACAGCCATGGGGAACAGGTCCTCCTTTCTGATAAACTTCATGGGAAATGCACATTTGTGTGTTGTCCAGTGCCTTAAGAGTAGAAACGAGGGCCAGAACTGTGATGTTCTGCAGTGCTGGAAGCTGCACCCTCAGCTGTGGCAGTGCCACCAACCTGCCCTGCTGCTTCAGACACAACATAAGGGACAGGGACCTGAGTGTGCAAAATGCTTCTCTCTTCAAGCCCTGCCGGTACCACACGCTTCTCTGCAGAGCCCAACACCTTCTCCCCCACCTCCAGGCATGACTGATGCTGTACAGGTAGGAAGCAAACACTTCAGCTCCCAAGGACACAGATTAATCACTCGGCCCCAGCTGATCGCCTTCTGTCGGCTCAAGCCTCAGCCTCCACTCGCGGAAGGACAATGCCCCCGCGTGCCTGTGGACCAGCACGGAAAGGAGCCCTCTGCCAGCCCCTGAGCCCGACACAAGGGGCTCTTTGGGGTCACACCAGCGGGGTCAGCAGCATCAGCCTCCACTCTAGCGCTGTGATTAACTTCTTAGAGAGCTCAGTGCCAAAAGCGCTGAGCTCTGCCGAATCTGCGCGCTGCACGTAGGCGGAGGCAGGTGGGGAGCAGGGGCTGGGAGCGTGGAGATTCTTTATTACGTGTCGAGCACAAGTTGTGGGAAGCAGCTCCCAACGCCTAGCAAATGAAGGAATGAAAATGATCACAATGAGAGCTGGGTGAACAAATTGTTGTGAATAATTCATTGCAAATTATATTAACTGAGCAATCGCTCAAATGTATTTTCCATTATTCTCCTTGCTCTGCCTATAATTGAACCTCTCGCGCACCAAGATGGTGTACATTAATCTTCAATTTATATTTTATCATTCACATCTGTGCTGTGTTAAATGGAAAAAGCTCCCACAACAGCTGTGAAAATACAGCCTGGGGTTTTAAGTCATCCTCCATCAGAGGTTCTGGGGCAGCCTTAGAAAAATTCTCCTTCCCAAACATAGCAAACCACTTCTCAGGGGCTCCCTCTCCTCCCAGCCTCACTTATCCCCCACAAAGTCTAAAAAGCAGGGGAAAGGCAAAAACAACACTGCAAAGGTCCCAAGGAAAATTCAAAAAGGGGCAATCGGCTCTCCCACCTGAAGAGATATTACAGGGCTATCATTTTTTACTGGTGTTACTTCCCACTGAGTTTACACTAGAAGCAGCTTTTCCAGAAAAGTTCCTAAAACAGATGAAGGAAAAGAAAGCCTTTGTTAGTGCAGTTTCCCCTAAGTCAATAAGCTACACCATAAAATCATGGATACTATTACACTCCCATCTACACCAAGCACTTGCATACCTCAAGCATTAATAACTCATAAGAGAAAAAGCCAACTGGAACTGATATGGATACCATGGAGGGATAAAAAAAAAACCCAACAGACACCTTCCTGATAGGAGGTCCTGATTCCTCCCAAAAATATACAGTGGCAAACTGTCTCTGCTGGCAAGCAGGCTTACCTGTGTGCTCCAAGTTTACATACACACACATGCCACTACTTTTTATAAAAGCCAGGTTTATCTCGATCTTTTGCACTCAACAATTTCTTTTTGAAGTCATTCAAACCGTTCTAGCCCACCTCATGGTGACCCAGGCACTTTCAGACCACCTTTAAAAGGGTGGGGCCTCTATGGCAGTAGAATAATTTCTGTATGTTCACACGCGTTTTCACTGCATAAAATGAAGTTTCACTTGGGTCAATAAAACATTTTTACACATTCCTCCAAGCCCCTTTCACCCAAATGTAGCTTTAGTCAGAGACCCAGTGTAGCAGAAGCAGCTCCTTGCAGCATTATTTGCAGTGACATACACGCAGGGGTGTTGGCAAACGTGTGGAAAGGCTGATCCCAGCCTGCCAGGCATGGGACTGTGGATGGGCTCAGCTACTTCAAAGCTGCATGTTTACTGCTGTAGTTTTGCAGGGATATTTATTACACGGGAGAAACAATGCCAGGAAAACAGCACTGAAGCTGTGAGCGCTCTGCCAGCTTCCTAGCCCAGCATACAATGATATTCACATTTTACAGCATATCTAAACTCTGAGCAATAACAGGATGAACTCACTCAGCCTTATCCTCCACTCCCTGCAATGTACAGCTGATAGCCCATGCTGGTCCATTGATAAACTCCACAGCTCCCTAAAGCTTTTTGAAAGACAGAAAAACCCCACAGAAAGTGAAATGCCACACTCAGACAGCTTCAAACACGTAGTACACCTAAAAATAAATATGGCCCAGTTTGCCTGCTGAGCCAGCGACAGAGACATCCCATCCTGATTGATCACTGAGCTTCCTCGGGAAGGTTCAAAGCCTGTTAAACACTTCCCACCCAGTTTATAGCCAGGCACACACATTGTCTCTAATATATCCACGAAATGTGGGAAGCCTGGAGAGAGGCCAGCAGAGCCCCATCTGCTCCGTGCCACATTCACACGGGCAGGGACAGTGCATGCAGCCACACTCAGTCCAGGTGCTGCTTCCCTCAAGGAAAACCTATTTCTGACTTGGATGCTTCTGATTTAAGAGGGCACAGCCCTCCTCAGGAGCCTGTTTTTCACAGCTGGCTCCTCCTGCAGGGCCGAGCTCATACAAATTCTATTCTGACAACAAGTCATACATTTATTTAATGCATAGGGTCCAATTCTTTCTCCCCATGTTTTGTGTGTATTTCAGTCCCTTTTGGCTTTATGCTTTGACTCTTATCCATCACTGCAGCACCAGAGAAACAAGAGGGATGCTACAAAGGGACAGCCACCTACAGCTGCTCCTGCAATGGATGAGGCACAGCCTGGCCCCCACACCCCTCTGCATCTCACATTTTTCTTCTTCTGTGTGCAGGACTTCAAGCTCTGATAATCCACTTAGTGCTAGTGATGATAAAGCATCTTTCTTCAATGGCTGTCATCCACCTGGGATTACTGGGATAAGGAAGTGTGCGAGTTACCCATCTGCAGCCATAGTGCTCAAAGGGTGCAGCAGAAACAAAGCCAAATTAATTTCAGTTGGGAAAATAAAAATTAGAGGATGCTGCCATCTGACATGCCTTTATAAGGATGTAGTGTCATATTGAGAATAATCCTGATCCTCTTCTCCTGTCAGGCTAACAGTGAAATTGGTCCACACTGGAAATGTTAAATACATAAAGCAAAATTAAAGTCAAAGATTACTTCCCTGGTTTCCCATTTGTCATCTGGTATTGGAAGAATAAATAAATCATTTCAGGATGGTTTTTAAACAGATGATGGGATTTGAAAGGGATGAGTGTTTTATATAACCTTTGGGCTCAGCTGCCTTCAGCAGGATTGCTGTGGGCAGGGAGCCAGGAAAGCAGATTCCCCAAAATCACTGCGACAGAAACACCTGGGCTGCCAGGGAGCCTCTTCTCCCTTTACGAGGCATTTCAGAGTAGTTATTTGAACGGTCCTGATTTAAAGAGTACTAAAAAATATATATTAACTCAGACTTCAGGAGGCAGGGACCGAGCAAACCAAGGCCAAGTTTCCCAAGGATGACTCAGGAGCTTGGCAACCAGCAGAGCAGTGCTGGCTTTTAGGGTGTGATGGTTCACAGAGGGAATGGCAGTGGAAGCCACACGAGTCAGTGTCCTGAGCAGGGAAAACAACACAAAGTGAGGGACGATGGACAGCCACGTCCTCCAGGGGCACCTGCATCCCCCATCCCCTGAGTTCACACCTGAATTTTGGGTTTGGTGGGCCCAAGCAGGTGAGCAACACATCTCATTGCTCTTCCCAGGCAGAGTGAGACAAAGGGCAACTACAGAGTCAAGAGTCTCAACCAGGACCTCCTTTCCCCTACTGCTCTGGCTACTTGAAGCTTTCTTCCTACAAAAAGCACTTCTTGGAAGTCATGACACATGCACATGCAAATCCATTCAGACGACACAGCATCACACAACATGTGCCTTTTATCTAAGCAGCACAGAGGATCTCACTTATACACGTGCTCAGAAACAACCTTTGATGTGTTGGACCAAAATCCATCTACCGAGACATGGAGCAGTCAGCACCTGTCTGCACTGAGCTTATTGGAAATTAAGTCTTTCAGGGCACAGAAAAGGAAACGCATCATAAAAATTAATTGGCTTTAATAGAAACAACAGCCTGAGAAGTGTTTAGATAAAAGGGAGCAATGGTGTCAGGAGGGAAACTTCTGCAGCTGTCTGAGCCCATGAAGAGCTTCCCCAGCTACATTAACACAATGACCTAACAGGTGATCAGAGAGCGGAATTGCAAAGGGCCCCTCCAACCTCCACACAGAGCCAGACTGACAGGATTTGCAAGAGGATACTCTGATGTGCTCTGTGGAGCAGGAAATAGTTCCTATTGCTATTTGAAAGTGCTCTTAGGTTCCAGAGCCAACAGCCTCTGCCCCAGCTCGTATTTCAGGCATCCTATGGCCCCAGCTAAGCAGCTGTATGGTGACCTGAACCACATGGATGCTTTTAAGGGTCTCAATTATAAAACAGGAAACTTTCTACTTAGAGTAACAGAAGAGAGGTTGTGGTGGAGTGTGGGGAAACACAGATCTGCTTTTCAAGCTGCCCTGAGTTAATACCCAATGATTCCCTGCAGTGACAGCCTGCTGATCACATCCCAGGAGCTCATGGCAGACTGGGCTCTCCTCCTCTGCCCCACTTCAGAGACTCCTGCTCTGTGTTGTGCTTCTCTGACCCCACCTTGGTCTCCAGAGAGTTCTGGTCTCTTTCTCCATCTGCCCTGGCTGTTTCAGTACCTTCTTCACTGCTTGGTTGGTTTGTTCCCTCCTTTCCACTTCACCTCCTTTTAGTTTAGGATGAGTACACTGGGGATGAAGATCTTTAAGAGCTACAGATCCACGTCAGGTCTGCTCCCATGGATGGCTGCATTCCTGACCCAGGGTGCCACGAGGGCACAGTGAGAACACCTGCGAGGGCAGAGCGAGGAGTGCCAGGACACGCGCCCAGCTCTGCGTGACACTGCCCCAGCAGGAGCTGCTGCCAGCCCAGATGTGTCTCACACCATTACCCACGTGGGACACCACAAGGGACATGCCAGCAGTTAAAGAGCAACCTGCTAAAACCTCACCCTCCTCTCCTCGGCGCTGCTTCTAACTGGAAATGCTGTGCTGCCATGCAGTGCGGGAAGGAAAATGTCTGTAAGAGCAGAAAATCATCCCCCTCACCCCCCCTTTTAATATCAGATAAAGACAGAATGTGGTGCCATTAAAAAAAACCCAAACATTACAGCAAAAACTTTCATGCAAGTTTAGCAGCAACCTGAACTTTACCAGAGAAGCACTGGCAATCCTTAGCAACCCTTTTGCTTTTGCAACCTGTAATTGCTCAGCAGCAAATTTTACACAATTCAGAGATTTGGATTTCAACAGCACCTTCCATCCAGAGATTTCCCAAAGTGCAGCTGCCTTTAGTGGAGTGAGCTCCAGGCCATCTCCTGGGGTTTTACAATCAGTTTTTGCCTCGTTTCACAGCTGTGACATCTCAGCCCAAGTTAGACCAAGGCTCTGGAGGCTCAGGGACCTTTGCCAAGGTCACAGTGACAGCCCACAGCACAGCTGTGACACTGCCCTTGAGTCCCAGGTCCCAGCTCTGCCCTTTAAGCACAAGAAAACTCTACTCTCCCCCATCCTTTCTGTTGTCCAGCCAAGAGCAATTGGACAAAGCAGCTGAAGCCTCAGTGCTAACAATTCTTTTTTATCCCTCCTCTCACATGCCCAAGTCCCAGAAGTTTGCAATTTTTAAGGGCTGATCAAATCTCACTATTCCCCCAGACTTTCCAACCACTGCTCTTTCATTTCAGCACCTGTCACACAGACAAATCACACAGCCACAATTTCATCTTCAGATTAACAAAGCAGTGCATTCAAATTTGCTCCCCAACTCAAACACCTCCAATCCCAAAGCAATTCCCAAAGTCCAGCATCCCTTGGTTACCAACAAACTCTCATCAGAGAAGTCAAGAGAGCTCATCTGTGAACATCATCACCAGAGGTATTCAGCACTGCATGGAAACCAGTTCATACATTTAAGAGTGGAATCAAAAGTTAGCACCTGAGCTTGGCAGAAATGCAGGTTTTTCACAGCTACAGTGCTGCTTATAATAAATGAGACAGATCATTTATGATAATCAAAAAAACCTTCAAATTTGGTCAAAACAAGCAGGCACACAGTGATACAACCTGGCTTGGTCTATAACCTGTGAGTGCTGTGCACACAGATCACCTTGTTTTAATAATTATCTCACCTGTTCCATTAAACAAAGTTGAACACTCTCTCAAACAACTTCTGCCACAAGCTCCACGTGACTTCTGCTTGCCACCACCTCCAGAAGTAGAAGATGAGCGTTCCCAGGCTGGGTGATGCAATACAGCTCTGTGACTGCTGGGAGGCCCACGGGAGGCAGCTCCAGAGCTTGACAGGTCATTTAGGCTTTAGGAAGGCAGAAAAAAAGCCCAGCTGGCTGTCTTCACCCATGCCTGCCCTGTGCACAGACACCAAAGTGCAGCCTCATGTGAACTCAGGACAGCTTTTGCTGCCAGCCCTCCTCTGCTGAGCTTCCGGCGCTTTGATGCAGAAGAGAAAGGAACTGAGCACAAGGTTGGCAGCACTTTCCTTTTTCACCTCACTTTCAAAAGCCATCTCCATCAGCTCCAGTCTTTCATCTGCACAATACAGCCTGAACTCAGCAAACCCCTTCAGATTAGTGATGGGCAGAGAGAGAAAACCTCTCAGTTTCCTGGCAGGGCAACAAGGATGCTCCCTCGAGGAAGGAGAGGTCTGGGGTCCAAACCTCCAGCAGCTCAGACTAGAGCTGTGAGCTCAGGATGCTCTCAGCCTTCAGGGGCAGTCTGGGAGAATTTTACTTGACATAAAGAGGAAAAGAGCTGGAAGTCTCCTCCAGAAAGTGCTTTGCTGCCTTAGTGCTTCAGGCCAGGTCACTGATGTGAGATGAGTGCTGCGTGCATGCACTGATTTATTTCTTTTTAATTTGTTGCTTTGTGTTTACACACTGGTCTTATTATTATAATTATATATATTATGCGTTATATAACTATATTATTATTATAATATATATTTTTTAAATACATCATTCAAATCACCAAATTAAAAAATAACATCACACCTGCAGCTCTTACACAGGTTTAAAGCACCCCAGTTATTCGAGCAGTATCTCTGAACATTGAAGCCACAGCTCCTTGATGCTGGGAACAAGGAGCTACAGGCAACAGCAGGGAGCAGAGAGAGTACAATATATCCCACTTAGAATCACAGAATTGCTAAGGTCGGAAAAGACTTTTAAGATCATCAAGTCCAACCATCTGTTGACTTCTCTCCCCTCATCCCTGCAAGAGGATTCTTATCCTGGGATGAAAGACCAAGTCCTCACACCAGTACTGCATGTGAAATGCCTCTCCCAGCCTCTGCAGCAAGAGGCAGCTCAGAGGAGCTCTAGTTTGCCTTTCTGCACCAGTGGAGAACAGCTTCAGTTTGCCAAACTATATCGCATTTCCCAATAAAATGGCAGTTTGCAAAATAATTAACAGCCATTAAAATTCCCCATTAAGTTTTGCCACTAGCAACAGCAGGACCATTCTCCTCCCAGCAGCGCTGAAAACTCTGCTTATTTCTGTAGTAAACCCAGGGCTGTTAATGAGCCATTTTATCCCATCCTGTTTGCTTCTGAGAGCTCCCTCACCAGCAGATCCCTCTCACTGGGGAGTTTTTCATTCCATATTGAACCCTACAAGAGCCTGAGTGCCAGGGACCACCTTTGAGCTGTCACAGTGCAAGAACAGTGACATCCATGATCTGGTTAATGGCAGATTGCCCTGTACTCACTGCACCCCTTACACCGAGGAGTAAACAGGGAGAGAGCCTCTCTCCTGCCATGCTGCTTGAGGAGAACAGACTACATGATCAAATCATCTAAAATCACCCTGATTTTTGAACGTTGAGGCAAGAGGGAAGCCAGGCTCCAGCTTTGTGTCACCTCCCACCGATTCCGCAGTCTCATGTTTTGACTTGAACAACAAAATGCTCCAGTAGCTCAACCCACCTTGCTAAGTTCATCAGAGTAATTAATGCTCCACTGGCTGCTTACACCACTCTGCTGACAGCACTAATTAGAGGCTGCAGACAGCAAAGGGGACCAGGAGCTGGCTGGGGAAGCACAGGAATGAGCAGATGTGCAGCCCTGTGCCATTGAGTGCTGGACCCAGCACTCCCCTGCTTCCTCCTGCTCCTAACCCCAAAATCCAGCACCTCCACCACTGGGTATAACTGAGCAGCTCTGGCAGCTCCTGCAGTTTTTCTGCAGACCAGCACCCAGAGAAGAGGCCTGGAGCATCCTACTAAACATCTTTTGGAGAGCAAGCCCTTCATTAACAGGAGCGGGGCTGGCTAGCCAAGGCAACAGGGCCCTTACAGACCATCACAAGGACAGGAATCCAAGTATTCTTATTCCTGGAGACATCATGGACCATTTCATCTCCTGTGAAAGGGAGTGGGAGGGTTGTACTCTACTTCACCAAACCAGGGGTATAACCAATATAAGAAGTCCTGTCCTGAAGACATGGGCAGAGACTCACATGCTCAGTGTGACTTGTGCCAAGAGCACTTGAGTCTGTTTTGGGAGATGCAGGAGATCTGACCCTCATTGCTAGATCTGTGATCAAGCACAAGATCCCTCCTCACCTCTTTTGGGCTCACCTTTGTCTGGGAAAAACACAGGCTTAAAGAAAATAATTATTTTTCCAGTCAGCTGTTTGCAAAAAAATGCTTTTGAGATGTTCCCCACGTTTCACTCCAACCCTTCATCAGCACCCAATTAGTGCTGCAACAGAGAAACCCCATTTCCTTCTGTTCATCTGATCATAAAGAATCCTTCCCAGGGAAAAGAGCCCACCCCACCAGGAGCATCCAGCGAGGTCTGGATCTCACACAAGCAGCTGCAAGCAGTACAGTTGTGTAATGGAAACCTGACCTACAAACCCTGAACCAAATTCTAGTTGCTCCCCTTTGAGAAGTGAGCACGTGAAGGCTGCACACATCTTCTGCCCTGGCTGCTGCCTCCTCCCACAGCTGTAACTCTGGCTTGCCTCCACATCCTGGCAGGACTGTTACCTCTCCTCCATCCAGCATAGCTGGGAGGAAGGGGACCACCAGCAAAAAGTGAGTTAAAATGGGCTCTGGTTGCATAAATTGCATCATCTGTGCCACCTACAACTGAGGGGTGGCCGTGCTTTGGTGGCCAAGCTCTCCACACATCACCACCCTCTTTTGGGTTGAAGGACACACAAAGAACAGCTGGGGCTGCCTCTTCCACCCAACAGGGCACCAGCAGCACTGGAGGGAGGGACCTTTCCCCAGCACACACATCCCTCATGGAGCAAACAGCCCTGTACCTGCTGGGGGGACAGAAGAGCTCTGTGGGCTCAGAGCACCAAGGTGGCAAACCAGGCAACCCAGATGGCTTTTGGGACAGACAGCATGAACCTCTCAGCTGCTGGAGCCTTGCTCTCCAGTGTGAGGGCTCTTTCTCTGCACAGACCAGATTGGTTCGAGGTGTTTGGCATCTGTGATGCACAGCAGCATCAAGGACTTTAAGAAGAAAGAACATATTGCACCAGAAAGTCTAACAAATAACACACCCATAAAAGCAGAGATGAAAGCTCAGCACACAGAGGCAAATCACAGCAGCTGGGAACTGCAGAGTCACCCTGGGAAGGGGACAAGAGGCAAGGCAAAGCCACCTTCTCCTCCACCCCAGCACCAGGCAGGACAGCCCCGGTCAGGTGGGAATTCAGACAGACCTGAGCCCCAGAGCAGCTCAGCAAGGTGCACAAACCTTTTCCTGGGTTTCTATTCTGCAGTAAAATTCCAAAAAGTATTAAAAGGAGGTTCTTCAAAGCACTGTGAAAGGATCAGGAGCTCTCATAAGGAGAGCTTGCACTTACACTGTCAGCAGTTATGAGATGGTTTGCAAACATCTGATCCCTCCTTCCCCCACACAAAGTATGTAAATCAAGGATTTTCTTCAGAGAGTGAACCAGATTTGAATGACAAGGTTTCCCAGCTCCTTGGCCAGAAATCCCTTCCTTAATATAATAAGGAGAAATTTGCTGTGGATGAAGCACATTCCCAGCACTAAAGGCCAGCAGTGATGCACAGGGGCCAGGCTACGCTCACCCACTGACCAGTCCTTCTTAGCCACCCTCCTGGGCCAGCTCCCACATGTCCATGCCACACAGGGTCCAGCATCTCCCCTCACGGATGACACTTCCCTCTCACAAGAACAACAGCTGGATAAAAAGTGCCCTGTTGGACTCACCCCAGGAGAAAAACCAACCCACTCTGCAGTCGGGAAGGGGTGACGTGAGCCAGCTGGGAAGATGCTCCTTCACCCCCACCTGCCTTTCCCAGCGGGCAGTCTGAGAGTGTTACAGACACCAGGAGCACAGCGAGAGAGATTTTAGCCATCACAGTGGCTAATAACTCACTAAACACCTGATCTACTTAATGACTGTACCAGCAGCTTTGCAAAACGTGGGTGATTCCAGAGGCAGCCAGGGCTTTGCTGCTGCTCCGAGCCACAGGAAGCGCAGCCAAGCCCCACAGCAAGGCAGCAACACTGAGATTTCCCCCAACTGTTCTTATCTTGTCTCACAGTATTGAAAACTGGGACCTATTGAGAGCAAACAAACAAGCCATGGCATTCACTGAGCTCTGCTGAGGCTGGGAGTGCTGTAAGTCACGTGCAGGGACAGGCTCTTCGTGCACAAGTGACAAGGAAGATGCATCTGCAATGATTTTATGGCACATCAGCACAGAAAATGGTTTTATGTTCCTAAAAGCAGGTGATTAAAATTCCGGGATGTCACAGGTTTTATAATCCTGAGCTAATTTTTTCCTCTCTTCTATGCTATATCATACATCTCCGCTATTAAGAGAGTAGAACTCTCAAAAATCAGATGTCCTGAAGCTAGAGTACAAGAAAATTATGTTTTCTACAGCAAATCAGTTCAGCAGAGGCTCAATAAAACATGATTGATAATTAGTGTTTTCTTTTTGGCAGCTAGTAGCAATTGTCTTCTCCTTAAGCCTAGTGCATTTGCTAATTTAAAACTAATCTGTCCAAAAATGAAACAAAACGTCTGCCAAAAAAAATACCCAGTGAATATTGGTTAAGATTTACAAAGTTCTACAGCAGAGCATCACCTGCTACAGCATCAGGCAACTCAACAGTAATTAGGGTAGAGCTGAGACAGCCTTGTGGAAAGAGCCATCAGGCAAATGGAAAGTGGATGGGAATAGCTAAATCAGTTTAGATTTCCTTAACAGAGGCAGATCAAAAGAAAACTAACTCGATTAGGAGGGAGAGAGACACTGATCCAGATTCATGGAGCAAAGCAAAACAGCTATAAAGTGATATTTATGCCTGTTTTCCTTTCCAGGGCTGCACAAAGCACCAGCATGTACCAGTAGATCTGGCCCAGATTTACAGGCTAAGGGTAGACCCTTTTAAACAAGGACAGCAGCTCTTCCCCAGCTTACTTTCCCAGTTAAGCAACTGTCCAAAAAGGAAAAAAAAGAAAAAAATAGGCCATAAAAAAGCCTCCCTAATTCAATTAAATAGAGTGAGTGATAGTCATTGCCTGCTGGCAGTGCCATCCTCCCTGCTCGGGGCACCTTGTCCTGGGATGTCCCAGGTCAGGGATGCATTGCCTGAGCCTGGCTTTTGGCTCAGCCCGGTTCAGACAGCACCAGATTTGGTGCCAGCATCAGCTGTGGCCACACACAGGTCCCTGAGGACACAGCCAGTGTGGCTACTGGCCCCTGACACCAGGCAGGGCACACCAGCAGTGCTGCTGTTGGGCTGCTGCAGCACTGACTATTGCAGGAGTACAACACACACACACAGAGCCCAGGAGCACGGTGCCTGCCTTCCCCAGGAAAGCCTGGCACGGATCCTGGTCCCTGAACCAGCCACCACCTCCTGCAGCAAACCCTCTGCTGCCTGAGACGAGCCCACTGCTACCCAGAGCTGCCACCACTGCTGCCAGGGGCTCATTCCAGCTGTGCCCAGGCTCCTCATCAGCCACCACCCCAGAACCCTGTTCCAGGGCCAGCACAGCCACCAGCCTCCTCCTTAGCCCCAGGGCCCCTTTGCAGCAGCACCCACCTGGGCTGCCAGGGTAGAAAGCTCCATGAAGCCACTCCTGCCATCCCCAAACCCCATGGGAATGACTGGCTGCCCAGAGATAATGACAGCACAGAAGCTCCCTGCCACCAGCAGTCTCAGAGAAGGCCACCCTGGCTGTGTCCCCACGTGCTCTTGGCAGCCCTGCTGCTCTCCAGAGCTGTGTGTGTCCCAGGGGATGTGTGAGCACAGGTACACTGCTTTTTTCCAAAGCAAATAACGCTCCAGAGCTGACACTTTTGTTCAGGTTAAACACCTATGCCCCCAAGGCAGCATTTTACACTATCACTCTCTACACCACAAATTGTGCCAAATCTGGAGAGGTTTTTGCTGCTGAGGAGGCTCACCCTGCACCACTCACCCTGCTCCTGCAGCGTGGGCATCCTGCTCTGACAGGGACACCTCCAGCCTCCCCTTCACCTACCCCACAAGCACTTCCACCAGCAAACCCTCTCCACTCACAGCTCCGTGTCTCATCCTCCTGGCTTCCACCCCAGCTGTGGAGAATTCAGACATCCCAACAAGAGCAAAGGGATGCCCATAATGAAACAGCCCAATGTCCTCTCATATTTTAGTGAGAGATAATAAACAGGCCAAGGCTTTGCAGCAAACCACCAAACCTCCACATTCCTGCACGAGTCAGACACCCCCTGACACCTCCAAAGGAGCTGATATTGCATGGAACATTATTGGGATCTAACACAGAAGCTGTTTTGGGACAGGGCAAAACCAACTTTGCCCCCTGCAGTGCCAATAAACACCCTTCTCGTGCCATCCTGCCCCAAGAGCCCATGGTCTCTGGGTGACCAAGCTCTTATTTTCATGTCCCAGCCACGCAGGAACCAGTGCTAGGCTCTTAACCCCACGACTCAGCCTGCTGGGTTTTGAAGGCTTCTCCAGCTGTGGCACCTCAGGACCTCCAGGCACGATGGTCCAGGAGGAGCTCTCTGCAGAGGGCACAGCAGAGACAGCCCAGCTGCAAACGAGGTGCCATGGCCATGAGCAGCAGGGGACAAGGAGGAGCTTTAAACAGATGTGAGCAGCTCAGTGGGTGGGTAAACAGGATCCCCACTTCTTTCCTGTCCCATAGCTGGAAAACCCACAGGCCCTTCCTGCAGGAAGGGAAGGAGGAGGGTGGGGAGCCCAGCACTGGGGTCAGCTTCCAAAACTGGGAACTGGCTGTCCCAGACAGCCACTCCTCCCCATGGCACATGCAAGATGTTTCCACTGCTGCTGGGAACTCCTGGTTCTGATCAGGGCAATCCCTGAGGGAGTCAAAATGCCACATCAGTGTATTTTAACATCATGAGGCAACAATTAATGGGGTGGTCTGTACAGCAGCATCCAGCAAGAAGGAGCTAAGTGCTCTTCATGTGGACTCTGCACCCTATGGAGCACAGTGCATTAGGTGACCAAACCAAACTGACTGCAATAAAGTCAAAATACCCAAATATCTTTATAGATCTATGACAAAATGCTCAGGGATCCACAGGATGTCCCTAGTCAGTGGCAGCTCCTATCAGAGCTTGGTCCAGGATGACTGAGCATGCAACGTGTTTGTGGAAGCTTTGAAACCCACGAGAACACACAAGGATCAAGCAAAGCCAGACAGACACACTTCTGGCTCATCACCCTTGCCCTGCTCTGGGCACAGCTCCTTCCACCTCTACCTGCAATCCAAGCTCTCAATCCCACCTCACAGGAGAAAAATCAGTCAACAGATATTGCCCTTGAGCTACAGGACAAGTCTCTGCGTGCAAGCAAAGCAAGAAATATTTCCTTTTGGCTTGTTCCCCGGCAGGTAACTGACAGATCCATGCTGCAAACACTCCCATTCCTGAACATGTGTCAAATCCTGGAGCACTGACTGACACAATGCAATGATGACCCAAGTCTTGAATTCATGCCACAGATCCAGTGCTGACCTGTACTTAGATGACAGCTTTCCTGGCTCTAAAGAGTGGTAGAAAATTGCCACAAATTAGAGTAATTTGGGTCAGGGGACAGAGCAGCTTTTTCATAGCTATTTCACAACTGCATGATTGAAGTTATAAGAAATAAATTTCCTGTGAAAGCACAAGGAATCATGCTTAGATGCCCTTTCAGATGAAATTTTGAACTCATTTGCCCTTCTAATAAAAGCAAAATGGGCTTCCAGCACCTCTCTGTGACCCACTGCCACCTACCAAACCAGACATGCTGTGGTTTTGGCACAGCATCCAGCAGCAGGTTGGAAGCTGGCTGGTTACAGCTTAGACTGCAAACTTCATATCACATTCAGGACATGCATCACTGTTGTGACAGCATCAGCTTTAGGGGGAAAGAAGCCCCTGTGATAACTGCCTGACAGGCAGGAGGATGTCACTGCAGATCCACAGGGACTGTCCTCCTTCGCTGGAGCTCTGGCTCTTTCTAACGCCTGCTATTTCAGGCTGTTACACCAAAATTTTAATTAAAAGAAGAGGCCCATTTAAGCTCCTGTGGAGCCCTGCTCCAGCCTTGCTAATTAAAGACAAACTGACAGGATCTGAAATGATAAAATAAACCAGGTCTGAAAAGTTTGAGAGGCACAGGACGAGTCTGAGCTCTAAGTAGGTTGAAAGTTGCTCTCCATGGGAGCACTGTGTGCTGTCCAGCCCCAGGTTTCTCAGCGAGATCCTGCTCTCTGTGGAGCTGACAGGCTCTCCAGAGGGTTCATCACAGCACCCCAGGCCAGATCTCACACTCTGAGCCCAGTGCTGGCAGACAGATACAGGAAGCTCTCTCCATGTCCTTCACATGAGTGCCATGGCAGTTCTCTGCTGCAGGGTCACTGCTCCTTTCCAGCCCCAAGAGGCTGAGAGCTGGGATGGATTTCCAGGTGAATTCCCTGTCCCAAGTCATTGGGCAAACCACAAACACACTGCAGCAATGGAACCTTGGGGCAGCAGAGCTGTTCTGCTCCTGTGCAAGGACCTCGTACTTTCCATTCCACATTACTGAATAGGGTAAAAACCTGCTGTTACTGGAGAGGATGGGTTTGACACTGACAGCCCTTCAGATGAGGTAATTTAAAAGACCATGAATGCACCAAGCCATGGTGTCTCAGTCCTTATCACTGCAGCCAGAACCATGGAAGTATCAGCACCTCACCTCTAACCCTTGCTGCCCCAAATGGAAATACTTTCAAGGTGCCACCCACTCAAAATGTGGATGTGTCCAGACAGATGCAGGTGTAACACAGGACAAAACAGAAGCTGTGTGCAGGTAACTCTGCCATGGAAACCCTCAGCTGCCAACCAGGCTAAAACAGGGCTGGTGCAGCCCAGCACAGCAGACAAGACCACCAGGGAAATGTGAATTAAGGCCTGAAAAACTTGGGCAAACTGAGAAATGCTGCAAACTGTTAGGAAAAAATACTCAGAACAGGAGAAAGACCCCAGAGTAACTGAAGCCTGTTTCCTACATGAGTGGCATTTGCAGCCAGCCTACCTCATGCTATCCAGGGAATCCAGAGGCCACATCCAGCAACAAAAAGCTGCAAATTGCAGGGATCTCAGTGGAAACTGCATCCACTTGCTAGGAACTGCACATGGGCTCTTGTTCCCTGAATTAAAAGGGAGTGCAAGGTGCTTGATTGCATCTTGGCTCTTGATTACAAATGCAGCAGCAGCCAGAATTAAACAGTTGGCTTCCTGGCCTATTTAGCATCCTTTAGTGCTGGGTTAGAGGGTGGGAAAGGCTTTGGGGATGTTTTCATATACCAGCATCTGATTCTATTTTTTTTTTATTTTTTCTCAAGACATTTGCAGCAAATGATAACGTTTCCCCAAGATCTGGCCAGGCTCCAGAGGAAAAAACAAGCAGTGGAAGTGTCTGTAGAAGCAGCTCTGCAGTAGGCTATAAGGCACTGTCTGAACCAGCTGCCATAGCAACTGCTATTAAAGAAAGAATTAGAGCATTCTTCATGGAAGTAGGAAAACTCCCAGTCAATAAGCGTAAGGATGAGACACAAAGCAAAAAAAAAAAGATGATAAATACAAGCAAGTAGGAAAAATATGTACAACTGAATGAGAAGCAGGGCCACTTGCACAGGTAGATGTGCTCTGGTGTTGTGGAGATGCCTATAAATACACTAAGATACCTAACTCCACCCTCATTAGCAAGCATTTTAGATACAGTTGATCCTGCCTTGGGGCAGGAGGTGGATTACATGACCTCCTGAGGCCCTCTCAACCTCTATTTTCCATGATTCTAGGAGGGAGAAATCTACACCAGCTGAGCTGAGCTGGCCTCACTCCAGAAAGGCAGGAATTTAAATCTGGGGAAAAAAAATAGATTTAATCCACTTTTCAAGTTCTCCTTGACCAGACAAAAGGGGCAGAAAGCAGAGCCTGCAACCACAGCTCACAGGCAAGTCCTTCCTGGCCGGAAATGCATTTTCAAATACACCAGGGCTAAAGCAGCAACATCAGGTATCACCTTCAAGAAGGATTCACCCCAAAAAGTATTCATTTCCCCACCAACATAAATTTGCAAAGAACAATCAAATACGTGGCTGCAAAGCTGTGGTTTTGGTTGTGGGTTGTTTCACTGGGGGCTGTTTTACAAAATACACTTGAAAACAGAACGATGCTGCAAAAAGCCAGCGAGCTCTGGAGAGCAGTCAGGCTCACGTCCTACATCCCTGGATTGGACCCCACAGCACAGCCCCACGGCAGGACAGAGCCTTGGCTCTCAGAGCTCACAGCCAAGGAGAGAAAGCAGACGAAATTTCACTCTGGGCTGTGCTGCTTATGACGCAGGAGACACCGGAGGTCCCCGACAGAGCTGCTGTTTATGCTCTCCGATTCCTCGCTCTTGGAGTGGGACAAAACACACGGTGCATGGAGCACGGGAAACAGCACACACCTGGAAGGCAGCCACGAAGGCAAGAAACACTCTGCCTGCAAGAAAACCCCCCCTGTGCCAGCCCCCAGAGCAAGGATCTGGCAGGGCTGTAGGGTCAGCCCTTCCAGGCGTTATCCCACCAAGGAGGCAGCCAGGCTCTCAGTGCTCCATCCCACCCACGGCCATGCCCTGGCACCCCTCGTGCACGTGGCAGGCAGTGGTCCCCTCCAGAGAAACCACAAGGACAACCCAGCTGGGAAGTTACAGGCTAGAAAGAGCCACTGACATACCAGCGAGTAATTCCAGGCTCGGACTGAGAAGCACTGGCTTCGACATTTGGAGGAGACACCAGGGAACAAGCAGGCATGCGAGGCTGCCTCCACGTCACAGGAAGCAGAGCAGCCAGCACAGGGAAGGGAAAGGTTAAATGCCACTGATTTAGCACCTGTAGGCAGGGACATCTCCAGGCACCTGGTTGAATTAAGGTCCCATTGATAATCTGCCTTGGGCTCACAAAAGTCTGACGTTCCTGGCTGCTGCATCCTGAGCCCTCCCTGCCGTGATTTGGCCGGGCAGGGTTGGAGAGCAGATGGTGACCTTACGTATCCTACCTACTGCACCTCACAGGCACAGCCTGAGGAGTTCCAGCCTCTCCTCCCCGTTGCCCAGATCGCCCTTGGAGGCAGGAATACTCCTGACACACAGCCACACTAATGCCATTGACAACACCCAGAAACCAAAGAAATGTCCTGTTTGTATTTAGGTGCACATGCCACCAAGGAGACGCTGAGTTTCTCCTCCAAAACACACTGCAGCCAAATGCTGCAAGATGATTAAGTGATTTAAGCTACCTCTAGTGAGAAAGAAAATCTTGACAAAAGTCACTGGCCAATCCCTGTTTGATTAAAAACACCTTAAACCCAAACAGTCCATTCTTACTGGCAGGACAAGCAGTTTGAATCCAGTGTTTATTCATTACCCTGTAATCCTATTACAAAATACACCAGAAATGTTTTCAGTGCTATCAGAAACGGTGGAAGGCAGGACACGTGTAAGAGCCAGGAAATGAAATTATGAGGAAATGACCAACTTTCAAGAAAAAAAAAAAAAAGAAAGTGTTTCTGATCAAACTTTTTTGTTTAAGGAAAAATTTTCAAATGAATTGTTGAAGATGACTCCAGATTTGAGGAGGGAGAGGGCCTCATCCCAAGAAAACCTGAGATGGACACTCAGCATTAATTTCGAGACAGAAAAGTTGGCATTTGAAGCTCTTTTGAATATAATTTCACCACTCGATTGAATTTCAGAGAGTAGGGAAAAAATTTAAAAATATTTACTTGTTATGACAACAGAGAAAGTTGCTGATTCAATATTGCTCATGCTCCCAGATGCCTCTAGTTAGCTGCCATATGCAAATCACCCTGCATTGGCATCACATCCAAATTGCATGAAAAAGCCAAGTTAAAATGTGGCCAAATACGTGAATCTGCCTTTGGAAGACACACCAACCTCCATTAACAAAATTAACAAAATTCATCATTGCCAAGGGCTCCCACGCACAGCTTCCTAAAGAGGACAGCTCTCATTTCCACACCCATTGAGTTTAAAACTTGAGAAATGCCTTTGTTATTGAAAAGAAACTTTTAATTTCTGTCTCAAGCCATTCCCAAATACCTAGATATACACTCAGACTGCTGGTGATAAGAGATTTTTTCTTTTCAGATCCCTTCAAAGGGCACAAAACCCAGGGGAAAAACTTTCTCAGACAGATAAATGCACTTACTCACAGACCTGGACACAGGAACCCCATGAAAAAAACCTTCAGGAGATTAATAATGTGGGTGGAAAATTAAGGCACCTCATAAAAGGTTTGAAGTAACAAGGGAACAGATCACATCAGCTTGGAAAGGTTAAAGAAAGCAATTTATAGACACTAATTAGGGCCTCTTTTAAAAGTGCCTTTGCAAATGACAAGGTTGGGTTTATTCCAGAGAGGTGCAAAGGGAGCGTGGCTGGGGATGCTCCTGGGAGGGTGGGTGAGCCACGCTCGGCACCACAGCACAGGAACAGGAGAGCTCAGGGATGGCACCAAGGGAAGCAGGGAAAATGTGTTTATATGAAAAAGTTGCTTCGTCCCCAGGGAAATCTTCCCCACACAGGACCCAGTGAGCCCCAGGCCCATGCCCTCTGCTCCGTCACTGGGAACTGTTTTGAAGAACACCCAGCCCAAGGTCACCAAAGCCGAGCTCCCCTTCACTTTCAGGCTCACCAGCCGTAAGGCTCTGCACGGTTAGGCTGCTGCAGAAGCGCTGCTCTGTGCACCACACTGGCTCTGATAAAGTTCTGCTGGCAGGATGAAGTGCCAGGGGGTGGGAGCTGAAGGACTCTGCAGCGACGCTTCCCGCAGCCATCGCCGGGGGGGCAGCGGGTGCCCGTGGGAGGCAGCTCCCACCCGAGAGCAGGAGAAACCAGGGCACCTCCAGCACTGCTGGAAGGTGAACCAATCCTTGGAGCCTCTACTTCTCTCTGCTGGCTCCTTGAAGGGAGCCCAGCTCACCCTGCAGCCAATGCCCACACCTCTGGTTTGTGCCATTCCAGCGGGAGCTGCCCCTGCAAGCAGCCCAGGTGTGCAAAGGGACCTCCAGACAGCAAATGCCACACGTCTGTACAAGCAGCCACTTTACCCACCTCTGGGATCTGTCTCTTCAGTTTATAGAACACCAGCTCATCTCCCCATGCTCTGGGGCTGCTTTTAGAGGAGCTCAGCGATGTAGAAAGACCTGGACACGACAGCCCTGTCTGTTTTTGGGGACGAGGTGCTGCCCTGGGAATGGCAGGAGCAGCCTCCTCTCCATGGTTTCAGTCCATCACCTCGCAGAACAGCCTCAAAGGGCCACAGCCCTCGGCAATTTCTTATCTTCTCACAAATCCTCTGCAATCAGCACAGTAGCTCATAAAGCATTCCTTTATTGCATTATAAAGCAACTCCTTCGCAGCCATCAGAGCAGCCCAGAGGCTGCACCCAGCACCACACTCCCTGTAAGCTCTGTGTGGGCTGAGGGTCCTCCCTTTTGCACCATCCCCTTGAAACCAGCTCAGATTGAGCCCAGAGCTGGGTGAGGACTTGAACATATTTCCATTTAAAATGGTGATGGAGGGAGAAGGGACCAGGAGAGAGCATTCCCATGGAGGAGAGGGGACCAGGTCCAGTCTGCTCTGGTTTCCCACCTGAGAGCTCACTTATGAGCTGTCTGTAGCCATCTCAGCTTACCAAACTGAAGGTCCAGGCAGCACCCTGCAGCTCAGGGGCACTGCTGCCCTCAGCCTGGGCTCCCTGCCCATCACCTCGCTGTCCCCAGCACGACTGTCCACTCACATCAGCCACCAGCGTGTGTGCACTGTGCTCCCTACCCTGGTTCTGTCAGCAGAGATCCAAAGGAGCTTTTAATAGCAGCTTGTTTGTGAAACCTGGGATGTTTTGACAGATCTGTTGCAGAAGATGCAAGGCAGAAGCAGACAGGAGCCATCATCCCTCTGCAGCTCCTGATGGCCCCCAGGAGCCCCTGCCTTCAGTCCTGCTCAGCCACCACAGGGAGAGCACGGAACCACAGAACCATTTAGGCAGGAAAAGCCCTCCAGG
Organism: Erpornis zantholeuca; assembly: GCA_013400515.1. Lineage (NCBI taxonomy): Eukaryota > Metazoa > Chordata > Aves > Passeriformes > Timaliidae > Erpornis > Erpornis zantholeuca. Next base: position 809,368 of record VZTN01019209.1, on the reverse strand, counting down.
ATCATCAAGTCCAACCATTCCCCCAGCACTGCCAAGTCCTCACTAACCCATGTCCCCAAGTGCCACATCTATGCATCTTTTAAATCCCTCCAGGGATGGTTACTCAACCACTGCCCTGGGCAGCCTGTGCCAGGGCTGGACAACCCTTCTGGTGAAGAATTTTTTCCTAGTAACCAATCTAAACCTACCCTGGGGTGCAACTCGAGGCCATTTCCTCTTGCCTTTCACTTGTCACCTGGCACAGTAGCTCTCTCAATTACACCTTGGTAGAGGCAGGCAAAGGACAGTGAAAGCAGCATGTCCAGGACCCCTGAACTGCAGGGCTGGGTTCTGCACCCACCAGCTCCATCCTACAGGGCTCAACTATCCCCTCAGGAGGTGGTCACACACACCACAGCCTCAGACATCACCTGGACAAAGAGCCAACTCAGTACCCAACTCCACTTTCTCCTCCCTGATTTCACTGCACAGCACCTACCACCATCCCCTCTGCCACTTCAGGGGTGAGAATGATAAAAATAAACAGCAAAGTCACAAGGAATGGAAACGGCACAGGCACCCAGAGGCAGCTCGGAGGTGACACGTGCCAGCTGCGCCCCCAGCTCCAACCTTCCTCACACTGACTTATCAACTTCTTAATCATTTATATTTCACCTCCCCCTCCACATCCCACATGGAAACAAAGGATGATTCATGTATCAAAATATTCACCTGGGACCTCCGAGAGCCCACGAGTTCCCTCACTTCCTCGATAAGGAACTTCGCCAGTTTGGCACCTGGGTTTGACTCTGTCCCCTCCTCCCTTTATATTGGTCCCGTGTCACAGAGGGGACAGAGCAGGCACAGAACCTTCCCACACAGTATTTTTAGGACTTAAATTAATTGTGCACAAAACAAATACACTGTAAAAACTTGAGGCATCTGAAAAAACCAGCTACTTGAGAAGCACCTGTGCCCCAGGAATGCTGTCCCTTGTCCTCTCCAGAGGGTGGGGAGATTGATTTTCTGTCTGCAGGGAAGTGGCTTTATAACATTTGGGTTTTATCACCAGCATCACATTGGAAAGAACAACTGCTGGTTCAAGCCCACCATGTGGGCTTTTCCACAGAAAGAGGTCAACAGGATTATGGTGCCAGAAGAGACTTGCAGCGATGGGCTTTCCCTCACAGGAGGAAAAGAGCGAAGCTGGGAGCTGAAAGCTCGGCTCTGCAGCTTCAGCAGTGAAGTATCCACATCCGCATGAGGTGCAGGACCACTCTCCACAGGACCCTGCCACCAGAACACTGCTGTCACTGCCTGCAGCCCATGGCAGCCCTGCCTCCCCCCTCTGCTATCAGGGAGCACAGCCATCCTTCCCCAGGCCCTGATCACAAACACCTCCACCACTCCGGCATCCTCACAGAATGAGAAACCATCTGGACAGACACCAGTAGGACAGACTGTGAAGGAGCTTTCCCCCTTCCCAACGGCCCAGATCCCAAACCAGAAAGAGATGGAAGCAAAACTACGAGGCTGGGCCTCTTGCAGACCCATCACAGCCCCCACCACAGTGCTGAGCAGAGGTACCAGCACCACACACAGAGGAAGATGATGAAACTCCCCTTGTCTGCCCCAGCACTGTGACCTGTCACTGGCAGCTGAACAGATGGCTATGAAACCCAAACCACAACCTGCCAATGCCTGCCAGCACAGGCAGAGGTGACACAAGTCACACACTGTCCTCTCAGGCAATGCCAGCACTGACAACTTCACAGCTGGCTTCACTCTTGGAGCCCTCCTAGAAGACCACAACAGCTCAGAGGGAGAAACATGGGATCACTGGAGCAAAAAGCTGGAAAGAGCTACAAAACCTCTAAAGCAAGGAAGGAATAAATAAAAGCCTGCAGCTCCAGGGCATTATCACTGGTCTGCTGCCCCTGGGGGGTCACAGATGCACACAGAACCAGAGCCACAGCAGGGCTTGGCAAATGCAGTGACAGTGCCCAGGCAGCATCACCCCTGTCCGTGCTCTGCTTCCAAACAGGAGCAAAACGCACACACGAGGATGAGTAAAGATGCACAAAAGACCTGCTCAGAAACAGGGACATGACTTTGGGGAGATTCTTCACGAGAGAAGACAAGGTCCTTGCCTTCCAACCACATACCAGGCAAGGATACTGCCTCTTGCAGAGGGTGCTGGAAACTAGAGCAACATTCTCCAGCAGAGATGCTCAGCTGGCCAGGTTTCCTAAGCATCCTCCTCTGCCACGCCAAGGGATCAGGAAGATCACACCAATTTCGCTACCTTGCAGAGCACCAACTCCAAAGGCAGCTCTCCTGCAAGAGATATTTTTACTCCTCTGCAGAAAAGCACTCTCCAGCTCCCCAGAGCTCACAGGTTTTCCCCCATGCTGTGCTGAGGCTAATGGTTATTGACTTTTAGACATATTTTTTCTCCTCCCTTCAGATTTTGTAGCAGAAGCAAAGCACTTTCATCCACTTTGAAATGGTGAAATTAAACCCATTTCTGAACGATTTTTTCTGTTATTCAGGAAGCACTAAGCAAAGCCATGCTTCCCAGTATTTTGGGAAAAAAATTCATACATCCACGTAGCTCTGAATCCATGCCCTCAAGCAGGGAAGCTGAAGAGATTTACACTGACATGTAAATCCCTGCGACAGACTTCTATAAAACCACTGAGAGGCACGCCCAGAAGGCAAGGAAGTGTTTCACACCTCCTGCAAGTAGGAAGTGTGAGAAGGAAAGAGACGAAAACTGCCTTCCTTCACCCAAACCTCAGTCACAACTCCTGCCCCATCCTGGCACTCATGCACCCACTCCTGATGGCAACCAAGGTAAGGCTGGTGTCACATGGGGCTTTGGAGACCTCAGGGCTGCATCTGAGATGGCAATGCTTTAAAGCCCAACGCCACACCAAGGGCAGCCCATGGATGACAGCACAGATGCCTCTGCACACCACAGAGGAGTTCACACCACGCAGAGCTCACAGACAAACCCCACCAGGCACGAGTGCCGTACCTTCCTCCACGTCGTTCCGCAGAGAAGCCTCCAGCAGAGCAACGCTGGCTTCAAAAGACACTTTCTTTCTGTTCACAGCATTTCTCTTCTTCTCGTGCTTCCTCTTCTTGTGCTGCATCTCCTTCTCGTACTGGGCCCATTTCTTCAGCTGCTGAGCCCTCCGTTTCTGGGCTGCCCGCAGCCTCTCCAGCGTGGGCACTTTGTCCAGCAGCTGCAGCTCGGTCAGGAGGTCCACGTGGGCATCCATGGCTTCTGCCGAGAGAGGGGAGCGGGAGGATGTCCCAGTGGGAAGGGATGTCCCACCACAGGTCCTCTGGACAGCAGCTCCCAGCTGCTATACCAGCATCCCGAGCTGGGGAGGGCCCATGGCAGTGTCTGCTGAGAGTGTGGGGGAACCTGAAATGAGGAGGAAAGCAGGAGAGATCAGGTGTCATCAAGCACATGAGTTCAGCCTGCTGGAAAACACAACAGGCAACATCTACCACCTCAAAAGGCAGCTCAGTTAACTGTGCTTTAATTGCTGTAATTGCTTTAATTGTTCTTACCAGGGTCGGTGATTCCCCCTTCCCCCACTCCAGACATCCCAGCAAAACCCTCTTGATTAAGCAGAGGTTCCTCTGAGCGATTCCTTCACATCTACTCTCACATTAACCCTCTCCTACAAGCAGGATAAAGGCTTAGCGAGCAAAGATCTTCCACGTGTTTGATACCATTTGTCAGACAGCTCAGGAGCAGTTTGAGTGCTGGGACTCACATCCTTCCCTGGGCTGGTGCCCTCCATCGCCCCTCGTTCCAGCTGTCCCCACCCTGCAGTCCTGCTCTGATGTACATCAGCAGCCACCTCCCTGAGGCACTTCAGTCTGAGCAGCAAAGCACAGGTCAGAGGGGACCAAGGCTGCAGGGGCAGAGCCCAGGGCAGCCACAGACACCAGATGAGGCCATTGCAGCACAAATAACCCAGTAGCCAGAGGCTGGAGATACCTGGCACTACCAGACTGGTGCCCCGAGGCTAGGCAGGTTTTCCCAGAGGAATTCTACCCACCAGGAGCATCATCTGTGCTGCTCTTCTTCATCCATCCAGCCCCTTCTCAGCCCAGCCCCAGCTGAGGATGGATGGGCAGACCTGGCTCCCAGGGAGGTAATTAATAATTAAACCACCTCAGCTCTTAAAAATGTGGGGGTTGCATTCATTTCTCTCTTCCTTCGGGTTTTCTCCTCACCACACACTAAATCACTCTGCTTTTGCTGTTGAGGCTCCACAAGCACAGCGAGAGCAGTCAATTCAGAGCTCCTGAACCTTGGTGTGACCACAACAGAAACCTCTGAGCAGGGCTACCCACAGAGTGACCAACCAGGGAACCATGGGCAGCTGCCCAGACACCTGATGCATGGGAGGAGGAAACACACCCAGATTCCAGAAGAGGAATCCAGAAGAGGTCCAACAGGTGCATTTGAAATAATGCCAATGTCACAAGCAAATTGAATTAGTCCTTTCCAAACAGACCTGTGCAAAGCACATTGAATGGCTCGTGTGAAATCCACGAGCAGCAAATAACCAGGTATGAGATCAGAGCTCATGTGGGTCAGCAAGCTTGGAGGGGATAAAGAAAAAAGAAAAAGAAAGTGTTGATATGAAAGGGAGGCTGAGAACTTAAGTGTTCACAAGCACCTGAAAAAGCCTCAATAGGACAGCTGAAGCTCAACTCTGCTGCTGCAAAAGGAAGGAAGCAACAGCCTTGTAAGCACTGGATGGAGAGAACCTACGGGAAAAGCAGGAGAAGAGGCAGCTAAACCCAGCTGAGAGCCACGGTGAGGATACCAAACCTTACCCCATCCAGGCAAGCCAGGAAAAGCCACAGCTCATCCCTCTCAGAGAGCAGAGGAGCCCATCGAGGACACCTCACTCTGGGGGGCTGCAGGGACCACGCAGCACATCCACCACATCCCAGGGAACTCCACAACGCTGAGGCATCCACACCTACTGAACACTGCCACAGACCTTCCACAGGGGTTTGACCTTACCTATAAATATCTGAGAGCGAGACACGCCATTTCCTCCAACAGATAATTGGTTTGGGAACTGAAAACAAACACTCAGCCAGAGCACACAGGCAGGCCCAGGCAGCTGCTTTACCCAGTAAATGGACAAGGACAGCTTCAGCAGCACCTGCAAACCTTATTCTGAGGACTTCAGGATAGACCTGAAAAGAAAAAAAAACCAACCCTGTTTAATCCTGTAAGAATTTAAGAGTGCCAAAAAATGCTTTCGTTCCACACAGGGACAAACCCATATCCTTGTAAAGTATTTCATAAGGGAGATTACTACCTAGAAATTCAAGTTCAGTTCACTTGCTTGAGATGGAAAACACCAACTTGTGGCTTTAGCATGGCACTGAGAAGCAAGGGAAGGGTGCCACGGCTCCTCCACAACACAAGAGCCACACATGGCTCTCCCTGACCCCTGCCCACAGCCCCCACGGGCTGGGACTCACCACAGCCTCCAGAAACCCCACAGAAAATGCATGAATGCACTTTCCAAAAAGCTTTTATTTGGGGGCAGACGCATTTCCCAAGCGCAGGCGCTCGGCTGGAAAGCTCTTCAGCACCTCTCCTGAACTCAGCTCCTGCCCCTGGCAAGCATTCCTGGGAGTATCTTTGTTGGCAATCTCAGTCTCTGCTGCAGCAACACAGCCTGCAGATCTGAAGCCCCAGTTACAATACCTCGAAGGAGAGGAGATAAGGGCAGGAAATGCCTCTCAGAATACCGCACAGGCACTCCCACCCCACTCCTTTTCCAGGCCACTTCTACCATTGTTTGCTCAAAGATGAAAAAATATTTTCCAAAACACACCTGGAGTAGAAATGAGGAGCTAATTCTGCAGGATTATTAAAGCAGTAAACTTTATTTCAGTGTTTCCAAGATGAGCTGGAAGTTTTTGTGATGCATTTAGGACTGCACCTTGGAAAGAGCAGCAAGACATTGATTTAAAATGAGAGGACAAGAGTGGCTGGGCTTGCCCACCCTTCAGCTTTCCTGCAGCAGCTCCTCTGCTTTCACAACAGAAGAAATGGGAGATTCAGGTGGTCTGCAAATGGGAGTGAAACAGAGAGGGGAGATCCATGGACATCAAGACATCTCTGGAAGTACCAAACACCAACATCTCCTCAACCGAACAAGAAAATGAACCTCTAAAGGAGCTAAAAGGTCACCCTGAGAGCTCTTCCTGGAGGGGACACAGCTCAACTTCTCCCAGACATAATTCTCTATCACTCTCACAGACCCCAGAGCCCCAGAAAGACCTTGGCCCCATCACTCTGGCTGCCTGTTTTCCAGTGACCTGGTTCCTTCCCCGTTCCTAAAGAAACGGCACATTGGCTTCTGGCACAAACAGGTCAGGCTAACTATAGCCCAGGTTCGGGCCCCAGCATTTGTTTACCTGCAAAGTGACACAGAAGTGGCTGTGTGGGTGTCTGTGGCTCGCATTTTGGTTTCCGTTTTATTTAAAGAAGAAGAGGGGGCAGAAAAAAAGTGCCATTCCTCATGTTCGAGTGAGCTGAGCAGTTTCCATGAGCTCAGCACATCTGCGGCCACCACACTGAGCACATCCTGCCAGACACACACAGCCCCTGGCCCTGCAGGGACAATGGGGACTATTTCAGGGGCCAAAAGGAAGGCAGGGCACTCATGCCACCCTCCTCCTCCCGGCACTGCAGCAGGGAAAGGCTCGCTCTGACCATGGCAAAGATCAGCCCCTGAGAAGGGCACACAAGCGCTGGCCAACACCATCGTGGGGTTTTTTTGTAAATTTGCATTTCCTGTATATTTTTTCTCACCTGACTAAGCCCAAAAGGACGTTGAGGGTAAGGTTACTCACTGACAATACAAGAAGAGAGAGTGGTTCCACGAAGCGAGAGTTTACTGAGCTGGTGGTTGCAACTTGTGCCACCAACCCCCTCTGAAGGTGTCTCTCACGCCCACACTCCTTCCCATTTCACGTTTTGAGGTTGGCACCAGCATCCCCCAAAGGTGGAAACCAAAGGTACTCATTTTCCTCCACCAACACACACTCAGAGCTGCCCCCTCAACCTTCCTACAAAGCATTTGGCTTGCAGACACTTTGCCATAGCACTGGTGAGGCTGGAGCTGGATCTATTAAAGCAGCCACGCTGCTGAGTGAGGCTGGACAGCCTCCTCATCTCCCCATCTGATGATGAAGCTGGAGCTGAGACCTGCAAATCCTCTGTCACATCTTCCCAAGACAGCAGTTAAAGCACAGCATGACACTGATGCAGAACACAAACACTTACAGAAGTCCTTCACTTAAGTGTCATCAACTGATTTCAGTTTTATTCCACTTAAAGAAAAAACAAATACAAACCATGGAAGAGCAACCCTTGAATGGGACACCCTGAAGTGAAAGATTGGAGATTTCTTAAAGCTTTCAAGCAAAGGGAAAACTGAAGGCCCAGGTATGTGTGTGGCCACTCCTGAAGTTACAGAGGTCATTCCCAGTCACTGGATTGTTCGTGGGGAGAACCTGCAGGATTGGGCCCGGATGATCAGGTGAGGTGTCTGCAGCACAAAGTCAAGTCAGTGGCATGGAGAGTGACAGAAATAGCCCTCTCCTCCCCACGCCAAGCTAATCTCTCCACTGGAATTGGAAACCAAGCACGAAAGCCTTTAGCAGGGATCTGAGTGCATAAGCAGTCAGCAGAGGAGGTGGCACCTGATTTATTTACTTCATTAACATCAATTCCTGCACCATGGCAAGGCAAGGAGTTGCCAAATTCACCCCTTCTGCTCCCTGCAGAGGGAGCAGAGGCCGAGGCCAATCTGTGTGTCCCTGTCCCACGGAAGGCAAGGTGACCAGCCCCCTGCAGCCCTTCTCCTGAACCCATCCTCTGGCAACAGGCACCAATGAAGGACTCACAGGCTTCTCCTTCGGGCATCACCTTCAGCACTGCCCCTGCTTAGGGACACGGAGCAGCCAAAGATGTGTGTCCTGCACTGGTGTTCCTGCTGTCAGTCAGGATCATCCCAGCTCTTCATCACTTGGTCCCCAAGGAGGCAAGAGCTCACTGGAGCCCAAAAGCCAAACACCATCCACAGCTAGCCAAAAAGCCACTGAGAGAAGGAGGTGACAGCCCAAGGGACAGGCAAGAGCAGCAGGGAGCAGCAGGCACAGGAGTTCAACTGAGAGGACAAGGCAGGGGATGTGCCTTGGGGCTGACCACACACAAGGAGCTGAGGTCCTTTCCCTCCCTCCCACAGCCCAGACTGGGTGGGAAGGGCAGCAGCATCCCCCTCCCACCCTTCCCAGAGGAACACACTCCAGGTCACTTCCTAAGCCATGTCCCTTCAGGGCACGTACCCACCAACAGCTCTGCCAAGGCACTCCCCACCCACCACTGACCCGTGAGCTGCTCTGACCTGCAGCACCTCCAGGAGGATGGGAAACAAACCCCTCTCCTGTCCTACTGATGGCAACAGGGAGCCCTGTGCTGGATCAGGAGCTCTTGGGGTTTGGGGGGTTTGTTTTTTTAATTAGTAGAGAGTGCATCAAATCAAGAGGGTCCTCCATGCTAAGACTAGCACAGTCTTAAATCGTTTCTTATTTAACTGCCTCTGTCACCTCCTGCCTTTAGGAGAAACATTTCATTAGAGCACCATGAGCAGGGACACTGCACCGAGCCCCAGCTGTTACAGCCTCACACACCTACGACAGGGGACCTGGCCACTGGGTCCTCAAACACAGACACACAGAGTGCTGGGCACCAACAGTGACCTTGTGGGAAACTGGGGAGCTCAAATCACAGGAGCTATCCCTCCATGGAACCACAACACTCACTTTCACCTGCAGTGCCACAGGACACAGTCCCATTTCATACACAGCAGCATTTCCAGCCTCCTGAAGGGTTTCCTTTCATTTAATTCTCCAGTATCGCCCTGCCAGACAGTTGTACCATCTCCCTTGTCTGGATCTCTGTGCATGGACTGTGACACAGGTGGGCACTGACCACCATCTCCTCTGGACATCAGGGCTGGTGGGAGGGCTGAAGGCAGAAAGCTGAACACAGCCCAAGGCAGCACATCAAACAACAGCTGGACACACACCCCAGACAGTGCCTGCAACAAACCCTTCTCCAGAGGTCAAGAGCATCCACCAGTGAGCACAGGAACACAGAACAGGGTCACTGGCACTTCTCTGGGCAGCAAACTCACTGCAAGAGCCACACCACCACCTCAGGACTGTTATTTCTACTCCTCTGCTCCTGCCACAAGGTGCTGGTGGAAGCTACTCATCCCTCAGTGCTAATCTGAGAGCTCTGGCTATTGCTTCTGGTGGCAAATTCTTCTTGCACACACCGTGTGAGTTGTGCTGTGAGCCCCTCAGGACCCACAGGCTAACCTCACAGAGGAGTGAAAATGATGAAAACTGTTGCTGCCTGATTTAATTTCACTGGTATCTTAGAAGTAAACAACTCCTTTCCTCACTCGGGGCTTCTGCTACATTTTAAGCAGCAGATGCTCAGCACTGCCAGAAGAATGGTTCCTCCTGAAGGAATGACAGGGCAAGTGGCAGAAAATATCACTTAAAAAATAAATTTATATATGCATTTCAGCCAGGACCCCTTAGGCAACACAACTCCTACATCTGCCCTGGAGTGCTGGTGGGGGAGAGAAGGTATAGAAATCTTATGGGTGAGAGATCCCATCAGAAATTGGGAGTTTCAGGAGAGATTCTTGGCTTTCCCACAAGTTTCTTGTATGCAAAGTAAGTAACTTAATCTGTGCCCCAATTACCTCCTTAAAGTGAAGATACTAGTTTTACCATCTGCAGCAAAGGAACTTTCATTGCTGCCTGCTGCAATGGTGGCAGAGGTGCATAGTTGTAAATTATTTTTCTAGCTTGATGGCAAGCTCAAAATTTCAAGCTAAATTCTTCTCCAGAGAATTAAAAACATTTTGGTCTGGCTGTTTTATCTCTAGTTCCAGATAATCTCTCTGTCTTCAATGAGCTCCTTCCCAGCAGACAGAATGAAATACAAGCAAGAAGAAAAAAGCCAAACAGCAAGTCAAAAAACGTCTTTGGAGCCAACACTGGTAATAGAAAATTTTAAGTGTCTCTTTCTTTTCTCCTCCCAACTGTTCCACTCCTAACAATACTGGCAGTTGTTTGAGGAAAGCCCCTCAGTGTTTTCACTATATATTTCCTGTAAACACTGAATGCAGCACAATATACATTCTTTTTCCTGTCAATATTTCGACGTGGGCTTCCTTAAAAAAAAAAAAATAAGAAAGAAAGAAACCTTCTGTGCCAAGCAGTCCTCCCCCACATCAGCGTGCAGCAGCACAAGCCTGGTGGTGGTCCCCAGACATAAAGGGCTGGAGAGCTCAGTCTCAGGGTTCAGCAGACACAGCAGGGAAGGGCTTTGCTTTGTGTCTGAGCACAGTTTACACACACGACTGAGGAGCAAGCCACAGCATTAAAGCTAAACCAGCTCAGATCTCGTTTCCCTCCCCGTGGCTCCTGTGCAAAGCTGCTCCTGGAGCCCTGTTCCCAGCACAACACAGCAGGACCTGGGGGCATTCTAAAAAACTTCCTCTAAAAGCTCTGTAGAGCAAACACACCTTTCTGTGTCTGCTCCAACACAGCACTCCAGAGACACCACTTTTCTGCATTAAACTGCCCTTGCCTGGGTAAATTTTCAGATCTAGAACTTCCATGTGGGTGGTTTTCCTACTCAGTAATAGTTGGGGGTTTCTTCTCCCCTCCCTGTTTTTATTCCCTATCATCTTCCTCGCCAGCCAAGCTCCACTCTCCCTGGCTCTGCCTCCACATCCACGGGCAGCGTGGGCTGTGCCAGCCCCAGCTTGAGGTGTAGCTCTAGACCAGGCACTGGGAACACCTTGAAGGGTGCCTTGGAGCTGTAAGAACTGCTCAGCCTTGGGTTCCCCTCCTGCTTTCAGGTCCACCAACGACTCAGTAAGAACAGGCACCCTGGGCCCTTGGCCATGAACTTCCACAAAGGAGAGGAGCCTTTCTGCCAGCTTGAACCTGGAAATCTAACAGCGATTTCGAGTGGAGTTAAAAATCAGAAAGCAAGTTCAGGGCTCAGTTTCAGGCTACACCAGAACAAGACATTCCCTTTTAACCCAGTGCCATAGGGAAACCTGCTCAACAGCGTGCAGAGCTGCAGACAGCACTCACTAATTGTCCTGGCTCCTTTTCTCCCTCAGCTGAGGGCTGAGAATATGTACCCAGGAGCAGAGCTCTCCCCTGCTCCCCTCTGACTGTGCCCCAGACAGCACATGTGGCTTCAGGGAAGATGATGCTCAAAGACAAGGAAATTTTATTCCTTCAAGAATCCAGCACACACCACTCCCCTCTCCCCTCAGCAGAAAAGCGTCTGCTAACAAAATTTATCTCGTGCATCAGAGGAGCAGCAGGATCCCTGCCCTTAGGCAAAGAAAGAAGGATCAGGATGGGATTTCTGCACAAACATGAAGCGAATCCCAACTTCCCTCGCACGAGAACGGCCCCATCCTCCGAGCCAGGCAGTTAAATATTGAAGGAAAGGCATGCAGCAGCTCCGATTATGTGGAACAAAAATTAATTGAGGGCATAAGTCTCCGTTTGGGCTCTCCATTTATTTTTTTCCATAGCACATTATATGGCAGTGGGGGTTGCAATGCAGACACCTGAAGGGAAAGCAGCCCGACCCATCTGTGACAGTGATATTACCTCTTTTTATTTGTTTTTCTGGTTAGAGCTTCCATTTTTTATCAACCCTGCCACAGACAGATATGTGGAGGCTTCCAAAACTGCATCCCTCTTCCTGACATTTTCAGCTACACATTGAGAGATCTGTAATTTGGAAAACAACAATTTTCCCTCAAAACAGGCTTTAAAATAAGACATGGAAAAAATTAAAAAAAAAAAAAAAGCAGACCTCAAGCTAATTTCCAACAGAATCTCAAAAACACCACTGGAAGAGCCCACACCCTTTCCCCAAGATATAAATTAAAGCCCAATTCACGCCCGCACCCCACTCTTTTTAACAGAAATCCTTCCATTGTTTAAAGCCACTTACACATATTTTGGCCCAAGGAAAAAAAAAATAATCCTGGGAACAGGCCTATTCTGGCACAGCAACAAGCCAGATAAGTGCCTGGATTTTCCATCTGCAGCTCCGAGGCACCTCGAGCCGTGCCAGGGTGGGATGTGGCAGTGGCAGGGCTCTTGCAGGCTCCCAGATAGCGACAGGGATGTGCCTTTCCCTGGCAACACCCACACCAGGCATCCCACCTGCCCCCATGCAGGTGTGCCCCCCCAGGGCTGTGCCTTCTTACAGGGAGTCACCATCCAATGGGACTGCACTCCTCTGTTTTTAACGATTCTCTGGGGTTTTTGCCACCAAAAGAAAGTCCTGCCTTGCTCTTCTCTGTCCAAGGCAAAGATGTGATTCTGTCAGCTCTATGGCATCACGCTGGCAAAGCCAGTGACTGGCAGAATTTAAAAGCGTTTGCTACACACCTGACAGGAGGAATATTGATTTTGTGGGAGATTTATGAGAGGATTCTCTTCCCAACCATCTGATCTATCCATTCTAAATAGCAGTTGCATTTAATTACTGCTAACAAAATGCCTTCGACTCTAAAGCTGATGGACATTATTGAGCGTATCTACAACAATCCCAATAATCCTCAAAAGGTCTTAACAAAATAACATAAAAAGACGCCCTCTGACCCACCCTGCATCCATCAGGGAGCCTGTACAGCTACTCAGGGTAGTGTTACCCTCCTGCCTCTGCTGTGCAGGGACCAGCGGGGTGCCCACAGGCTCTGCTGGGAGAGTAAAGAGGTGAGACTTTGGGAAAAATTAATTATCCACGCTACAGTGCGGGATGCTTTGTTCCAGACAGCTCAAACATCTGGATTTGCTGTCTAGGGCTCAGCCCTTATACCTTGGTGAACCCCATGATGACTTATTGACCCGCTAAAAAAAATTCATCCTCCAGTGCCCCTAGATTTTGCAGGTCAAGGTTAGCCACCAGCATGCAAGAAGGGAGCCCTGAGGCTGCTGATCCAACACTTCCAGACCAGGTTCAGGCCTCCTGCAGCACCCTATAGCTGCTATAGGGTACCAGGGCCAGCCCATTCACAGCAGCAGCCACCAGCAGCACGCCCAGATCAGGGCAATCCAGGCTGTTTGCCTGCAGGAATATTACAAGATCATCTCCTAGAAAGTGGAACCACAACACTTGAAGAGGACAAAGGCTCCTTAAGATGCAGATGAGCAGAAAGCCTGCACGGGAAAAGCAGCTCCAGCACCGCCTCTCACTTCCACCTCTGCCCGAGCCCTGCTCCAGAGGAACTCGCCTTATCTCACATGCAAGCCATGAGACTGAAACGAAATGTTTTGCTAGCAGAATGCTAACAAAACGTTAGCACAGCTCTCTGCAATGCCAACATCGCCAGTCTCAGCCTGAAATCAGACTCTGGGAGCAGCTTGCCACTGCCTTGCTTGCAAGGCAGATTTTCTGTTTCTGAAGAACCTTATTTTTAGGCGCAGCTATCAACCCGCACGTCACCATACATGCCCTACTTTCTGTGTTTTCTGCATCTCTTCCTGGCCACAGTCAGGGGTGGTTGTTGGCTTGACTTCCTGCTCTGACAATACAATTGCTCTGACATCTAGTTTAATCAAATATTTACCACTTACTAGTTTGAAAATAGGGTTTTGGATACTTTCGATTGACTTGACTTACGAGCACGAAACCCGAATTGCTGGTACAGCTCTGCTCCTCATCAGTGCAGTTCTTACTTTGCTTCTGCCATTTCTGGGATTACCACAGGCCAAGGACAACCAAAGAGAACCAAGGAAAACCTTGGAAAAGCTCATCCACTCATGAGCCAAATATTCAGCCATCCTCTGCTGTCCCAATGTGCAAACAGTCAGACCTGTCCAGGAGAGACTCTTCCCAAAGATACCAAGATTTAAGGGCCAGAACTCAGCTGGGAAGAATGGCTGCTCTCAGGGAAGACTTTCTGGAGGGCTTCCTGGGCAACCACCCCTGCCATGCAGTAGGTACCTCGCTTGAATGTTTCTTCTGAGAAGAAGTGTTATTTGGATGGCAGAAAAATCAGTGTGTAACTCAAATTCAGGTAGCAGGGGCACCTTAAAGCCCAAAATCTGATCAGCAGATGGTGGGGGTGATCCTTCTGCATCCCAATGACAGACCTCCAGCACTGCTCCCACCCACTGCTTTAGGGGGTTAAGCAAGGCAGCAAGCAAAGCCCACCCAGTACAAAACCCAATTAATTTCACATACCAGATGAACTCTTGCTCGAGACCTCACTAATAAAAAGCTAAGTCCTGCACAAATCCCTAAATCTCATCTTAGCCCCACCAAGGAGAGAAAATGAAGGTATTAATGGACACCCCACAGCCAGTACAGGGCTCTCCTGCTTTCCTTGGTGTTTCTCCTGGGATGGGTATTTGACCTTTGAGCTGCCATGCCACTCATCAAGCAGAATCTGTGCCTGGGAAATGCTGCCAAACTCCAACATCACCACATGGAGCCACCTTAGAGCAGCGCCTCACACTTGGGGTTTTCCCATATGGATCATTAAGGATGCCATGGCCATGCCATGACCTCACATGGAGCAGCTGGGACAAAATTAAGGCAGCTGGTCCTGATGAGTGAGGCTGTGCATCGCCATCCTTCCCTCCTAGGCTGTCCTCTCTCATCTCTTCCAGAAATACCCAACCTGCAACTCCTGCCCCTGGCAGCTCAAGGGCAGAGCAGCAAGGCATAGCAGAGCCTCACCTACAAAGCAGGGGCAAGAGCAAACTCACCAGGAAGGTCTCTTGGCAACTCAGGGTGAGAGAAAAGGAGGGGGGAACTGCTGCCAGCTTGTTTGTGTTGCACTTAGGGTGGCATTTCCAACCCCGTAATTGTTGCATAATGAATTTAGCAATGGAGTTCAAGAGCTATGAATCATTCAGGCCAAGAAAGCATGAGTCAGCCCCCAAAGAATCATGAGATGTTAAAATTACATACATTTAACTTGAGCTTGACAAATCCAGAGGAGCAATGTCTCAGCACAACTCAGACCATCATGCCAATATCCCCACTGCTCCTCCCAATGGACACAAGACCAGAGCAGCACCTTTGGCCACTGCAAATAATTCACCCCTGCCAACCCTGCCCAGCCCAAGTTATCAGCCCCAGCTCCAAAAAGGCACCTGATGCTGCCTCTTAGCTGGTGCCCACACTGACTCACTGAGAAAGGCAGTGAGGCCCTGGCCAGCCTGGGAAAAGCTCTTTGTGCAATCCTGACACTGACTGAGCACTCGGGATGCTCATCTCACTGAGTGTGACCTGCTCAGGAGCTGGATGGGGACAGGGGAGGACAGCAGAGGTGGCTGTGGGAGCTGGCAGTCAGGGTGTTGGAGCAAAGCACAGAGCTGGGGGTGGGAAAGGAGCACAGATCCCTGCGGGGGATCAAGCGTGAAACAGGGCAGGTTCATGACAGGGAAGGATGCCTGAGCTAAGGAGTGTGTGTGCATGCAGAGAAGACCTCAAGAAAAACAGAGTGTTTTCCTGGCTCTGTTGGGGATCCTGCTAAAGCCATGCCCTTTATTCTGCATTTACAGGGCCTGCAAACATGGAAGGAAAGTTATTTTGGAGAGAGATAGGGTGCGAATTCAAAGCAGAACAACTATTCTGGGTTAACTCCCCAGGTGGCTTCTTATTCTAGAGTAGCAGTACCTTTTTCTAGTTTAATTCACTGTAAAAATAGATTAGGCCAATGGCTCTCATCTGCAGGGCCACGGGTAGCTGGCCTGTTGCTCCCAGAGCATCCTTAATTGGAGCCTGGCTATGGGGACACGGGAGGCTCTGGGATGCAGATGTGGTAGAGTCTCAATCTGGGAGAGACTCAAGGTAACATCTCAATCACATTAACTTAAACCAGGAAAGAAACACCTGCCTTCAGGAGGGTCTGCACAGCCACAGGGCTGTCCCTGCAGCAGGTGCAGGGGACACACCCTGGCAGGGGACAGCCCGGGCAGTGCTCTCTGCCTGCCACACACCCAACAGCTCCGCACCAGACCCACTGCCTGCCCTTTGCACGCACCTCGAGGCCTCCTTGTAAAGCCATTTCTGTTTGAGGTTCCTTTGAATTTGCCATTTATCAAGCTTCCATTTAGCCCCGTTAATCACAGCCTATCAAGCTCTTTCAAATGCAAACACGGAAATGTACCCAGCGACTGCACTTCTCCCGTTTATCCTTCTCCTGCTGGAATCATGGAGGGCTACAGAGCAGGAATGCCAACCCACCTGTCTCACGCTTTTCAACCACTTCCCATGGGATGAAATCAGCTGACTATTCTGGAAAAAAAACAGACTGATCTCTTTCCCTGCCAACCAGCAACATTCAAGGAGAGCAAACAATGTGCTGTGCGGGAGAAAGAGCATCCCTGTGAAAGTCAAGGGGAGAGGCAGATGGGCGGCTCCGGCAGCTCCAGCACCTGCATCAGCACATGGATGCTGTCTCTGGAAGCAGGGAACAGCCAAGCCACCTTTGTCAAAAGCTTTGCATCTCCTAGCTGGGCCTCTAGAGCCAGAGATCTCACAGCTCACTTAATCCCTGTCGAACGATACACCATTTGTTTGCTTTGTTTGGGTATTAAGGCTTAGCCTTCCTCAAGCTATTCATTCTTTTTCCTCAGTGCCTACGTGGCTGTTAACCCCAGTGCTGACACGCTTCTGAGAGAGCTGCAAGGAAAAGCTCTGTCAGGAAGAGCCACATCCCTCTGCAGGTGATGTCCCAGCCCGCAGCGCTGAGTTCTGACTCAGTCCCGTGTCAGCAGCGTCCCTGACAAACCCTTTCCCACTTTGCCGTGAGACCTGGGGTGTTGCATCCATCCCCTCACCTCCCAAAGTCTGACAGCTTTTCTGCTGCCCTTTGCTCAAGCCAAGCCCAGCAAAGTGGGAACTACCCTGATTTCAGGGGCAAGCTGCAGGTGATTCCCACCCACCATCACCTGTGCCCCATGCTCCACGCTGAGCCTGCAGCTGAGCAGGACCTGGCATAGGACTGGGCTTTGCTTAATCAGAGCTGGACTCAGCTTGCTGCTGGTACCACCCTGCACCTCCACCGTGTTGGACACTAAAAAGTGGCAGTCCAAAACTGTGCATTCCCTAAACCAGGCCCTGGCAAGCAGCAGAGCTGCTGTGGGCTGGAGGCAGCGCAGCAGAGCGGGGCTGTCGGGATGAATGCGCAGGGCAGCGCTCGGGAAGGAGACCAGGAGAGACAAGCAGATTAATAGAAGACGACAGATTTCTAGTAAGATTGCGATAAGCCTCTTGAAACTTCCCTAAAGGATGAGCCAGCTGGCAAGACCATCCTAGGAGGTGGTGTAAGTCGACTAACACTTGCAAAAAAGCCAACAGCTGACCCCTTTCACACATCCCAGCTCACTCATGCAGCGCCTTAAGCAAGGAAGGCTAAGCAGACCATACCTGGATGCTTCCACCCTGGCACTCACTCGCCATTCCAGCCCTCCTTGCAGAGGAGCCACTGGCCCTGAACTGTTTTGAACGAGCAGTGAGGTCAGGCTGACCGCAGCACCAGCAGAGCTCGCCGTCCTGCTCTCCCCAGCTGGCCACCCAGCACGTTTCACTGCCCACCAGGGGCTAATCCTGACCTGTGTCCCCAGTGTCAGGCCACGAAGCTGCCAGGCATCTTTGGGAAGCAGCACATTGCTCCTGGAAAGGGCTTTGCCAAAGCAAGGATGACAATGATAGGGTGATGAGCAGGGCTCCTGCATGATCCTTTCCCTTCCTTCCTAAATTCAGCTCTGCTGGGATCCCCCCCAAAACCAAATCCCCCAGAAACATCACACCCCAGTGAGCAGTCTCACCCTCCGAAGAGGAAGAGGAGAGGGCAAGCTTGGAAGTGCTAAGATTTTTATCCTTCAAAGGACAATCCCTTCAAAATCTGCCAGAGGTGGCCATACCACGCCCAGGTATGGCCAAAAGAAAGGGCTCACGATGTGCCCTTGCCAGGGCCACAGCAAAACCCTGCCACCGTTTGAAACCTGAGGTTTCACCTGGAGCATCTCCTTCAGGATAATGAACAGCAGCAGCCAGTTTATTTGATATCAGGCAAGTTTTTCTTCTTAGGCCAATTAGCTGCTGATATAATTTGCCCACTGAGGTCACTGAATCATCATTTAGCAGTTTCAAAGGAGAGGAGATGAACTGCAGGCCAATTTCCCCCCTCCAGCTCAATGAGTGATTCAAAATGCAGTTAATGATAGTGGCTCATAAGTATCTGGCAGAGGATTTGAGAGAGCAATTTATTGCCCAAAAAGAGACTGATCTCTTTCAGCCAAAGCAGCTCAGCTGGTGAAGATGTAGGATCTGATTCTGCCATCTTACTTGACAGTTGTTAAATACTCAAGAGCTGCTAAACTTTAATCAGACACAGGTAAAGGGGAAAAGGAGAAGCAGACCCAAAATCCAGGTAAGGAAGGTCACAGGTAAAACCCACTTTGTCACCAGTGGGCAAGAGGCCTTTTAAAGGATGCAGGAAAGAACAGAGTAACAACCAACAAGACTTTCAGCACAAATCCTGCATTTTTTTGAGTTTATATCAGATAAAAATGAGACACCCCCTCATCCACAAAAGCTTCATTATTTGTCAACCTCAGGCTCCATAACCAGTAAACACTGGTTGATGTTTTTCTTCTTGCTGGATGAAATGTGCCTAGAGGCAACAGGCCTTTTATAAATTATTAAACCAAGGGAAAATAAGGTTCCAACAAAGTGACTGCAGAAGCGATGCAGGAGCACTGAGGAGCTGGTACAATTGGTACCAGCACATTTACACTGGGTCATTTTTCCTGCAACAACAGCCCCAACAACAAGACATTGTTAGAAATGCACATCCTGGACACGTGGTATTGATGGCAAAAAGAAGATGTGATATCTCAGCATTTCATCTCATCCTTCACACATATCTGAAGTTCAGCACTTTAAATCTTATTTTTCTTATTAAAGAGTCACTTATGTTTTCCAGTCAGAGGGAAAATAAGATTTTTTTTTAAATTACAATCTCATGAGAGATCTCAGGACATGAAGCAAACCCCATGAAAATACTGTAATAAGAGTATTTTAATATCATACACAGTTTTTGATCCAACCCATAGCATTGAGAAGGAAAGGAAGGAAAAAAACATAAATGAAGAAGTATTCTTCACTCTCAGGATTTAATACATTACATCTTTCACAACAAACACAATCCACCTCCAAACTAAGTTCTGTTCCAGCCAGAAAAAACCCTTCTGCTTTCTGCCATAACGGCACTTGGCCCTTCCAGCTGTGAAAAACCACTTAACAGTAATGGCAGGGCTCGGGACAGCAGGTCAAGGAAGGCAGGGTCAAGGTGAGAGCTAGGGCAGCCCAGGCACTGCTGCTCCCGAGGTTCCTGAGTGTTTGTTAGGGAACAGGAGATTACAGAGATGGGTTTGGGTGTTTTTTTTTTTTCCCAGGTTTGTGAACCCTCTCCTTTCCCTGACAATTTGTGAAAAGCCACTTTTCCTGCTACTACTCTACTCCAGCTTGAAGCATCTTCCTCCTCCTCGAGCGGTTATCCCCGTGCAGAACATATCTTTTTATGATAAGCAGAGAGATAAGCATGAATTTGGTGGCTTGTCACACTCAACCAAAAGCATCTCTACCACCACTGACACCTCAGGCCCTGAAGCTGAAGGAGAAGGGGCTGAAGTTGAGACTGAAGTTCCCCTGGTCTGCCAGCGTCTGAAGGAGACTGTCTCCAAGAAAACACAGAAACCAGCACTTGCAACCCCGATGCCATCTCAGGAATTACGGTTGCCTGTATTCGTGCTACCTCGAGTAAATTACTTCCGCACCCCTTTCGTGCCAGAAGGGAGAGGAATTCCACAAGCACGAAGCCAAAGGCGCCCACGGACAGCCCCGCACACCCGCACGCACAGCGCGCTGGCTCTCGCACGATGACCCACGGGGCAAACGGCGATGCAACACGAGCGACAAAAGCTCCGCGACCGCCTCGAGAGGGGGAGCCGCGTCCTGGTCCATGTGCCACCGTAAGGTCGCCGGGCTGAGCCGGTGCCGGGCTGCCCGGGGAAGGCAGGGGCTGCCCGAGGAAGGCAGCGGCTCCCGCAGCCCGGTCCGGGGCTGGAGTTACCCAAANCGGGGACCGGCGCCCGCCCCGCAGGTGAAGGCGCGGAGCATCCCCGGGGATGCTGCGGGAGCGAGAGCTCGGCCGCGTGGGGCGGGCGGGGCTGTTTGTGTCGCCGGGAGGGGGAATTAAGATAAATAAATAAATATTTTAAAAAACAAAACAAAAAACCAAACTCTGAATTTCGGTGGAAGGTCGCACTCCTGCCTGCCCGCCCAGCTGCCTGTGGGTGAGATTTACCCCGACTTCTGGCTGGGCACAAGGTGAGGGGTGCTGCTGCCCCCACCGAAGCTGGATGTGTGGTTTAGAAACTGCTTTGCCAGGGTTTTTGGCATAAATATCTGAGCCCAGCAGAAGATTCCTATTTGCAACAGAGTGATTTGGTGCTAGGGATGGAGTCCCAGGGGATTTTTTAGGAGGAACCAAAATCCCCCCTCAATGCAATGTAACATCACATCAGGCTTTTAAACACAGTGACTGATACCAAAAACAAATGCCATTCCTGAAGTGTGCCTTATGCCAATTTTATAGGCAGATAAGAGCCTTTGCCAGGAGCCAAACCAGTCACCAGCGCTGGGAGAGAAGCCAAGAAGCCTCCTGGGCTAGGGAGTGGCACTGGGGAGTCCACACTCACCCACTGGGAGCAGAGCAAAGAGGATTCCTCTTGCTGCTGTCAGGTATTGTGTCTGGGATCAGTTTCCTTTTCCAGGGTGAAATAGGCTTCAGAAAGTTTGGAGGGTTAATCACCATAGACTCTATTTCTCCTGGGGAAAAAGCCTCCTCCCAGACTGAACAGCTCAACGGGGAGCAGCTCTGACAGCGAGCTGTGGGGTTTCACTGAAACCCTTCTAGCTCAAGAGAGGCCTTCAGGTTCAAAAGGTGAGTCACTCCTTGAAACAGGACAAGATATAAGTAAGTGCTCACAGGTAATAAACCTGGATCTTTGCAATTGTACAGGAGTGTGAGAGAGCATCCACAGGGTGAAGGTCTGATTAAGGTGGGAGCTTACTCTGATATGTGATTGAGACCTCTGTCCAGAATTCACTTTGTACTACCACAACATGACAGAACCACAGCTTAAGAGTCAGCAAGTGACCCACGGAGATGTGGCTTAACTCTAAAACTTGTCTTATTGCTGCCTTTGTATATGGAAAAATCCGAAAATGAAGATGATGAGAAGAAAGTGCATCTGGGTTCTCATCCTCACTGGATCCGCAGAGAGATAGGTGCAGCATGGATGGAATGGGAAAAGCTTTAGCCAAGTTGGAGGTTAATTACAGCTCTGGGACTAGACTCAGATCACCAGCCAGGACCTTGGCAGCCCTGGGCTGCGCAGGGTGGAGGCGGCTTTCCAAAGCCCAAGTCTTGGCAGCAGGAGCCTTAGCCCAGGGCACTGGAGAGCTCAGCAACTTTGCATCAGTCTCTGAAGTCCATAATTCAGTTGTCTGTTTATTGAAATTGTGTTGTAAGCACAGCTGCTTTCTGAGGCACGTATGGAAATGAAGGGGGAGTCTCATAAATACCCTGGCTCTGCGCCAGACCAGTGAGTCAGCGTAAAGAGCTGAAACGCAGCTTAGCATCTACAAGATAAAAAAAAAACCCTAAAATATCCCCAAAAGTGCTCCCGCAGCCCCTCCTCATTTGCTGTTCAAAATCGGGTGTCAGCATTGTGATTGGGAAGATAAGGACAGCTACAACCTCAGCAGGATCTCACAGTGCCCAGGGCCTGGGACTGGAGAAGGTGGAGACCTCCAGGGCAGAGGGAGGGCTGAGCTCATCTGAGAGCCTGCAGGCATCTGCATCATCCTTGGTTTTGCTGGCAAATCAAAACCTTTGCTTTAGTTGCCAATACAAAGATTTGGAGCTAGAGGAGAAATGCAATGTTTGTTTTCTAATACAGTCAAAATTCACTGCATCAAGTTATCTTTTTTTTTTTTTCCAGTATGAATAAAATTTTGCAGAGAGCTAGGTTAAAAAAAAAGACATGCCAAAGGTGAACTTTCATAAAAAGCACCACTAAAGCATTCAGCATTTTCAAAGACCCAGTTCCTAGATTCTCCTTCCCTCATCCAGCATTCAATCCAATTTCACAGGTAGTTTTGATCCCTCAAATTCCTTTCTTTAGGAAGCCCACTATTTGCTGGAAAGATTTTACCCAGGCCTAAGAAGGGGATATTTTTCTTGTGCTTTTGTAACACGTAAGTTTCTCGGCAGTCACACTCCTGGGTTAAAAGAAGAGGCAGAAAGCTGCAGTGGCTGAAGGACACTGAGCCCTCCCCATGGCTGGGACACACACAGGAGCTGCCGTGGGCTGCGCTGGGAGCTTAAAGTGAAGAAGTGAGGTGACAGCAAAACTCCTGCCCTGCTTCTGCAGCCGTGCAGGGCACGTGTGCTCGTGGTCTCTGCCCCACCCCACGCAGGACTGAAGGTGCTGCTGTGTTTTCCTCTCCCCTCTTCAATTTACGCTTCCGATCTCCGCAGTTTTAACACCCTGGCAAAGTTTTCCTTTTGTGCTGTTTCAAGGTCTCCTGGTGTATTTTATTCCAGCTCAGAGCTGCTGTCTGATGGCAAGCGAGCAGACCATGTCCTTACTTAAACCTGCTGCCAAGGAGCAGGAGCCTCTGCAAAGCAGAGGAGCACGTCCTCTCCCTGCCTGCACATCCAAACACCCCCGGGAATGCCCATGGGCAGAGTCTGGCAGCACAGTGAGGGCTGGGGAGGAGAAACAAGTCATGAGATAACAAACGAAGGCAGAAGTTGGTCACAGTAGGTGGACACAGGCTGCTCTGAGCACTGGGGTTCACCCAGTGCAGGAGGTGAAACCAGCTGGGCAAGGGAGGTGCAGGAAGCACTGGGAGGGTGCTGGAAAGGAAGGTGGGTAAGATGGAGATGGGGAAACAGAAGGAAATGGGCAAACTTGCAGGGGAGGGCAGGTTTTGAACAGAGATGGTGGGAGGAAATCAGTGGTGCGGCACCAGGGGAACTGTGGGGTGGTGGGAGGGGAGGGTGATCCAGCTGTGGGGTGTGGGCTCTCTAGAAGGCAAGAGCAAGGGACAAGAAAAGGAAATGATGCTCAGACCACGGGGTTGCCAGTGATGAAACAATATCTTAGAGAAAGATTAATGAGTAAGAATACTGCTATTGATTATTCTCTGTAAAACAAACAAACAAACAAACAGCAGATTCAAGGGCTTGGAAAGTGCTGATGTCATAGGAAGGCTCTCAGATTTCTTACACATGGAATAACCAGGGTCTGACTTAAAAAGGAAAGTTGGATGAAGGAAATAAGTAAGAGAAGAGAGGACAGGGAGGACACCAAGGGAAAGCTGAAAGCAGCAGCAGAATTGTGGGACTAAAAGAGACAGAGGAGTAGATCTGGGATATTCATGCTTATTTCAGTGGAAGGCCAGGAGAGGATATCAGAGATTAGCTGAAGAATAAACCAGGATGCAAAGAGAAGGTGCATACACCTGGTACACCTGAATTAAAAACTGCTCCAGCAAAAAAAATCGAAAGCAACTGATATTTCATGCTTTGGCTTCAAATCAGTAAAAAAACTTTGCAAAGGCTGGCAGAAGGAGCTGTGACCTTGAGGACATCACTGTACCTGCACCAGGAAAGTCCACCCCAAACTGGGCAGCGAACTGGCACAAGAACTTCCCAACAATCCAACAAGCTCTCCAAGTGTATCCTCACCACTGCAGAAAAATTGAGACTTGGGATGGTGCCAGTGGCAGTTTGTACCTTGTAAATAGACCAAAAGGAGAAAAAAGATTAATTGATCAATCCACAATATTTATACAACACACCCTTGTTACAGGCTGCCAATCACTCCTGCTCTTCTACAGGCACAAAGGCCAACTCCCTACAGGCAGAACATTCAGTACCAGCCCCAGCACTCACCCAAGGCAATGAAAGCTGCAGTGTGACATCCAGGACTTTCCCAGCAGGGCCACCTGCAGACACAAAAGGCAGGAGCAGGTCTGGAGAGAAAAACCTCTCTAAACCCACAAAGAGCCAGGACCAGGCTGACCTATGAAGGATTTCAAGCCTTGACAGGAAAGAAATACTACAGGCTGGTGGGAAAAGATCCACAGCTTGCAAGGTTACAAGTCAACACCCCTGTGGTTAGGAGCTGGCTGCTTGCCCAGGGCGAAACTGAATCCCAGTTATTAGCAGCCTGCTCCTCCTCATCCTCCGGCTGAAGGAGTGGGCACCACCTGCCCCACCTTGCCAGGGATGCCTGTACCCAGAGCCAGTCCCCGGTGTGAGCACACCCATGGGATCACTGGAGTGCCTGGCATGAAATCCTGAGGGGTTTTCTTTGAGGGGATTTGCTCTGGAAGTGGCTTCCTCCCCCCCCAGCCCCACACAGGCTCTGCAGTGACAAGCAAGAATTGCTCTGAGCAGAGCACAGCCCTCCAGAGCAGCAGCAGCCCTGCAGCAGCACTGGTTTAACCTCACAACAAACCCCTACCTCTTTTCTTGTGCCTCGGGTCCCTGCTGTGGCCTCCCTCCTACTGCAGCAGAGCAGAGCAGAGTGTGGGGCAGGTGCCGCCTCCAGAAATTTCTGGGGAACACCACACAGACAGCCCAGCATTTCTCTCTGTCCATGGGTTGGGAGCTGAAAACCTTTTATAGCTTGTGTCTTTCCTCTCACCCCCCACATGGCACTTTAATACCTGTTACTTACCTTCTTCACAGCAGTTTGGGGAGATTAATCACAAAGATCGTCTCAAGGTGCAGACTTTGCACCTGGCTGGGAGTTTGAAAGGTCAGCAGTAAGCTGGTTTATGTTTATTACAGATTAGAACATTAAAGCACAACACTCTGCTGGTGCTGCACAGGCTCACTGCACTGACACATCAGCAATAGATGCTGTCTCGGGGAGTTTAAAATTCACAGCTACTCTTGAGGAGGGGAACCTCAGAAAACAGTCTCCAACAAGAGTGAATCAGAAGCAAGGCCCCCTAGCTACCTGAAATCAGGCATTTCTGGCCAGCTCTGGTGTCAGTGATGAAGGCTTTTAGGAAGAAAATATCACATCAGGCAAAGCAGGGTGGTCCTAAACCATCTCAGCACTGGGCTGCTGAAAGACTATGTTATTTTATTTGCATCTGTCACTCCTGATAGCATCCTTGAATTTCTCAGTTTCTGGCCTTGAAGAAATCATCCAGCCCATAATTCACTTGTGGAACAGGGTGGGCCTTCACCTATAGTGCACAAAGCTGATGGAAATTTGGAAAATAATTGCCATGCTCCTGTAGCCCAGCCTGGGAACTGTGCCCAGAGAAAGCAGAGACTTACACAGAAACCCAGAGCAGAGCTGTGCTGCCAGGTTTGGCACA
The DNA here is from genome assembly GCA_013400515.1 of Erpornis zantholeuca. Classification (NCBI taxonomy): domain Eukaryota; kingdom Metazoa; phylum Chordata; class Aves; order Passeriformes; family Timaliidae; genus Erpornis; species Erpornis zantholeuca. The sequence continues at coordinate 783,762 of VZTN01019209.1, read as the reverse complement.
TCAGCCAAATGGGGTTTACACCATCCTGAAACACCTGCAGCACCACACAATTCTCTAACTTCTGACTTCTTTAATCTGTTAAAATCAGTCCTGACCCAAGAATATACCCCTTGATCACAGGAATGCAACATGGTCAAGTGTAATGGTAAATACAGAGAACAACACTGGTTTTGGAAGGAAATGTCACTTTTCAGGGTGGTTTAGAGGTCAGGCCACTACCAGAGGAAAACCATAAGATTTTCTACACAACTCTCACACACTGGTCCCATTAGAGGGCCTTCCACCTTCTAATAGGCAGCCATTGATTGGAATTAATTAAAATATCTCCTGTGCACTGGACTTGAAACTCATCAGTGCTTTGTCATCATCTGTGAGCTTTCTCCCCAGTTTAAGCAAATATTGTCCAATAATCTGGTTTGCAGTAAGTGCACAGAACATTTCACCAGAAAATACCCTGTGGCATTCAGGTATTTGACAAGCTGGAGGGTTTAAGGGTGTGCCTGGCACTTCTGTTTAGATATACAACTGTGCAATTTATTTTTTAATCCAAGCTCAGAGAGAAACTTGGCCTCAGAACACTTTGGAACAGAAAAACTGCAAACACGTTTCTGGAATCATAACCCCAAGCCCTTGGCTTGTTCTGGCGCTTAACCCTTGAGATGAACCAGGCATGCTGTGCCTTGCAGCCTGCTCAGTCCCCTGGTTCTGCTGCCTGAGGACTTTCATCTTCCAGCTTACAGGGGGCTTTATTCACAGGAATTTCTCTGCAGCCATCCCCATGGCCCTGGTGCCATCACTCAGGTCCTTCTCCTCTCCCAGCAGTGACCACAGGCTTTTCTCCCTGGAGCAGCACCCCAGGGACCCTGTGAAAAGCTGGCACTGCCATGTGGTGGTAACTTGGCAGTGGGTTTTTGAGAAATTTCAGAGAAAGGCTGGAGAAATGCAAGTTTTGATAACTTGTCCTAAAAATCATTACTAAGGGTAGTTCTGTAGCTTCCCAAGAGAAAGCTTTAATAAAAAAAAAATTTAAAAAATGTTTATAGTAAAGTAATTACCTTGACCAATGAAATATCTTCCTCTCTGTTCTTGCTGTAAATTCCTAACTAAAATTTTCTGTACAGACAGAGAAAATTCCAACAACCAAACAAACTAAAAAAAAAACTCTCTCCCTCTTTCTCTTTCCTTCTTATTAATATCTAATCTAAATATCAATTCTATGAATAAAACCTTCTAATTTCTGATCAATCAAAAAACTCCGAGTGATTTGTAGCAAGGCCCTGGGAAACCAGGGCTGTCTCCTTTCTACACTGCCATCCCCGGCTCTGAGCGAGTGCTCACCTCCGGCAGCTGCCCCTGGCTGGGCCAGCCCCAGGGAGAGCACCAGGAGCTGCTGAGGAGCCAAGGAGCACCAGGAGACTGCGGATGCTGGAGCTGCTGCTCCCAGCCCGGGCAGCGCTGCCCCGCCGGGAAATGATCCTGACAGCCCATGCATCTTTAATGATGCTCCGCACACAACACACTCGATAGCTGAAGGCATAAAGAGCCTCAGCAGGAGTGTCAGAAGCCTTTGTCCACCTTGCAGAGCCAGATCCAGTTTCCACAGTCGGTGGGAGTCCCTCTGTTGGTTTTAGCAGGGCCGGAGGAAGGAAAGGGGCGGCTCGGACTTGCAGCTGTGAGAGTCAGAGGTTACAGGGATTCAAACACACATACTCCGTGCTTAGGACTTTCTCCTCCGTAAGAAGGATGGCTTCACTGGTCAGGTGCCCTGACAGGGATGATGCTGTGCAGACACAAGGCTCTGCTGCAGCAGCATTCCAATAACCTGGGTTATGTTTTCAGAGTCCAGTCACTCACACGTGCCCAGTGTTTCCAAAAGGGAACATAATGCCTTTGCTCTTTAAATCCCTAAATTCTCATTTAAATAATCAGCGTTTAAGAACAGTGAGAATGAGAACAAAGCAACACCAAAAGACACATCAGGAGGCAGCAGAAACTCATCCCTTTATCAAAGTTCCTTGACATTCGAAATACAGACTCAAGGTTAAGGTATCCAGCCTTAATTGAATATTCAGTATTACACAACACACACAGCTCTAAAAGCAACATCAGGATTCTTTTTTTCCCCCCTGAGGCTATGGAGACCTGGTTTAATGATGTATCAAGACAACCTCAGAGAGCAGAGCACAGAACAAACCCCATTCCCTGGTTATGGGAACACACAAGTCCCTCCTGCCCCAAACTTGGGTTTTATTTTGCAACACCCCAGATTTTTCCATTTTTATCGAGCTTTTAGCAAAGCAGATGAATGTTTTTTTCCTCGGTGCATTCAGCAGTTCAATTGGACATGGCTCTGCATCTGTTGCAGGTCAAGATGTCCCTAATTGCTTTCACATGTATTCCAGTTAACTAGCCCTGGTCACGTTACAGAACAAATGGAAGACCATTTTTTTTCATTGAGATCCTAATGAGTAGGAAAAAATCAATACAGCAAGTGTAACAGGAAAAGTGATGATGACAACATACACTGTGCTGCAGTATTTAAAATGGGGGGAAAAAATTGATTCTAATTGATATTAATTGGGAGTTTCCTGCTCTGATACTCTGAGTGCTTATTGAAAGTCTGGTTCACAGTTGTACCACCTAGTCTAATCATGGACATTACTGACCCACAGAGTTTGCCTGATATGTTTTGACACAAGGATGAACTTCCAGGAAAAATAAATACTAGAGAATAAAAAAAAAAAAAAAAAAAGAACAAAGAGTAAGATGATGGTTGCTTCACAGATGAGTTCTGCTCACATACTTCTCCATTTTATAAGAAATAAAACAGTTCATTTCCAGTTCCCATTAGAAGATTTGGTGCCTGACCAGGCAGAGTGCAGAGGGCTTCATTTCAAGTTCTTATCAATGTCCCACATCCCCTCATCACCTGCTGCTCCTTGTTTAACAACAACCACGTTTTAACCATGCAATTATTCAGCCGTTCTAGAGGTGACTGGATGGATAAAAACTCACAGCACTGGGGACTGAATTATCAAAAAGGAGCCTTTGCCACTTACATTACATAAACAACACTTATTTCAGTCTGAAAGCATTACAGGTGTTGACTGAGTTGCCAGGACAAACACAGAGTTACCACACTGCTCAAGTTCCCAGGAAAATTCCAGTGCAGAGAGGAAAATGCCATTTTAGAAATATAAGAGGACACTGGAAAAAGTTATTCCAAAGACACTTCTAAATGTTGATAACTGCTTAGCATTAATTAATTTTTTTTTAATTCCACCCACGAGCAAAGGAATAAAGCCCTGATGTTTGAAATGAGCACTGCTGAAGGCTCAGCAGAATTAATGGAGCAATGACTCAGGGCTGGTTACCAGCAGAACATGAACTGGGGGCTGCTGGCACTGAACAGACCCCAAAGGGGGACAGGGTCAGCTCACTGTCCCAGTGCTCTGCAAGCCTAACCCCACCCATTTCCTAAAGGTTTTTGAGAATGATTATTCTGGAGGAACAGGGAAGAAGAGAGGATTTGTGATGGTTAATCTGAGTAGTCTTAATTTCTTAAGGAGTTACAGTATTTTCATACTCATAAGGGCAATCCAGTTGTGCAGATTAGAGTTCAGGTAGAATTTGGGATGGCTGTATCCATGGCTGGCTTACAACAGGCTGGGGATGGATCAGCTCTGCCTTGCTTTGAGAAGGTGCTTTGTTATCCACTCTAAGTTATTCCCCAGGGGCAGTGGTTAAAGTGGGAGACTTGTGTGTCCTCAGACTCTGCATTCAGGTCTGTCAGCTGGGATGAAACCTCTCAAGGCAGCCACCAAAACCTTCAGGTGTGGGATTCAACTACTCATCCCTGCCTCAGAAACCCTTGCTCAGCACTTTGGGATACTAAATAACATATAACACAAAATGCTATGGCTAAGATTCTTTGATAAGGTCTTAAATTTTCTTGGTAATAATGTTTTAGAGGCATATGGGGGCTGAGGCATCAGTGAAGTCATCAGAAGCACAGACTTATGTCTATTAAGCCTCACAGCTGCAGTGAGTATTCACATTTAAAATTATTTTCTTGGCTGTGCCTTAAATCACACTCTAAGAAATAACTTTTACACCTGGACTAGAGCAGCCTGATGGTAAGTGTCAGTACCTTGTATCAAGGAGATATTCCTATCCCTGACCATGAAACAGTGGGGGACAAAAATCCTCTAAATCTGAAATACAGTAGGAAAAAGGAAGCAATGAATATTGGTTTAAGTCTGCTCCTATAGATATCAACAGAAGTTGGCTTATTCTCAGGCTGGACATTTAAAAATTGCCTCATGATGCCTGAAATGCCAATTCTTCTGAGCCAGGGGCAAAATCTTACCTTTTCCTAGGTGTGGTACGCTGTAAGTACTCAATCAGGTGTGTGTACCTAAATAAAAGATGGATCCCCATGGAGTGTAACTGAAGTTTCAGGTCTGACTCCTTTAAAAAACATGAGTCAGTTTGCAGCTCTCACAAACACATGGATGTTGAGGCTCACTGTGGAGGCCAGGCTTTGACACACCTGGCTCAGCAGCATCCTCCCCCCATCCGTGGCAAAGCCCTGGGAGCTGCCTGGCAGAGCCCAGCTGGAGGTGGGAGATGTCTCCCCTGGGAGCACAAGGGCCACGGGGCTGAGGAGCACCACTCTCACTTCACATGCGTAGGGAGGGATACAGAAAATAACCCTCTCCTGCTTCCTTTTACTAATTCATGCAGACAGCTCCTTTCATTTCTTAAGGCAAGGATTAACGGAGTAAATGGGTTGCTATAAATTCCTTGTTACTGGAAAGCTGATGCTTTCACTGCCTCTGCCCAGCATGAGCACACAGCAGCACTGGAAGGGAAAAGTCCATGTGGTTTCCTTGGGCTCTCACATGGCCTGGGGGACACCCAATGTAGAGATCACCAAGAGGTTTTAGTTACCTCTGGACAGGTATGAGCCCTGCCCCTGCCCAGAGGGGCTGCAGGAGCAGCCAGAAATGCCAAGAGGAGGCACACTGGAGGTGTGTACCTGGCTGGCCCCAGGGTCACAGCCTCATTTGTCCTCTGACCACCTCACACAGTGCTACTGGACACCTCCATTTGCTTTGAATTTACAAATAACTCAAACCACTCCTATTCAGGTTCCCAGGGCTCTAGCACTGCACCCAGCATAATGAACCCCCAGCACTAACCTCTCATGATCTCAGCCAACACCCCTGTACCAGTTCTGCACTGAGGGAATTGTCCATTTTCCCTCAAAGTCCAACCAGCTGATGCCTTCCACAGTGTGCCAGGGCAGCCACCAAACAGAAGTGTCTCTGAAAACACCCAGGATCAGACAGCATCACAAGCAGGAGAATAACTGCAATAGTTAATTTGTATCCTCTGCAGCTTCCCTCTCTCGTCGTACAGGTGACAGTCCCAGCCCTTCAGCAGTGTCACAGCCCTGCCTGGCTGCAGCTCAGAGAGTCCCCAGCAAACCTGGCAGGACCACAAAGTGCTGCTGGCACTCCTGGCTGGACTTGCTCAACCTGAACCCTTCAGTTCAGCCCAAGCCTGAGCATACCCACAGCACTGCTGGAGACAGGTCCCTGACTCCTGGCACCGAGCCTGTGAGAAACAGGCACTGCTTTCAGCACTGCGGCCAAAGGTGTTGCAATAGAGATTTAGCTTTTCTGCAGGGCCACCAGGCTGTTGCCCACACTGTGACAATTTGCTTTTTTCCCTTCCATCTTCCTGCCCTTAATCACCTCCAGTGCCCATGCACAGCTATGGCAGAAGTGTGGGAGGGGGTCTGGGAGAGAGTCCACAGCCTCAGGAGCAGAAGTAAAGCATCGTACAGCAGACCCATTGCTACAGATTATTCTCAGCCAGTAGGGAGATGGGGAAACAGTCCTGCTGCTGGGGAGATGCTTCCCTTTACTTCTTCTCAGAGTTGTCATGAAGCCTCTCTTAATTCAAGAGTAAGGAGGACATTAGCTTAGACACATCTACAGCTTTCTCCCCTGTTTACTATGTGAAAACAGGTCTTCTCCACCTAGAGTGAGCCTCCTTTAAGCAAAGCAAAAGGGAGCCTGTGACCACTGCAGGGTTTCTGCAAGGAGCTCTGCTCACCAGGACACAGAGGCCAGAGACACCTGTGCTGCAGAGACACCATTCCAACCCCATCCTCAGCACCCACCGATCCCACAAACCTCAAGCCAAGCACGGAGTTGACCCAGGGGGCTAACAGAAGTTACAGGACCCCTTGGGAGCACCCAAGGCACGATCACTGGGGTTACTCCACTACAGAAGGAAAAGCAACAAGTCACAGACACCCAGCACCTGTTTTGGAGGAGGCAGCCTGTTTGCCTCCTCTCCAAAAGCAGCCATCAATGCAAACAACAGACCCCAAATTTCTGAAATCACACAGCAGAGAATCAAACCCCTGTGGGACAAAGCTGATTCCCAGCTGGACATCCTCCACACTCCTTACCCCCATCCCTCTGAGCTCATCTCCTGCCTGCCCACACCTCCCCCACTAACTGAGCCCACCACCAAGCACTCAAATGCAGCCACCAACACAGCCCAGGCACAGCTGGGCAGGATCCCTTTTATTCTGCAAGGATTAGAGCTGCTCCAATCGAATGTGCCATGTAATTACTGCAGTACTGTATAAAGCAGAGTGGAGGTGGTGAATAGCTCATGGTGCCTTATTTAGTGACAGGTGATTAGTTAAGTTACAGGGCTGGGTTGTTTTTTGTTTTTTTTTTTTCCTTCTTTCCTAATCTTTCAGCCTTCTGTGAAAAATTCAATTTGCCTTAAGGCAGTATTGAGAGCTGATACTGACCTAATCCCTGAGCGGCCCAGACCTGATCTGCTGCAAATTCCCACCTCTATCACAAAACCACATTCCTCTCCCTGACAATGCAATGCATCCTTTTACCTTCAGACCTTGCTTAAAATGTGGGCTGCAAAATACATTATATAATTGTGAATCAAAAGCCAAATCTCAGCCGGCAGGTGAAAATGTGTTTGGCTTGCTCTGCACGCCTGAAAAAACAGCATTTAATGTTTTCTGTAGTTCTTTCTTTGAAGGCATCCAATTTTTCCTTCTCCTCCCTTCTCTGTTAGGATCTTAATCTTCTGCTCAGCAAACATTAATTATCTTCCGTCCTGCTAGTGTTAAAATTGGCATCTCTGTTGATCACTCTTCCTCCCTTCCCCGTGCACCTAATTGACCATTATCACTAATAATGTCACCAGAAATCTGGGAGGGACACCTAAAGTACTCCTGGGGAATGGCTCAGGGAGGAACTGCAGGCAGAAATAAGCACTTATTTCTTCTTTAAGTTCTGCAGTAACAGAGAGCTTGACACTTTCCTCCCTCTGCATTCGGAAGTTTAAGCAAATAATTTGAAGGTCTTGTTCTCGGGCACAAGGGTGTTCCAACACCCTCTTGGTGACACTCAGCTGTACTCCTGAAACACAAGGGTAATAGTGGCCTTGGACATGTGGGTGTCAGCGTGCAGCCATGTGGAGGGAAAAGCACAAATGTATTTACATTACACTAAAAATGTGGGCTGGTGGCTCCAAGGTGAGCGGTGATGTGTGACCAAGGCTGTGGCACCTCGTACCAGGGTGTGGGTAAAGCATGTCCCAGCTGCATCATTCTGCTCCTGCTGAAGTCATTAGTGCTGGATTTCCACCAGGAGAAGATAAATGCTCCCAGGCTCGAGGACTCAATGGCAGAATGTGCTGTATGGAAGATAAAGGGATGAGGTGTCAGTACTGGGACTGTGATCCCTGTGGGATGCACCAGGGCATTGCAGGGACAGCCAGCAGTGCCAGCTGCAGGAGCTGCTTCACTCATGGCAGGGCACCTGGCATGGAGCCACCAAACCCTGCCTTGTACAGGAGCAAATTATAAAGGTACACCAGGGCACCTTTCCAGAGCATCCCACAAACCTGTGGGGATGTGCAGGAACTTAGGGCTGGGTGAAAATCACCCAGTCATGTAATGGACCTTAGAGACCCTCTTGTTCCAGCCCCTGCCATGGGCAGAGACACCTTCCACTCTCTCAGGCTGCTCCAAGTCCCATCCAACCTGGCCTTGGACACTGCCAGGGATCCAGGGGCAGCCCCAGCTTCTCTGGGCACCCTGTGCCAGGGCCTCCCCACCCTCACAGGGAGGAATTTATTCCTTATATTTAATCCAAATCTACCCTCTCTCAGTATAAAATACCTCTGTGTGCACAGGCTCCCAGGTTTACAAACCTTTATGGACTTCTCTGGAAAGAGTCACTGAGGGGCTGGGCATGACAGCAGAGAAATTGCTGCTTCTCTGCACATGTTCTGCTTCCCAAAATGGCCAGGGAATGTAGTTTAGGCAAAAATGGGAGAGAGTAGTGGAAAGCAGAGCATATTTTGTGGAGCTCTGACAAGCAAAAGCTTTTCATTCTGTGTTGTCCATGAAACGGTGCTGAGAAGAAAAGGGAAAACTCAGGAAAATCCCACTGCTCCACCTCCACCTGGGTGTACTTTTTTGGGCTGGGATAGAGTTAATTATCTCCACAGTAGCTGTTATGGACCTGTTTTGGGTTTGTGCTGAACACACTGTTGATAACACAGGGATGTTACAGCTCCTGCTGAGCAGGGCTTGGGTTGTGCCAAGGACATTTCTGCTCCACCAGCAAGGAGCCTGGGGGTGCTGAAGATGTGGGGAAGGGACACAGCTGATCCCAGCTGGCTCCAGGGATATCCCAGCCCACGTGGCCTCATGCTCAGTGCACAGAGCTGGGAGGAGAAGAGGGAAAGGGGAACATTTGGAGTGTTTGTGTTGCGTGATGGAGCTCTGCTCTCCTAAGGAGGGCTGAACACCTGCTGCCTGTGGGGAGTGGGGAATGAATTCCTCCGTTTGTTTTGCCTGCATGCATGAATTTTTCTTCCCATATTGAACTGCCTTTATCTCAAGGCACAAGTTTTCTCACTTTTCTCTCACCCCTCACGCTGGGGGAGTGAACAAGTGGCTCCATGGGGCTGAGATGTTGGCTGGAATTAAACCACAACACCAGGGAGGGGGGATGCTGCAGGCATGAAATGAAACTCCTGGGATTCTCTCTCCACATCTCGAGCAGGGCATTCTGCATTTTATATCCTGCATCGATCCTATCTAATGCTTTAAACTTCTCTTTCCAATAGATAAATTATTTTTAAAATCTTGTAATTTACGCATTTGAGGAAACTCTCTTCTCTCTGGAGAAATTATTCTACCATTCTGTTCAGTAAGGGAGAAATTAAACATGATCATATTAATTATGGTTCCTCATTTAACATAAAGCTGTAATCAAATGGCTTTTATGTCTAAACAGTTGTGGCAGTGGAACTAAGAAATTGTGGCATTAAAGGCTTGCACTTAAGTTGAAAATGTTTAAATTATACAGCTCAGAATAAATTGATGCCTCATTGAGAGAGGTCCAACCTTTTTCTTTTCAAGCAGAAATATGAAGGTGCAATACACTTTTAAAATAAACATACTTTTGCTTTAATTTCCAGGAAGATCTTATGATGAAAAAATAATATATATATTTATAATAATATAAAATACCAGATTTTTTTTTTTCCTAGATTTAAGCCATGGTGCCTTTTTTGGAAAGGGGGGGACAGCCTGGTGGGCATCTTCTGAAAAAGCCCATGAAACAAAAATATGTCAAGGACATGAATTCTGCAAAGCAGGAGAAATGGAATTTGTCCCTTCTAGCAGGGCTGGAACTAGGAACCACTGGGTTCTTACCAGCCTGGTGGGGCCTGCTGGTGTCTGTGGCTCCAAAGTCAGCCTCACATTTGAGGACTGATTTCCTGAGCCAGAAAACACAGGAGCATTTCTGTCTGCATTTCAGGAAAACACTTCCTTCAATTCAGGAGCCGGAGCTGCTCCAAGAGCCTCCTGCAAGGAAGAAAAATAGGAAATGGTCAGTGGGGCTGCTCAGAACGAGTCACGGAGGGTTCCTTCTATGGGAAACACCCAATTGCTATTTTGGGTTCAAAATCACAACAGTGGTGTGTTGGAGCGGTAATTTTTTTGTTGTTGTTTTCTTAGTATCTACTTCTTCCAGAGTAGGGACATTCCCATGTGAACCAGCTCCACTTCCCACGTGGCTCTGCAGCTCAGTCCCTGCTGCCAGACCCTGCAGAGGGGTGTTGGAGAGCACTTGAAAGTTCTCCTTGAAACAGTGACCATCTACTTAACCCCTCCCCATAAAGCCCAGAGCTTGAGATAAAATCCCTCTCTGAACCCTGCTTCCCAGAGTGTAAGGGTGCACTTTGATACCTGATAAAATTAATTGTTGGTGGCTGCTGGCTCCGGTGACTGAAGTGACTCTGCTTGTAAAACTGCCATCTGCAGCTCCTAAATTCACAATTAAAAACACATTTCCAAGCTCTCTGTAAGACACACAGCACAACCCGTGCTTGTACCTATTTCAAATCCCAGCAGGTGCAATTGCAGAGTGGGCTGAAGGTGATATAAAGTGCACTTTGAGTTGGGTAAACACACTCAAGGGGTTTATGGTTCCTGGGAATTGTCATCTCTGCTGACTGGTGAATATGTTGTGTGGTGAAAAACAGTATTCACTGAGATGTCTAACACGCATTCAAGCAACTGGGCTCAGGGGTAGTATAAATATGAGTTATTCCCTCCACTTTTGCATCATTATGAAAGCTGTTTTCACTCAGTACCCAGACAAATGGATCTGGGCAGCAAGGGGCAGAAGCAGCCTCCTGTGAATAGGAGCTATAGCAAAAGGCATGGATTAAGTTTTCTAGCACAGGGGGAAGCCAAGCCGTCAGGAGCTGGGGAATCATGCCTTGCAGCCCCGATTCAGGGCAGTCCCTGTTGAAGGAAGCCTGAGCAAAGTGCTCCTGGGTCACACACTGGGTATTTTCCAGCTCTTCCAGGCATAAACCTTCAGCATGAACCCACTACAGAAAGCTCTGTATCCTCCTAGTTCTTCTCTCCCTAGAAAAACCTTACAATTTCCCGTAAATGCCCAATTGCACCTTCTCTGCGCGCTGGCACTGCAGCACCCCCAGCTGCTCTCAGCCCCCGTCGCTGCTGCCAAGGGACACTGCTGTGGCCCAGGAGGGCAATGCTGGGCACAAATCACCCCGCTGGGGACAGCGAACATTGGCGTGTGACTGATGTGGGCTCCCCGGGCCATGTGCGGTGCCCCCGCAGCGGGACGGCAGCGCCTGTCCCCGGGATGGACGTGCCCGAGGAGCGCCCGGCTCGCCTCTTCCCGTTCCCAGCCCAGGGGACACTCGCGGGGCTCAATATCAAAGGCCTCCCGCGAACCACGTCAGCCAAAGAGCATAAATAAAACCCACGGAGGAGTCACAGCAGTTCTCACAACAAGAAGTTACCAGCGGTTAACAAAGGATGAAAGCAAATAACCGAGCCCCGGTTCCTTCCATCGGCACCACCCTGGAGCAGGAGGCTGTCCATCGCTGCTGGAATCAAAGCCTTCCTCTCCATTGTTTCCCAGCAGCGAGGACAGCCCGTGGCCCTCTGCCACAGCAGAGCGGGATGAAAGGAGCCCGGAGCCCCGACACGACGGGACCCAGCGCTCCTGCTGCTGCTGCTGCTGCCGCTGCCCCGCGGAGCTGAGCAAAGCCCCTCTCGCAGAGCAGGAGCAGAGTCCTGTCCCGGCCCTTCACCGCTGGGCACAGCTGGGGGCTGGCACAGCTGGGGGCTGGCACAGCTGCCTCGCTGCAGGCCCAGGAACGTCCCCAGCCCAGCACTCCAAAGTGATGCTCAGTCCGGAGTGGTGTTGCTGCTCCGAACTCATCATCCTTGCTGAGCTCTGTAATTTGGATATTTAACCTGGCCTTTCAGCACGTGTGGGGGCAGGGTTCTGTGATGGATGCCATGCAAGGACTCCAGGAGCACTGCGTTCCCGTGTCCCTGGCTGTGTAGCATTGCCCAGCTGGGATGATTCACCTCCTCTCCCTGGCTTACACACACATCACCCTGCTCCTGTTCTTGTACTCCCCCCTCAACATCTCCTGGAGGTCTCTTCCAGGACCAGGCTGGAGGAACCTTTTCTCCAACAAACCTTTATTTAGAGAAATTAATTAAGGGAATTTATTAAGGGAAATTAACGACTGACCCTGGCTGAAAATTATTTTGACTTAACCACTTTTATGGTGTCTTGTCTATATGGAGAGTTTGGCCACACTGAAGCAGGAGTTCCACTGGTCTCCCCATTTAGCTTTGCAAGGATACAAATCTCTGCTTCATCCATTGGGAACTTGCTCCAACACAGTCTCCATCAGTGCCAATACTTACACCGAGCAAGCAGAACATAGTTATTGAATAGAGAACCAAACCTCTGCTCACCATTACCAGCAAAAGCAAGGCTTGCTGTCATGGGCTATCTTTCGGGGAGACTCATATCCTAAATGGGGCTTTTCATGAGAAATCCACTTAGTATTCCTCTAAAATTCCAGGAGGGTGAAATCCCCCACTCCTTCATCTCATTAAGGATGAAAGAATGCCAGGTATGTGGCAGGAATCTGGGGTGAGAGGAGGAGTGGGGTATATTTTAACTAAGTTGAAGAGTGGGGAAAATAAACTGATCTAAGGATGAGGATATGAAATGCATTTCCCAGAGCTGAGGAGCAATGCCAGCCAGGAGCAATGTGTTAATGCACAAGGAAGTGAGGAACAAAACCGAGTTTAAGAGTGACATGTCATTGTGGATGTGTCCAAGAAAGCAGTTTGGGACCCTCTCAAGGCATTTTGTCTCCGGAACACTGAGAGTTTATTAGCTGATGGCTTCTAGATCAGGTGTATTTATCAAAGTGAAGCAGACAAAATGCTGAAATGCAGCTGGAACTTAAGGCGAGGGGGTGACAGAGAGGTCTGTGTGCCACAGGGGACTTCTGGTCGTTGTAGCAGGGACTGAGTTATTTCTAAAACTGTGTGGGGAAACCCAGGGAAGGGACTCTCTCAGAGGAGAGCAGGAAAATCAGACCAAGTAGACAGTTCCTCATCTGGACACAGAGGGGCTGCTGTTCAAGTGCAGAAACAAGTGTCAGTGAGGCAGGATAGTTTTACCCATTATTATTCTCCTTTGAAGGGGATGAAAACACCCTGAAGAACAGAACCTCCACATCAAAATGTTTAGTGGAAAGATAAGACTACCCAAAAATTCTTTGCACAACCTGGAACTCGCTTCCAAGCAAGCTCAGACAAGGCAGTGAGTTCCCAGCCTCCCAAGCTTGTACAGGACAGTTTTCTCACTTGGCATAAGGAGCCATTTAGGAGCACAGAGTGTGCTCTGGGGAGAGCTGCAGAAACAGGGTGATAGTTTAGAAAGGAGGAAAATCAGCCTCTGCTGCAGCATCACAACCCTCCTGGGCATCAGGGCACCCAGGAAAGTGTCACCACAGCAGCTTTGAGGCTTTGGGGGCTGCAGGTCACCACCATCCCTCAAAATTTCTCCGACCCAGAGGTCACCACACACCCTTGTCCTTCATCTAAACGAGGAAGGCACCCAGTGCACCGTGGCCTCCCTGCTATCCAATCCTCTATCACCCTCTATATTCCCAAGGAGCTCAAATGGGAGGAGTTTTCCAAAGGTCTCTCTCCTCTGGAATCCATTTGGCATAGTTTTGAACAAAGCCAGACCTTTTCTTTGCATGTTGTGAAGCTCATTTGTCCAGCCAGACCTGCCACAAGCTTCCCTGGGGATGAGCTTCCTCTCGATGTACCAGCCTGGCTGCTGAAGAGCAGGAACTTGGATGCCTTCACAGAACATCACTGACAACACAAAAATGCTTTCCCCATCAGCACTGCATATTTACCTCCTGTCAGATGAAGGCAGAAGCTGTTTCATACTTCCCCTCAGTTCTGAAATAATTTAAAAAGCTAAAAAATACTGTCCTGACAAAACCCAGGAATTTTAAGTGGGCAGAAGTTTCTCAGTCAGACTATAAATCCATCTTGCTTCTGATAGTGGGGAACAGCACTTGCTTAAAAATAAAAGCATACCTGCACAGTGATTCTCACCATCCTTGAGACTCCTGCTGGCTTTGGGAAAAGAGTGACATGAAGATTTTTCCACTTGGCACACTGTGCATTAAACACAGATGGACCAAGCCTCCACGACTTTCCTTGAGCTCCCTCCTTCCCCAGAGGAGTTGTGCACTCTGTGAAAGCCTCAGCCAGCACCACTCTCAGGTTGGCTCCGCTGAAACACTGAACTGAGGGCAGAGCAACAGCCCTGAATTGTCATGAGCAAACATTGTATGAGCTGGATGCATGAAAATGGTTCTTTCATCACAGCCTCTGCTGCACTAGAAAATGGGAACCAAGTCCACTGCTCAAAAAGAGGAAGAAAAGACTCCCAAGGATGTAAAAAAAGCCATATAATTTAAAAATAAACAACGAAAATATCCCTTGAACCTATGACACCTTGCTGAGGTGAGGGCTGAGCTTGTGTGAACGAGGGGGAAAAGGTGTTTGTCAACTACATACAGGAATCTGACTGCCTGAAAAGAGGGAATGAAAGGAGTCTGAAAAACTCTTGGCAAGCCATGGCCGGGGTTTGAGGCATTCCAAATGGAGCTCTGTTGAAGCTGCTGCTCAGGGAGCAGCTCACTCCCTGCACAGTGCAGTGGGAGTGAGCAATGGGAATCAGCACAGCAGCTCCGCGCCTGGCGCGCTCAACCGTCGGGTGGAAATCCCACCATATGACTTTGGGGATAATGTTAAATCCATTACAGCATTCTCCCCTCCCCTGCTCATCCCACACAAGCTTCAAAACTTGTGGTTTATGACTGACTGCCAGAGGATCATTGTGGGCTGTCTCCGGAGGGATAATCCTAAATTTTAAGTGACAGTTCACGGGCATCTTCTCTTTCTTCCGAGATGCTGTCTTACACAGCACATTAAGTATTCCAGAGATTAATAACTGGAGCAGAGAGTTCTAATCTTGGTGTCCTAGCAGAGATTTAGCAAAGAACATGTTTGAAGTTGCTGTGGCACAGGAAGCATAAGAAGCCTTGAAGCCCCAAAGCGAGGCTCGTCGGCAGCTCCAAAGGAAATCTGGGACATGGGACACGTGATGGATGTTCAGTCTCCAGGGCTGCTCACTGACGTGGTGTTTCCACCCAGAGCAGGTCTTGGGGACCCTGTGAAAGGTGGGACCCAGTTTGAGCTCTCTTTTAAATAGACCAAACTCAGCACTGCTGTGAAATTGTACTTTCATATTCTTTGACCTGAATCGGGGCATAGCTGAATTGTATAACCAGGTTACAGGCTGCTTTGAACTTCCTTTACCAAGGACCAAATGGGAACCACTTGACCATCTCAGACCTGGCAATGGCACTGGGTCAGCTTGGGGGACATGTGCCAGGATGAAGACAGCAAGGATTCTGAGGCTGCTGGCACAGCATCTCACCCAACAGCAGCCCTGCCATCACTTGGCAAAGGCCCTCACAGCAGCACTTTGAGTTTCCTGGCCACAGATAGATTATTTTTCCTCCTACTGCTCCTCATACAACCAAAAGTCCAATTAAAAAGGGGCCTAGCAGGTGTCTTCTGCCCTCTCAGGGGGCATAAAAACACGACAGGAGACAGTCCAAGCCCCTTCTGGGTTTGGAGTGCCCTGTGCCAGCTACATGGAAAACAACAAAATTCTTCTGTACATGGGGATGAGAAAACCTTGCCACCAGTGTAAATGGGTAAAATTCATCCCATTCTGCAACGTTCATGCTTTTCATGGTGCTGCTCCAAGCACCTGAATGGCCACAGCACACCCAGAGCAGCCTGTGACAGCGATCCCCTTGTCCAGGCTTGTCAGTTCCTCCAGCTACTGTGGGCACAAAGTAACAAATTACAGCTAATAGTCAGATTATAAAATCATGCTTCTTTAAAGCTGTTTAAGCTGCTGCTCTGGCACCTCTGTGCAGAATTAGACAGCTCTGCTTTGATTAATGCAAGAAAAGTGGCTGGCACGATTTGGCCAAAGATTTAGCAGTCACAAATTCATGCATTTTAGACACCCTTCCAGGCCCTCATTCTGGAACAGTTTTATGTACAACACACATATCTATTTAACAGCCAACACCAAGTATCAGAACAATTTCCACACCTTGAGTAGTCCCTCTGCCTAAAGTAGCTAAAGATGGGTCAGAAAAGGGTCAAATAGCAATGGGACACCATTTACTCTACTCCAGGTCACTGAGATCAGAAAAGACATGTTGGGGTGTAACTTTGCTGGTTTCAGCACAGCATGTTTTTCCACATTCCTTACCACCCATAGAATTCCCTTCATTGTCCTAAAATCTGCCTCCAGGCAGCCAGGGATAGGATCAATCCAAACTTGAGGTCACCTGGAGGCAGCCAGCTCCCTTCTGCCCTGCCCAACAGCCTGTGAGGAGCAGGCAGAGGCCACCCAGACCAATGCTGGCCAGTGCTGGGTGCCACAGGAACTGTGAGAGAGCAGGTCTGCAACAGCTCTTCCCTCATAGGCTCTCTGAAGAACACCCAGTGTACAGGTGAGCCCTCAAAATTTGCCCACAAATTTCTCTTTTTTAAAAAACTGTAAATCTCAGTAATACTTTTGAATCCAAATATCTCATCCTGTGGCAACAAATTTCAGCACAAACACGTTCCTCATGTTCTTTGCTTTGAATCTGCCAGATGACAACTTCCCTTGGTGCTCTGCAGCCCTTGGGGACAGCAAATCACCACCTATACATCTTCTTTCTCTGTTACTGTCTGGGTATTTTCCCCATTACCTTGCCTTTTCCATCTTTTGCCAAAGTGAGGGAGTCTCCTTAGGTTTAGGTTCAGCATTCAGTATGGATTATTCTTTTGGGAAAGCAACAAGTTGCTCAGTGTGACAGCAGAATCCCCAGGCAAATTTAAGCTGGAACATATTGTACAGCAGGACAGGGGCCTGGCTGCAAACCTGTGTTTTTAAGTAAGGTATAACCAATCAAATCCATCCTTATTGCTCTAAAGAGGTGAATACACTGAAACACAGAAGTTAGTGGTAAAGCAAAAAGCTCTGCTTTATTGCTGAAACAACTTTTGATCAAAAAGTCCCATCAAAGAGCTGCCCTGCTCAGCCTGCAGAACCACTCCAGGGCTGCACAGGGCTCTGGACTGTGCTTTATGGAGGGTTGTGCCTTTGGGTGCCCAGCTCCCCAGTTTCAACCTCAGCATCGCTATCTCTGGCCTCAACGGAGACAAGAAGTACCCACGGCATGCTTGGCGGTGGTTTAGCAGAACGTGTGTAGCAGGAAGGAGCTGAGAGGCGAGGCTGAGCTCAGCCCTGCTGGTGTCCTGCAGCACGAGGTACCCGACATGTCCCGACAGACGATTGTGAGACGAGCAAGGGGGACCCCTGCTGGGCTGCCTGCCTCGGTACAGCCCAGCTGCCATAAAAGCCGTATAAAACCAGGACATTTTATTACATTTAAAAAAGCTGTAAAACATACACTCTCCAAAACCCCTGAGCCTTACTGTGCCAGTCTCTAAGAGGGTGTTTTCCCCTCTCCAACTTGCTGTGTGTGAGCAGCACTGAGCGCTCTGGCCGTGCCAGCGTGTCCCATCCTCCGTGGCCAAAGGCCTGGATGGGATCTCAGTGCTCCTGAGCAGCCAGCGAGGCTCTGCCCTGCTGCACACCAGGAACTCTTCCCTGCAGCCCTGTGGGTGCCAAGGACAGGGCTATGCCTGCTCGCTGGGGTTCCCTGTGCCTGAGGCTCTGCTGGGAGCCGACGCCTCCGCCGCCCGCGGGGCCTGCTTGGGAAGGCGAATGGGAACATAGACGTTGGAAGCACAGTGCTCCTTGAGGTATTCCCCCCCTTTCTCCTCATAGTCCTTCCTGGTTATCCAGCCTTCCTCACGGTTCGTGTACTCCACTGCCCAGTCCCTAGCCCCGTACCAGGCATCCAAGACAGGGCTGGAAGCAAGGTGAACCTGGGTGGAAGGAAAACAGAACAATGTACATGACACAAAAAAAAATCAGAAACTTTAGCTGATTATTCAGTGTTTCACAAAGAGAGTAATGTTGGGAATAGGTTCCAGTGTGTTTTCATGTTGTTATTAATTCCTCAGCAATCAATCTGCTAATTTCCAGCTAAACACCCTTGGGTGTGCATGGTCCTTCAGCAGAAGCAGACTTTTCTTTTTAAGGAATCTTCCCTACTCATTATGCCGAAAGAGCAACTGTCTCTTTGCTTAACCTGCACCTTCTCAGGTCAAGAAGCTGTTTACAGTCTTTTCTTGAAACCCTCTCCATGCCCAAGCTCTAAGTACCTCTGCTCTGCACCTCACCCGATTGCACCTGAACACCAAGGAGCAGTTAGTTCACACAAACATCATGGCAATGCACACACCTGAAAGGATGACTGGAATGGCCTCATTTCCAGGAGCTCCTTCTGGATTCTGGCTTTCAGTCCAGGATACATCGTATTTCCACCAGTGAGGAAAACATTCTGGACAAGAACAGCCTGTTGTTCCTTTGAATACCTGTGAAGAACAAGAACAACTTCAAGCCTTTCTCAAGGATGTCTGCCCTTTGAACTGGAACAGCTGTGGGGAATACTGATGCCTTGTCCCAGGATTCACTTTGAGAAACTTCACTTTCCTAGCACGAAAAGCTTTTGTTTGTTTGTTTTCTGGAAATTCAAGGGGTGGCAGAAAAAAAATCCTGAAAGCACTCAGAATCCCATAAATCAAGAACTGGATTTCTCCCTTCTTTCTAGGGCTGGAATTGTGACTTTCAGGAAATGTGACTCCTATGTACATACAATTCAGTGGTGACATTTCATCAATGCTAATTTGTCTGGAACTGTCCAACAGGTGTGCCTATATCATAACTTTAAAATGCCAGCTCACTGCTGCAAGAGTTTGTTATTTCCTTCTTAAATAACAAGTTGGACTGGGAATCTCTAAAGATCTCTAAAGAGGGGTCTGGGCAAAACAATCCAGTGGAAGATAAATTGATAAATACATTTAAATAGTGGTTATTGAACCTTTATCTCATCCTTTTTTAATTTCTATTTTTGTGTGTATTTAAAATGTTCATAATACATTGGTTTAGCAGTAGCTGTCATTTATAAACATATACATATTGGAGGTATGTGCTCTTTCATTGATGGCATTATTGATCAAAAAACCTTTTAGATCCACTGACTTAAAACAAGCAGAGTTACACGTGGCTTTCAGAACAGGAAGACATACCTAACCTGCAATGCAACCAAAAAGAACTATTCCAACATATTTTCTCAAATTATTGCTAAACCCTCAGCATTTCAAAAGCTGATATCAAAGAATAGTTTGTCTGAAGTAGATAGTTTTGTAGACTCACCTCTCAAGGACATATTGCATAGTTTCTGCTATACCAGCCTGGTCCTCTCCTATTAGGGAGGGCTGGAAGACAATCTCTGGAGCCCTGATTCTTTCAGTGCCAAGGAAAAGCTGGTGGTACTCTGCCAGGTTAAACACGGGCTTTAAAAACATTGAGAAGCAGAGGGGAATTATGTTAAGGAACAGTAATATAATATTCTAGAATAAGCAACGTTTCCAAACAATTGTATAGAAAAACCAGATGGTAATGCTCTCACAGAGAAACAGCATGATGCTAAAGGTTCCAAAAGGTCAGGAAAGCTGGACTTTTCCTATGATTTAATCTTCTTGGAGACACTCAACTCTAAAGCTCAACCTCACAAGTTGAAAAATGTGTCCATCAGGATGAGGTATCAGGCTATGGATCAGACAAAAAAACCTGAGCAGGACTTTTCTTCCTTAATAATACAGCACTGCTACACCAGGCAGTGCCTGCAGAGTGAGCCAAGTGGGAATATTTTCCTTCTAAACCACCAGCTAAGATTGCCAGGACTTTTCCTCTCTTAATGTCCTGTTCAGGTGGTTTCAGCATCTCTTCCAGGAGCAGGCAAACAGTGTTTGCATGAGGAGAAATGTTAGCAGACTGGCTGGACAACTGGGATGCAAAGCCTCAGCATGAGGTGTAAATACAGAAACCAAACCTGCACTGCAGCAACAGGCTTCTCAACTTCAGGCTGCTCCTCAGCAAATAAAGGTTCAAACTCGTTAATACTTTCCACATCCTCCAGGGACTGTTCACTGCCCAGTGGATCCAAGTCAGGAGTCTGGAAACAGAGCAGGAACATTAGGGTAGGTTACCTCAGGTGTGACTTCAATTCTGGTGACATGGCTGGAAAACTCAGTTTCCTTACATCTCAACTTTTTAACATGCCTGAAAGCAAATATGCCCAGAAAATAGAAATACAGACATGCACACAAAGCACGAAAATCAAACACTTTCAATCAATTTATTCCAATGGCAGCTCAGAAATCCAGGCCTCAGTCACCAGGCTGACTGCCAGGATCCCAGGCAGCCATGTCCTAACCAAAACAGCATATTAAAACTTAGTCAAACAGCTTTTTATATTGGTTAAAACTTGGTGCCCTCCCAGCACCTCTAGCTGCTCTATAATTGCCATAAAATTCCCTATTTTGCTAGTATGGGGCTGGAAAACAAATATTTGCTAGCTACAAAGCTACCTCACAATTTTTGAGAGTTTCAACTGTGCACTATTTGCTCACAGGATGCACCAAACCCCCTCTTATTTTACACATATGTGAAGCTCTTCCCTAATGAAAAGCATCACTCAAAATCCTACAAGACTCCTGTTGTGAGGCAGGAGTAGCTTTGTAATTATCTTTATTTTTTGTTACAATGTTACCGCTGGGATTTTGTTGCTAAATATTTGTTTTGGTTATTTTAAACTTGAAACATTTGTTGCAATGCCAGGATGAGCTAAAATTAGGTCCTTCAAGCATTCTTAAGTATCTATTTTATATCTACTTAAACAAATACAATTACTCAAACTGAAGTTTGGCAGTGTTCACTGTTACAGCAAAAAATGCAGTAATGTGAAGTTCTGTTAAATCCATTTCTTTATATATCTTTTAAAAAAAAGGAAAAAGACAAAACCAGGAAGATACACAGAACTCAGCTGAACACTTGGTCTTACAAACGGATTTTGGGATAATTCTAAGTGCTCTCTCAAGGCACAGACCAAATAGCAAAGCTTGTGGATTCATTCAGAGGTCTGAGACTGCACCTAGCAAAGAGCAGGAGTGTGGGAGATGTTGGAATTTAGGTACAACCACTGAGAAAAATCACAGGTGGCTGCTAATCTTTCAATTCTCTTTTTTCTGGAATATCTTCTTTTGACAGGAGGCAGAAAGATTCTTTCCCACAATGACAAGCCCATCATCTCCCTGAATTTTGCTGAAGCACAGTCATTTACTGATAATCATAGAATCATGGAATGGTTTGGAAGGGACCTTAACACTCATCCAGTTCCACCCCCTGCCATGGACAGGGACACTTTCCACTAGACTAGGTTGCTCCAAGATGGCCTTGAACACTTCCAGGGATGGGCCAGCCATAGCTTCTCTGGGCAACCTAAACAAGCTTCTCTCCTCTGTGCTTCAGTTTTCTGGTTTTCTCTCTACATTTTCCCTGAACAGAGGCTGAGAGAACTAAAAAAACTCTGCCTTCGGTGACTTGAAAGGCAATTAAAAGCACATGCACAACCAGCCTTAGAGAAACACTTAGAGGCAGCTGCTATGTGCTGGGCCTGTGTTAGTCTGGCAAAGCAGACAAAGAGCTTCTCATCTTCAAGACAACTCCAACAACCAAGTGTAGCAATTAATCTTCCATAAAGGAACCAAACCAGAACATGCTGCTTAAATGCACCAAAAAATAAACAGCCAGAATGAAGGCAGGGTTGGTTGTTTACCATAAAGTTCTCTGCATCTGAAGGGGAAGAAAAGAAAGGAAAACAAATACTGTTTTTAACAAAAAGATTGATGGGTTCCTCTGTATCTTTGACAGAAGGCTACTAAAGATTAAGGATGGTTATCTCAGACATTCTCTCTGAAAAGAGAGAAGCAGTTGCCAACTTAATAGTGACTTGCAGCATGTTAAAGAAGAAGCTTAGTTCATCAGTGGAAGTCTGAAGGGACACATTTTCAAGCATAGAAGCTTAATTCTCTCAGAGATAAAATGAGGATTAACTTGGTGAAAACATCCTACCTCTGGCTTGCTGTCCACAACATCCACTTCGATATTGACTTCCGACTGTAGGATTTTCTGCTTGGTTTGTTCAACAGACAGACTCAATTTGTTGATGTAAGACTGAAGTTCTTCTGCAGAGTCCATGTTCAGCTCCACCAAAGCCTTGTGGAATTGATCCATCTGACCATCTTCTAAAAGTTCCTGTGGACAGATCAGAGTTAGCTGTGATAAACAAGACAGGGCAATCACAGCAGTCAGCAATCATGTATAGACACTCTGCTTGCATTACCAGAGACTATGATGGGCACACTTTGACAGCATTTGAAGCACTTCCTAGAAGAAGTGCTGTTCAGAAGCCGAAAACACCCCCTGCATCAATAATCTCTGTTATGTTGCACGTAACCTTGGCAAGCTCCTATCAGAGAACACCCAGAACAGTCACAGCTTCTTTACCATGATGTGTGACCTTCTGATAAAGCTCTGAGGGCAGCCTGCCCTCCTCCCAAGATACCACACTGAACCTTTGCCTTGATTACCTGCACATAGAGCAACCTGTCCAGCCTCTCCTGGTCCAGCTGCAGCTTCTCCTCCCGACGCCGCGCGTTGAGCTCCTGAAGCCGCCGCAGCTGCTGCTGCCTCTTCTCCTGCTTCTCCTCGGATGCCACGGTGCTGCCCAGCAGCTTGTTGGAGAAAGGCAGCTGCATCTTGTGCACGTTGTTCTCATAGTACTCTGGGCACCGCCACTTCTGCAGCTCTGCGGGTTTGGAAAGCAAAGCAACTTTTTCTTCTGTGGGCCCAAAACAATGATCTGCCTGCACCCCGCGTGGAGGATGAAAGGTGACAAAACAAAAATAGTCCAAGCACAGAATTTTGTCACCTCTTGGCAACTGTTCCCAAGCTTGGCTGGCCCCTCTGAGCACTGCCTTCAGGTCACACACCCAGTGCAGGTGGCTCTGAGTGCTCTGACCTCTAGGAAACACCAAGTACTACAAAGTGCAAGTGCACACTGAAATCTCTTTGCCCAAGGGGAGGGAGAGCTCTCACACTTTTCTAAGGAAGGCAAATTCACAAATGACAAATTTTAAAAACCACTTTTCTCCAGCCACTACTTCAGATGACATTTGCCATGGAAATTTTAAAACTTATTTAATTCACACAAAGTCATGAGAAATGTCCTGTGCAACTCTGGAGTACATACGTACTTAAAGTACATACGAAACACACAAATCCTAACCAGCTTAGAGGTTTTGTTGACATATAAAGGAAATAATAAGCTCATTTCAAATTCTTTTCCACTGAAGCCATCCCAATTTTTATTCACAATGAAATTTGAACTAAGAGAGATTTTTTTTTTTTTGCAGTAGTAGTTAAATTTCATTTCTGTCTTAATTTTACCTGTTAAACCACTGATAAGCACGAGGCATGTTTCCACAAAGAAAGCAGCAGAAAATCACTGGAAGAATTCGAGCCAACTTGAAAGCAAGGGGTGCAGAGGACAAACTCAGCGTGGGTGAGCATTATGTGGTGGTGAGCATCATGTGGTGGTGAACTAGAGCTGGCTTTACCTTCTATGTAGTCCTCTGCCATGTAGCTGTGCTCGTGCAGGATCTCCTCCATGCGGCTGAGCGTGATGGCCGCGAAGTGCCCGGGGTACTTGAGCTGCAGCAGCCGCTGCAGGTACACGGCAGCCTGGCACCCCCCCAGGTTAATGCGCTTGCAGTGCTTGGCATCCAGCCTTTGCAGAATGTAAACACACACAGCTCAGAGATGGGAAACACACATTAAACAGCTCCTGCTCTCCCCGGAATTGTTTAATTTCTGCAGATGAATATTCACAGATAAATATGCCAAGGTTCGGTTACCAGAGAAGCTAACACACCTGCTTTTCTCAGGCTACAGTGCAATCACTGCTTTGCTTACTATTGTTTTTTTCTGAAAGGCTCTGTTCTGCTTTAAAAAAAAACCCAAATATTAAATAATTTTGGCTACAGTAAGAGGATGTTCTGTGTTAACAAGAGAAGTGATGGTTAGTGGTGCTAAAAGTAGTTTTTTAACCTTGGTAACACTTTGTGGTTGGACAGGTGTAAACCTGGAAAATGCGAAGCATTTACCAGATATAATAAAGCCATTTCCTGCAGTGAGGATTTAAAAAAACCAAAAAAAGTAAGAACAGAAAGTAGAGCAACATACCAGAATAACCAGAATGATAAAATCCTTGAGCACTGCAGAAGTCTCACACACAGAGCACTTCATTTTGTCCCAAAGCTGCTTTAAAACCCAACATACGTTTTTTAATGCCCAGTTTCACTGTGGCAGATATCCCCTTCCCCCTTTGAAAGTACACATCAAGGCATGAAGAGCAACTAAAACACAATATTTACAGGAGCAGCACTGCTTTTTCAATTCAAAACTCAGCAGAACTTAACAAAATCTGCAGACTCTGGTTTTAACTCATCAGTATAAATTAATACAAGAGTTAACAGTGCAGGGTGGGAGGAAAAGGTGTTTGCATCACTTGAAAAGTCAGTTGCAGTACCGGACTTAAGGCACCCAGAACTCACCTGCCTTCCAAGACAGGTAAAATGTGTGTGCACTGGTACCCTGAGGATATCACCAAACCACTGCAGGGCCAGCTCTGCCTCCTGTTGTGATAAAAACTGTACAGGCTGTCCACACCATAGGACACTTTTGGCACTTGGTAGCATTCGAAGAGGAGCTCAGACATCATTTGCCTTGAGTACAGAGGATTGCAAACGGCTTCTGTCAGAACAATTGGGTGATCCACACAGCCCTGGGAGAGACAAGGGAAAAGAACAGTAACAAAGGGAAAATCCAGGGTTAGTTATCCTTGCTTCTTCTTTCAAGCATCAGTAAAAACTCCTCCAAAGTGGCCATGAGAAAGCACTTTATGTGCAGGCTATTACTCATGAAAGTTAAATTATATCTAGTGTTTAAGGGGATAAAAAAAATATGTTAATGTTGATTCAACAAAAGAATAAACTCATAATGGTGGGGGAGAATGGACTTTTAAAGGCATATATGAATTATTAAAAATCTAAGCAACCAAAACCTATGCAGTGAGGAGGTGAGTGAAAACCAGTGGAAGTTTAGTTCCACTCTGGGTAAAGCTTACAAACTGGTGTTGTCATGCAGGCAAAGGGAATCGTCTGAGAAGCAACTCTCAGCACAGCCTGGTATACAGATGGTCAGTAAACACTACTAATAAGAGCATTACTCAACAATAAGTTTAAGGGAGTACGTTTAGATATTAAGAAAAGATTCCTCCCTGTGAGGGTGGTGAGGACCTGGCACTCGCTGCCCAGGGAAAGTTGTGGCTGCCCCATCCCTGGAAGTGTCCAAGGCCAGGCTGCACGGAAATCTGAGCAACCTGGTGCAGTGGAAGGTGTCTCTGCCCACGGCAGGGGGTGAAGCCAGGTAGTGTTTAAGGTCCCTTCCAACCCAAACCATCTGGGGATTCAGGGGCGGCCGTACCTGCGAGGAGACGCCGAGGCGCTGGAAGACATGGTCGAGGAGCAGCTCCTGCAGCTCCAGCTGGACGGGCACGTTGCGGTCGAAGGGCGAGCGCAGCAGCCACCGCAGGGGCTCGGGGCTGCCCAGGTCGTTCCCCACCTGGGTCTCCGCGCCGGCCCCGNGGCGCCACTCCGCCTGCGTCCGGCCGGGAACGCGGGCGCGCACGGGGGTTCCGGGGCGCCGCTGCTGCGAGGCGCGGGGGAGGCCGAGATTGTCTTTAATGAGCGTGTTCGGTAATGGGAGAGCTTTGTGTGCTTCCTGCCCGACCAACAAGGGAGACCTCACCGCTGGGACAGCCAGCAGTCAGCATAATGGACCTTCATGATCTCATTCCACCCCTGCCATGGGCAGGGACACCTTCCACTGTCCCAGGCTGCTCCAAGCCCCAATGTCCAACCTGGCCTTGGGCACTGCCAGGGATCCAGGGGCAGCCACAGCTGCTCTGGGCACCCTGTGCCAGGGCCTCAACACCCTCACAGTAAAAAAACCTTCTTCCTAATAGCCAATCTTAATTTCCCCTCTTTCAGTTTGCACCCATTACTCCTTGTCCTGTCACTGCAGTTCCCGAGGAAGAGTTGCTCCCCAGCTTCCCTGTAGCCCCTCGCACACTGAAGAGGGTCTGTGAAGTCTCCATACAACCTTCTCCAGGCTGAACAGCCCCAGCTCTCTGAGCCTGTCACTGTAGAGAAGGTGCTCCTGTCCTCTCAGCAGCTTCGTGGCCTCCTCTGGGCTTGCTGCAAGAGTTCCACATCCATCTGATGATGGAGACTCCAGAACTATGCACAGTATTTGAGGTGGGGTCTCTCAAGAGCAGAGTAGAGAGAGACAATCGTCTACTCTCACCTGCTGGCACCCTTACAGGATCATTTGGATTGGAAAAGATCTCCGAGATCATCAAGTCCAACCTACAACACAACAAAACCATGTCAATTAGATCAGAGCCTCATCCAGTCTTGGATGTTGTCCTTCCTGAATTGAGGGGCCCAGAACTGGACACAGGACTCGAGGTGACCCTCACCAGTGCCCAGCACAGGGGAGGCTTCATTATTCCTGACACAGTCCAGGAGGCCATTGACTTTCTTGGCCCTCTGGGCACACCTGGCTCATGTTCAGCCACTGTCCACCAACACCCCCAGGGTGGAACCTGTCAAAATTATCTTAAATCTGGATGTTTTGATGTAAGACCTTTATATACTTTCAAGCCTAATGAGCAAGAAAAGAGACCTGATCAGTGGACCAGGCAGCAGGATTATGCCTTAGTCAAGGACATCTTTAAGCTTTGAGGATATAGCAAATGAAGTTAATTCAACCAAACAATAAACTCATAATGGTAGAGGAGAATGAACAAGCCTTAAGGAAATAGTAAATAAAGATGTTATGCATGTCTGTGTATATATTGCTAACTTGGCAAAATACTCAAGGTCTGTGTGTTCTAGAGCTGAACATGTTCATTATAATGCTAAAAAAGACCCAACCCCTGAGAATCCACAGAAATTGGCTGGGCTAATGTAACTTGCATGGAAGCCACTAGGCAATCCTAACAGAGGGGCTGTGCTTGGAAAGTCACTGACTCTGAATTTCTGTGCATAAATAACGGCAGGGAAAGTCCCTGGGGGTGTGCAGGATTTGTGGAACGCCACCGAGCACCCAGGATGGGGCAGCTCTGAAATAAACAATCAATGTCTCTCTTAAGTGTGTCTCTATTGGCTTGTCACCCACCAGGTAACAAATCCAACTGTGTGGGTATCACCATCAGCCTGGGGCTGGTCTGTAGCCTTGCTTCCCTCCACACAGGGCCCCCCTGCCCTTTAAACTTGGGCTGTGAAACCTCCCCAGGGACCATGGCTTGTGTGGAGGTGAAACCCACAGCCCTGGGCCATGCCACTTGCCCAGGAGGCCATTGACACAGGCCAGGCACCTGCCACTCCTGTGCCCCCTGGAGATATGGAAAGGGGAGGTATTTTCCCCCCTATTTCAACCCCCCTTTCCTGGGGAGCTGGGGTTCCAGGGGTGATCCCTCCTGCCATGGCAACAAGGAGGTCCCAGGCTGGCTCAGCTCAGTGAGAGCCAGCATGGACTCCAAGGGCTTCCAGTGATGTGACTGAGACACAATTTGTCATTAAACAGATCACAGCTTCAGCTCCTCGCCATCCCTCTCAGCACTGCATTTGTAGACAAACTATCAGCAGCCTGATTTCCAGAGGTGCCCCCAACCTGCCTCCCCCACTGTGTGAAATGGGGACTCAAATATTGAGCATCCTTGAAGCTCAGGGCATTAATGGCTTTTCTCACTTGTTTACCCAATGAGCAAAGTAGGGCTAATAGCTTTCTTTTATCATGCAGAGGTGTTATTAATGTGAATTAATAAGAATTTGTAGAGTTCATTTAGATCTTGGGATTAAAAGGCTCATTTCAAGGGGCTGCTACTGCATAAAAACAAACACACGCTCATGAGCAAGAGCATTAAATGCAGGCAATCATTTGTAATGTGCATTTACATCTCTGCTCTCTTCTCCTGAGAGCTACACAAACAATTAATCTAGCCAAACAACCCTCCGTGAGGTAAGCAATAGATTATGGCTTTATTTTATTGAAGGAGAAACACACAGCACGATGAATATCAAGTTATCAAGTCACATATCTGGTTCCTTCTTTGATCACTACTGAACTCCTTTATTCTTAGGCAATACTTTTATTGACACACATCCTATGAAATGTGCTAGTTGCCTTCCTTGGAGGGAAGGGAGACAGAAGGGCAATTAAAACACAAAGATTTATTTCCCTAAAGGATTAACTAATAGATGAGGATATACAGAGCGGGTTAAAAATAGAGTCAATATGGGACTGTTTGTGCTCTACATTGAATAAGAGCCTGGGAGAAGTATCTTGTAGCTGCTCATCCTCTGCACATCTCTGGAGGGTCGAATCTGTTTTATTGCTTTCTCAAGAGCAACCTTGGCTATTCAGCCTCAAAGTGGCCAAAGCACTTGGTTACCTCCCCTCTGTCCAAAGACAAGAGCTAACTCCAACTGCAGTTTTAACATAAGCTGTTTCAACACAACTCTTTTAACATAAGCCTCGAAAGCTTCCTAACCTATATTTATCCTTTAAATAGCCGCAGAAGAAAACATCTGACTTGATTGGCCTTTCTCAGTTGTTCTTATCCCATATTAATCCCTCTTGCTCCCTCCCCAGCACGGGGCTGTCCCCTTTGCTGATTTATCTCAGCTCTCCTTGCCATCGCCAGCGCTGCAATGAGAGTTATTAAAAGGTGGTTAGAAAGGGGAGCACTGGAGCTGTTCTAAACTTAGCGTAACCTGAAGCAAGCCATGAGGTATCCCCTGGTTCCTCTGGTGAATGAGCTGACCTTTCCTCTGCTTTTCTTCTGGTTCTGTTTGCCGTT
Organism: Erpornis zantholeuca; assembly: GCA_013400515.1. Classification (NCBI taxonomy): domain Eukaryota; kingdom Metazoa; phylum Chordata; class Aves; order Passeriformes; family Timaliidae; genus Erpornis; species Erpornis zantholeuca. The sequence goes on along the minus strand of VZTN01019209.1, from coordinate 754,710 downwards.
TGTAATGCTGCTCATCATCGTGATTATCTGGCTGCAGCTGCTGCTTAATGAAGGTGAGTTCGGCGGTTGATCAGGTAAAATGCTGCTGCATAAAGTTAATTTCATCTTTAGAGCACTCTGCTGGCTATTTTTAGGCTAATGCCACTTGTCACAGGAGGAAACTAAAGGTTTGTTAGTGTGGGTGGTAGCATACAGAAAAAACAAACAAATTATTATGCTTTTCTGTTAAAAGTGTTCATAAGACAACCAAGCTGCCACCTACCCTTCTTACACTCTTCCTTCATATCAGAGGTAATTTGATTTTAAAAAGGCAAAGGACAAGCAATTTTTATAGGTTTCTATTTTAAAAATCCCCCAGAAAGCAAGACTAATCCTCTAATTTTGTACACTTTACATTCTGGCCTCATTGCTCTCTCCCTTTTTTGGGAGGGCATGAAGGCTTTTATTGTGGAGTTGGTAAGAGATTCTTTTATGCTGAGGCTGATAGAAAGTTTTGAAGAGAGCAAGACATGCATTTTCATTTATTTGTCTGTTTTGCCAGTTTGTTTTTCCAATCCATCCCTGGTTCTTTCTTCTAACATGTCGGCAACCAGTAACAGGCTTTGGTTTAGACTAATAGTAGGCTTAGTGTTGTTACACTTGTGAGGATAAAGCCTTGCTACTGTGCTCTAATGCTGGGGAAAAAAATCTAATCCCAGATAAGGAAGTTCAAAATCAGTGACAAAATATCTATTTTACATACCTGTGCCACATTCTTACATTGCAATTGAGTGCTCAGGCTTTTGTCTGGACAGACTAATTCTCTTGATACTCTGAATGAGATTTTCAGGTTATTCTTGCCACATTTACATTCACAATTTCTGGCCCTGTGGTGACTGCTGTTAGCACCAAGCCTCCAACTGTTTCCACAAATGGTCTAAATTACATTTCAACCAGTAAGATTAGACACATTACTAAATTTTTCATACCAGTATATTTACAGAATTAGGATGTTAAAGCTTTTCTCAGTTACTAAGAGATAAAAATAAAAGTACTCTTTTTAATAACTGCCTAGCTAATTCAGTCATATCCACTTATTTTATTTTAGTTTACAGTAAACAAGTAAAAAATAATGTTTCAGCTTCTCCTTCAACGTAATTGCTGATTAAGTGCTAATTAATTAAAATTAAACCCTTGTAAAGGCCTTTTATTGTCTAGTTGGGTTTGAAAATCCTCTATTTCAGAGGAAAAAGTTCAGAGGAACCTTGTCCAGCTCCTAGATGGAATGTGCAAGGCTTACAGCCAGGGAGAAAAAGTCCCATACAGGTGCTTTACACATTCTTTTTAAACTTTTAAACATCTCATTCTTTTTAAACTTTCTAAACATCTTCTAGCAGAGATGCCCAGTACAGAAACGATTAAGAAAGAATCTCCTGATGAGCCTGATTCTGACTCCGAAGATGAACTATCAGAGGAAGAAAACCAGAGTGATGCATCCAGTACAGAGACACAAGAGGAGTCACAGTCCAGTGGATCTGTGGGAAGGCTGAGACCCAAGCCTGCTTATCTGAGCTCAAACCCTAAAAGCCAAAAGCAAAGCCTTCTTGCTGTGGCCTCAAACAGCTGGTCCCAGAGGCAGAAGATAAGATATTCCCATACTGAAAAGAGCATTTTCTCTAACATTGTGATGGTGAGTAGGGGGACCAGGCTGCCTCCTTGCATATCTGCTGCTTTTGTGCCTCAGCTCTGACTTGTTCCACCTCTGCCTGACTCACAGGCCTCTTAGGTAAGACAAAGCTCCAAGATTGGTTTCTGCCTGGTTAATGACTAACAGGAGGTTTTATTTTCTGCCTCCCCTATTTGTAATGACTCCTGTAGTAGACAAGGTAAAGGTAGCACGAAATTGTGCAGAATGACTGTCATGAATATGTGTGTGCATTTATATTTAAAGGTATGCATGCATATTTTGAAAGCCCTTGAGAACTGCTTTTGAAATGGCAAAATTTGCTGCTTATTCCTCTAAGATAAGAAGTTTAACTCAACCGTGCATAGAAACTCTCCTGGTATTTATGGCTGATATTACATACTTCTAAAAGTTGCTTCAGATTTCTTACCGTGGAGCATGTGACTGAAAATGAGATGTATTACTCTTGCTCAGTAAGCACTGAGGCCAGAAGTCTCTTTGCAAACACAGCCACCCTAATCCTTTTAGGCTTTACACAAATCCCAAAAGATAAATTTCAAGCAGTGGGCGAGCTTCGTGTCTTGTGTGCCTTCTCTTTCCCTGTGCCTTGACTGTCTGTTCCTTTGCAGAAGGGTCTCATGAGGGAAAGCTGCTCTGTGCCTCCACTGCCACTATTCCCACTCCTGTCTGCTCAGTCACATTGCTGGGGTTTTTGAATTGCAGCAACTGAGGTACTCACTCGTGTTTCCTTCCACCAATTCTGCTGCAGTGCTAACCTTGGTTAGGCTGGACTAGCCAAGGACTGGAATAATCTTAAACTGCTGCAGTTATTAGACTAACACACCCTGAAGCTGAGCTTTGGCATCAGCAATACCTCAGGTGAAAGCATTTTTAATACCATTAACACCAAGGCAGTACCAAGTCAGTGTAGTAACTATTTATTTAACATTAATAAATTCCATAGTTTTTAAAAGTCTAACAATGAGCTTGGTCTTGTCTAGGGCACCATTTGGTTCTTCTAGAGCTCTTCATATGTACAGCTATTGACCTGAACACAGCAGCTTGAACTTGTCTCTTGTAGGACATAATATTTGCTGGTTGTGTTGGGTGACGAGGGAAGGGAACAAACACTGGAGGTTTCAAAATCCTGTATATTCCACTGAAAATGGAACCTCTTCCAAAAACATCACTGCAGTGACAATTCTGTTCTTCCTTTTCTTCCCCAGCTGTTGTGCGCCTTGCTTTCTTCTCTCACCTGGAATTTTGTCTGCCTGTTGCTCCAGACCTTTAACATCCTGAGGACTCTACTGCTGCCATCCTATCTGGTTACCTACATGGCTCAGCTCTTTGTTGTGCTGGGTGAAAAAGCTGGGAAAATCCTGGGCTCCCTGAGGCTGGAGAGCAGAAGACTGTGGCTTTCTGTCCTGGGGAGGAAACTGGAGCTGAGTCAAGCTCAGAGAACCCACCTCAGGGTGAGAATAAAGCAGGGACTCCCATGGCAATCCAGGTCAGCATCGGTGACAGCTACTGCAGCATGGCAGAGAGAGGGGAATTCTCTGAAAGAGAAACCCACTCAAGACTAAGTCAGCACCTACTCAGATCACCATGGCTGCTTTCAGAGTGCTGACTGCCTAAATATGAAAAGGATGACAGCAGCCAGTTTCTTGTCCACACTGCTGCCCTCCCACCCCAGATGGATAAGTTCCTTTTTTATAAGGACCAAGCACTCCACCAGCACCGGTGATAGCTTCTGCTCACCACTGCTAATCTTTGATTTCAAATAAATAAAATCAAGGCAATCTCTCTTCATAGTAGTTCTTACTGGATTTTAAATGCCAATTCAGCCCAAGCATTATTATACTCATAGTCCAATTAGCACTTTTCTGATCTGCAACCTGTCAGTTTTCAAAGTAGGAAACCACTTTTCAACATTTGGGTCTAACAAATGCAGCAAGCCTACCTCCAATTAACAAGAAATAATTAAGCCGTTAGCAGATCCTGAGCATGCATGTCCCTGATTTCCATTCGGGCTTTGCTTCTCAGCACAGCTGGAAGGCTGATGTAAGGCAGGTTACAGCCTAGAGAGGCACTCAGCAGCAGCTTGAGTTAACCAGATATTGGAAGCACAAGGAGGGTGACGAGCCTGAGATGAGCCATGATTTTGTAGCCTAAGGGTTTATCCAGGTGCTGGGCTCTGAACAGAACAGCTGTGTGCTCTTGTGTTGATGCACACGCTCTACACACTCCTTTGTTTGAAAGAGGACCTGAATTACGCGTTCATCCCAGTGAACGCGCTGCCGCTTGTGAACATCATTGTTTCTGCTGCCCATGTGCGGTGCCTGTCTCTCCAGAGCCTTACACGGGCACACCGCTCATCATGAGCCCGCAGCAACGATGAAACCTGCCCTGGTTGTATTTGCCTTTCCCTCCCCATCCCCTGAGCTCCGCGTGGCCAAATATTTGCCCACGCTCTTCTGTGGACAAAAAAAAAACTTGTCTGCCCGCATCTTTATTTTCGCAGCTCCTTTCTTTAGAAAGGAAAAACAAAAGAAAAGGAAAAGCTGTTTGCCGAGGGGTTCCCCCTCTCCCGAGAGGGAGCTTCGGGGGTCTCCTCCAGCGGGGTTCCCACGTTTCTTCCCCCGCCTGCCAGCCGCCAAGGGGAAGGGTTGGATGCTCCCGGTGGATGCGGAGGGAGTGGGGCGAGCTCCGGAGGGGCGGGACGGGGGCGGAGGGAAGAAGGGAAGAAGGGTCTCCTCTCCTGGTCTCGCCTCCACCGAGCTCCGCGCCCGGTGCTGGGCGGCTCCGGCCAGCGGGTGCCGAGCCGCGGGGTCGGGAGAGCTCACTGCTCCTCCTCCTCTCCGGCCGCTGTCCGCAGCGCTGACCGCTCCAGGTAGGCACTGACCGCTCCAGGTAGGCACTGACCGCTCCAGGTAGGCTGATGCTCGGCGCTGGTGGGGGGCTCCGGCCGTGCCCCGCAGCTCCGCGGGTCTGGATGCCTTAACGTCGTGCACTGCTGAATTGCCGCTTTTCTCACAGAATTTGGCTTCGGCCCCGTTGGGGAATGGAGTTATTGTCTCGGCTGTACTGACATCTCAAAGCTGTCTTCCCTGAGACAGCCAGAAGGGCATTTGCTGGTAGTCTCAGGGTTTTTCTCTTTACCTTTTCTACCATGTGCGCTTAAACAGTGTTGGCAAGAAAGGCTTAATCTTGCAGCTGCGTCGATGAGGATGTCTTTAATATTGCAGCTGAAGCCCTGGGGATGATACCTCCTGTCCCTCTGGGATTTCAGTTGTTTAGGCTGCTTGGGTATTTTAGACTCCCTGTTAACCTCAGTTCAAAAAGAAACCCTGCTATCTTGAGGCAGTTGTCAGAATGCCACGATTTATGTTGAAAATGTTATACTGGGATCATCACTGCAAAGAAGTAGATGAACTGAGGTGAGTAAATAAACAACCCAAAGGTCTAGGAGAATATTGCTTCTTGTACTGCGTGGTGATGTTCTAAAGCCTGGGGCCACCAAAGTATATGCTTTTTGTTGTTTTTAGTCTATGTAAATACACTCAGAATAGTTTTAGCTTGGCTGGGCTGACTGTCCCTGGCTGTGTCACTGTAATAGCAGGGAGCTTGGTGCCAGCTTGCAAAAACCTGCTTGAGAAAGCTACTTTGAGGACTCCTAGTTCCTGCAGAGTTCGCCAGTACCACAGCTATGCTGATGGCACTAGTGGTTTAAACCTGGTTTTCCTGTCTCTGAACTATGAGAAATAATGCACAAATAAATATTTGGCTGTTAAGAATAGGACTTTTGTGTGTGAATTTAGCTAAAAGTAGTATGGAAAGGGCATTTTGGTTCTGCTGTGGGTCTGTACCTCTTACAGGATGTTGGTGCTATGTGAACCTGACCTGGAGAATGGACACAGACCTACAGATGAGGGGGGGGTCTCGGTTTGAACCCTGCAGACTTTGTATCGTGATCCACATTTGTTAAAATATTTCCTTTCCCTGAATCTGGCTGTCATGCCTGCCCTTGTGCCTGTCTTTGCTGAGCATTTGGAGCTCACAGCATGAATGTAGCATGACCTTGCAGCTGCCTCATAGTCTGCAAGCGTTCAAACAGCATCCACGAGTTTGTGCTTCAATTTCCTTTTGCTGTTGTGTGCAAAAGCTGTTTCCTGGGCATCAGCAGGAGAACTTGCAGCCTTGGATACTGTAGTAGAGCTCTTGCCAGTGTGGTTGTTTACAGTGACAACAAATAATTTGTATTTAATTCACCTGAGGGTCTCTTGTTCACCTGGTGCATCATTTCTCACACGCATTCAGCAGCCTCTGTCCCTACTGCAGCAAGCAGGTATTTTTCTTAGCTGAAAAGATACCAAAACCTGGATTGAACACTTTGGAGCACAGCATTAGTGAGAGCTGTAGTTTGGTAGATCCTTCTGGTTGAAGTTATGCCTCCTGGGAGGTAGAGGATGCATCTCAGCACAGCCAAACTGTACTGTAGTGTTCTGTGACCTTTTGCACATCACATAATCTCTCTCCCTCCCCCTTCTTATTTGTAAAGCCTTTACTTTGCAGGCATGTTTCAGGGGTGGGGTCTGTTAAACATTAAGACTCCGTTGGGAAGCATTGTATGCATAAAAACATAGATAACAATTTCTTTCTCCTCTGAGCTCAAAACTCTAGAAGAAGTTGGTAAAAAGACCCAAACTCTATTGTGAACTGAAGTGACCTAGCATGTTTTGGTGGATTTAAGTGATAAACATATCTCAAATCACTATGTCAAAGGATTTTGAAGGTCTTGCAGCATGTGGGGATCCCTAACTTGTCAGCAGGGCCTCTCTGAGTAACAGCTGGGTGAGCTGTGGCTGTTTACATCCTTCTCCTGCAGGAGTCATGGGATGATTTCACTTGGTTGACATCTGTTTCCAGTAAGGAGGAATTGGGGTTCTTGGGTCCAAGCTGCACGAAGAAAAATAACACTGAAGGTTTGGCTCAAGATCCCAAGAGGGCGCAGCAGCTGAGCTCTTGGGTTAATCAAAACACATTTTTGAAGTCCTGTTTTTAATACTGAAAGGAAACAACCAAAACTGTTGTTTCCCACTTCACATCATCTTTGATTAGTTGGACTGGGAGCCGTGTTGCTTGTCAAAGGTTCATAAACTGAAATGGGTGAGTGTCCAGCTTGCCTTAAGGAAAATATCCCTCACTGGAGAGCTGAAATGGGAGCCCACAGAGCTGCTGGCACCACAGCCCTTTACAAGACCCAACTGGCCAAGGTCTTCAGAGTCCTTCTGCTGCTTGTGTTTGACCCTGCTTTAAGCAGGAGGTTGGCTGAGGTGGTGAGCCACTCACAACTGCTTGTGATGGTGTAAACTGCTCAAGGAGCAGAGCTTTTCACCATCTGCAGAGCAAAGGAGCCCCCACTCCTTCAGGGCCTCCTTAAAAATCGCTGTGTGACTTGCACTGGGATCTTCCCTTTTGGGCAAGGAGGCCACTGGGGAGTACATGCTATGCACTCTTAGGTTTTTATAGACTTCAGAAGTTAGAAACTACCATACCTGACCAAGAGTATGGTGCATTTTAGCTTCATGTAACTTTTAGGCTCCCAGTTCAGCAAAATATTTTCTTAATTGGGGATGTTGTGGCCCATATGCTTCTATTCCAAGCAGTTTAAATGCTTTCAGTTGGAGACATAAAAATATCTTAGTTGTGACATGATGCTTGAGCCTTCCTGCTGCGGATGCAAAATCCATATGGCAATGAGGCTTAATTGAAACCTGCTGGAGTCACTTTTCTCCTGCAACATGTTATATGAAATATTCTTTATGCAGCTGGCTTGAAAGGACTACCCTTAATTAGATATTTCTAATCAACTAGGGCTTTTGGAATTTCTGTTCCTTTCCAAGACTCATGATTTTGATTTATGCAAAGCATTTCAATTTGAAAAACTACATCTAAGTACAACCTGTGTGATTTATTCATTATTTTATTCCACAGACTTTAGGTGTAAGTCATCCACCACAGTGTGGATGGGTGATTGTGTGGGTAAGTCCTTCCAGGTGTGTTGTGTAGTGAAAAGCTAGTCTGAGATCAGAACTTGTTGCTTGAAGCATTTGGTCTCTAAGTTAGTTTGGAATTCAGATGTTTATAATATTTCCTGGTATTTGTTGCTGTTTGGTCAGACCGTTGGGTCAGTTTGCAGGGGAATCTGTTTTGTGATTGCAATTAAGATTGGAGAAAGAAATACAAAAGCTGATGTAGCTTAAAGCATACTCCCCAAAGTAGATTACTCCAAGAGTCTGGAATGTGTTGGTGGGAGGCTTCAGTTTTACTGAGATGTTGCTCTGTGCATGCAGGAGTCCTTCCCTTCCTAAATAATTGTTTCCATCTGCATGGTTTATTCCATCAGCCCCCAGCGCTGCCAGTGCCTGAACTGCTGAGCTATTAAAATCTGTGTCTCTTGTAAAAGTGAGGATCTTTCTCACCAAATCTTCTGTGCCAGCTGTGTGCAAAGGGAGTATTGCTCCAGTCATACAGAAAAATAATAGGGCAACCCCCACTGGGGTCCTTTTAAAACAAATAATATTCTGGTATTTCTTTCACATTCTTTAAAAATTTTAGAGGGAGAAGTTTCAGGACCCTCGGATCTTCCTGCATAGTGTCTGGCAAGCCCATTATTAATCCACCAGTTCTCTGAGGGTTGTTTAGGTGTTCTATAATATGGGATTTTGTCCATCTGTGATGACTTACAGTGTCTCTGGATACTTGAATTGAAGATTGTGGTTTCTGGTCTGTGAGATGTCCTTGTGAACATACACACTCCCATCATATGGTGGAGCCTGAGCACAGGAAGTGACATGAGCCTGCTTGGCCATTACACACTGCTGGTTCAACAGCAGCAGCCTGGGCATGGGTGAAGCATTGAGAGGAGGCTGCTGGACAAGAGATATTTTATATTTCTCAGTTATCTCTGCCTGGGTCACCTAGGAAAGCATGGAAGATGTACCATCGTAACAAAGAAACATTGGAAAGGCACAAATCTGGAATACTCTTCACTCCCTTGCCTCTGCACTTTTCTCTCTGAAGGGTCTAATTTCTGAGTTAGAATTCAGGAGATGAACACTGGAAATAAAGGTGGAAATCCTTGTGTGCAGGCCCTGGAGTGAACGGGAGCCTGGAACTCTCGCAAAGTCCATAGCAGGTGGCCAATGTATAATGGAACTGGAAGGATATCCTCTTTAGGCAACAAATAAATACAGCTTTGCTGATGAAAGTTGTTTTTCTCGGTCAAGGTAAAGCTGGGACAATGTTCCCATTTGAAAACGGCGGGGCATGCACAGTGGAAGGAAATCCCTGTGTGTCTCCCAGCGGAAGCTGAGGCATGCGGGGCAGTGTACACATCCCTGCAGCTGAGCCCTGGCCCTCTCGTTTGGGGCAAACATCCCACAGTCCTGGCCTCCCTCCAGCTTGTGCACAAGCAGGGTAAAACTAGATAAAGGTAACAGCTGTATTTAGCTGCAGTGTTTCCTTTGACCAACGGGAGAGGAAGGCTCCCTCCTGGGAGCAGCCCTGCGGACGATATCCCTCATCCAAGAGTTTCAGAGTTCATTCACTCCGCGCCTCCCTCGCTGCCTCGGCCAGCGCGGAGCAGGCGTGAGGCTGCAGGATGTTGGTGGGCCAGGAAGGGTTTGGAGCAAGCTCAGAGCTGCCAGGTCCCCTGGGAGAATCCAAGGCTTGATGAAACACCAGCACACACCGAGGTAGAAGCATTTTTGGAGAATGGCTCTTGGCGAGGCTTATTCTAGCTGCAGTAATGTGTTGGATGGAAGGAAACCTGGCTGGGGGGTGCAACTGATAAATAAGATCAAGGAATTGCTGCTTGAAGACATTTCTGTGAATTCTGCTAGCGTGGCCTGTGCAGTTTTGTAAGGGATTAGCCTCACCTCGTTGTTCACAAAGCAGGTGGCAAAGGAAAAGCAGTCTTTGTGAAGGTCAAGAAGCTGCTAGCTGGGGGTAATGAATATCATTTAATCCCATAAAATTTCTTTTTCTGACACTGGTACTGAGTCAGGCATCACAGTTCATTTGGATCTCTCAGAGTGCCAGAGGGATGGACACTGTGAAACCAACTTTTTTATCTGATCTCATCAAGTAAAAAATTCAAACAAATGCTCTGTCCCCTCTCAGTGGGATGGTGTAGCTTGTTAACTTTCTAATTAATTGGTTAATTGACAAATTCCCTAATTCCCATGCTTATGAGGGAGCCAGATTCCCAGCTGATGGTGAGAATGCTCGTCCCTCCTCCTCCAGCATGGTGCAAGTATCACAGTGGCAGCCTGGGAGCCTCAGCACTGCAGATGCTGTCAGGTCAGCTTGAAAGCTTTTTGGGAAAGGTGATATATTTACAGCTTCTCTCATGGAAGCAGGATTTCTTCCATTCCTGTGTGTTGTTCTAGTTATTTCTGAAGGGTTTGTCTTATCAGAAATTGCCCAAGAGTTGTTTTTGCAGAGCTGCAAGAACAGCAGTTCTCATATTCTCCTCTCCTTTGTCTCTGCCATATGTGTGGCTCTTGCTTTAGAGCAGTGGATGCTCCCAGCACAGATCAGGCTGAGCTGTATTAGCATTTTTTGGGCCAAAACATGAGTAGGAGTTAGGTCAGCAACCCCAGCCAAGTGATGTCTGTGTCAGAAAATGGCCATTGTACAAAGTTTGGTTGTTTACACCAGGGTTAATATGTGTCTCTGAATGTTAGTTGGGTTAAAGAATGTATTAATCAAACTTACTAGAGCTGTAAGGTAAAACACAATTGCTTTAGTTCTCCTGCTTGTGTGATTTTAGGTTTATTTTTATGAAGTCTTTGTAGTTTTCAACTCACCTGTGAGTCCAAGTTGAATTTCTGCTTCTTTCACGTGTTTGTTTTGACTGTGGTTTTTCAGTGGCTGGTCTGTGTGATGTCTTCTTTGGCCTTGGCACCAGCACTGCATCGCTCTGACCTTGCACACCAGGTGTAAACTGAACCATAAAAATCTGTCTTGCATCACTTGACACTGATGCCTGAGACTTTGTGTCCCATCTCCTCTCTGGCCCTCCAGTTAGAGCAGTGGATTTTATCCAGTAAACAGCACGTGGGGATTTATAGGCACTGCTCTAATCCCTGACTGACCTTCGGGATGATCTTACACCACCAGCCTCACCTGCCCTGAGTTCTTCCTGTAAATCCTGCACACAAAGCTGTTTGGGAATGTCTGTAGCAATCCCCTCCATCCCCTCTCCCCAAGCTAGATCATGTCTGATATCTTCCAGTCCTGGTTTTCATGAAGACTCATGTAATTAAACTTTGTCATTAAAATTTTGGAAAAACAAGTGCTCTTCTAATGAGTTAACAGGCTCTTAACTACAAATAGCTCTGTAAGAGCTATGAGCTGTATTGTGCAATCAGGTTCAGCATCTCAACCATTTTGTTCCAGCTGTTGCATCGTTTATAGATGAAACCAGTACAGACAAGCTCTGTGTGGTGACTTCAGAGCCAGGCGCCAGCAGAGCAAAAATAGTGGATGCTGACTCTTTTTTTTTTTTCACTTCTGAGCCTTTAAACAGCAGTCCAGATCTTTTCTCAAGGGCAAATGAGGAGAATACCCACAGATATAAATTACAGGCCACTTGTAATCTCTCCCCACAGAGAGAAGTTTGGATTCTTCCTGATGGAGCTGTTACAGCTGAAGAGATGACAAAGTGGAACAGAAGCCTGTTAGGATAAGTGGTGGCACTTTGGAGTACAACAAAACTGTTGCTTACGAGTGGGATAATTGGCACTTACAATTGCCTGGCTGCTAAATAAGAGCTTCTGCTACTTGACTGTATTAAATCTTCTTTTTATTTTGGAAATAACTGATTGAGCAATCAGGATCTGCAAAAATGCAAGTCCCTTGGAGAGGGTGGTGTCCTTCTGTTCCCCTGCTCGGAGTCTGATGGATCTCCTACCCACCAATGGACACAGTGACCTTTAATTCCCAAGTCAACTCCTCATTCCCCTGTGTGTAGAGACAATATGTGAGAACCTGCCTGGTAATTATTTTTTTCTGAATCTTGGAATGTTTAGGTGACTGAATTTAGGTGTTAAAGTAATCATTTAACAAGACAAGCTTCAATAATGCAGAGGGGTTCCAGCCTAATTTCTGAAGTAGTTTCAGCTGACTCAATATAAAAATTTAGGAGGAGATTTTTAAAATTGTATTATACTAAAATCTATGAAACAAACAAACCCTCCTAGATGAGAAATTGCTTTAAAAACTCTATTTGTACTTAGTCCACGCTGTGGTCTTCAAGTGTTTCACTTTTAATCTTAATAAATAGCTTTGTTGTGCAGCTATGATCAGGTTACTCCTACATTTCTCCTCCCCTTGTCTTGCCATCCTTGCTAAAGCTCCATCTTATCAGTAGCTATCAGCAGCTATTGTTGAGCTGTCTCATAACCTTGGTAGCTGCTCTGATTGTGGGGCTGTGCCATGGGCATGACTTCTCCCAGGAGTGGATGTTTGGCATTCTTTGGGCAGCAACTCCTCTGGGTTGCCCGAAAACAGACTGACTCATGGTGAGTTCAGCCCAGCGAGCCCATCCCGCTGCTGAGATTATGCTGCAGGAAATAAACAACATGACAACCTAATCTATCACATCTTTGGGCTGAGAACTGGGGCACCAGAGTAAGAAAGTCCATTTCTGGCACTCTTTGTAGCTCTGTTGCCCCATCCCTTTCCCAGAAGGGAAACAGAAATGTGCAAAACTCAAAATGAGGTTTGTGAAATCGGCTGGGGCGTGAGCTTGGGAACCAGAGCTTTTGCATATTCTTCTTCTGTGAAAATTAAGGTGTTGCAAAGTGCTCCAAGCTCTGAGGTGGTGCTGGGGATGAGCTGTGCACTGTGGAGTCTGGAGAATCCCTGTGTGTTCTGAGCTGGCACGAGATGCTGGTCACTCGCTGTGACTGGAGAGGGGACTGGAGCTGGTCCTTGGCTCCACCAGCCCCTCCTTCAGGGTGATGTGTGGCACTCTGTCACTTGGCTGCAGGGATAATAGGCCTCTGAGCTTGGAGGAAGTGAGCAAGCAGCTTGCTGGTTGTTACTCTGGTGCCTGTGACTTCTTTCTGCCTTCAGTGTCCAGCAAGAGAGAGATTTTTTTCCGAGGTTCCTGTAAATATCAGGCACATGTTTAATCAGGGAGGTAAACGAGGTCATCCTCTGAAACCTGCTAAGACTTCTAATTTTACAGTGTCTTAAATGCCCAGGAGGCAGAGGCATATTCAATTTACATTAATAAGTAAGTCTTGGTTATTCATCAGAATAAGTGTTTTTGAGTGTTAAGAATAGCTACTGTCCTAGTGCTTCCTCCTATTGTTACAGCTCTTCCTTGAACAGTGGAAATGTTTTGGGTGATTTAAATTACATTTACAGTAGTAATTAGGTTTAAGCAACTTTGCAGTAGATTTATCTGAACATACATCTGTGTCTAAAGAGAGTAGGACTTTTTTTTTCCCCTCCCCTTTCTCCTTCAATCTCCCAAGCCACGACATTATGGAACAGGGTGGGCAACTGAAGATACTGATATTTATTGACATTGATATATTGATACCCTGCCTCTCGTGGAAATGCCTGTATTTCTCCCAGCAGAGTGAAAAATTAGCTCGTCTCATTCAGTAAAGTCATGAGTGGAATCCCTTGGTAGGGTCTGAGTGTTGCTGGGGCTGCTTCCTGGCAGCTCTTTTCCTGAGAGGTGCTGGTTTTGTCTCCCAGCTCAGGGCAGAGCAGAACCAGATGTATTGCAGGCCCAGCTGCTGGGAGCTGCTGCCTTACCCAGAGCTGACTGCAGCTCACACTGTGCCCCAGGCCACAGCCTGGCTGCTGCTCCCTGCCAGACTGGGAACAAGCTGGGGCTTGGATAATCTCACCAATTTAGTGACTCCAGAAACTGCAATAATCTCCTAATCTCGATGGGTCTGGGTGATGGATAGGTAACACCACCTGGGGATTTTTCTACATGGTGGGACTGAGGGGTGATAGATGATTTTCAGGCTTTCCTAATGCTATGTACTCCAAAATGAACCTGCTGGAGAAAAAAGAATCCCGTGTTATGTGTTGGGGTTCCATCCAGGCTCTTCCACTCCACGTTGCAGTGTGTCACTTGCATTTGTTTTTCAGGGTAACAAATTAATTTGGGGGTGATGGAAAAATGTGATGCTGCCATAATATCTCATGGGCAATGCAGCCCGTGGATGTTTTTTTGCAGCTGACCTGAAGGCTCTGATGCCCCACTCTGCCAGGCACCAGGAGAGGCAGCTCTCCCAGGCTACAGAGAGTTTCCTGCAGGTCTCCAGCCTGCTGAAATTCCTGACTATCCAAAAGCGTGTTGGATGTTTTTCCACCTCCTTTTGATCCTGAAAAAGTCAGGCCAAGTCATGTCAGTTTGGCAGGATATGTGGACACCTTCAGAAATTACTTGTGCACTAAAGTGGTGACGGTAACAGCGCTGGGTCTGCTCCTGTGATTCATTTGAACTAATTGGCTGCTGAGAACATTGTATGGCTCTTTGTCTCCATATTTGAGTAAGATTCAGCTCCTATGATCCAGATAATGTCATCCTAGTGAGCTTGTCTCATCTCTGATGATGCCAGGAAGACTGTCCTGGAGCCTGAAACATGCTGGAGAGCTCAAAACCAGAGTTGGAATATTTATCCTGATTCACTCTGTCCAAACAAGCAAACTCAGCTGGCCTCTATTCCTCCACCTTTTTTCTCACAAGCACAATCTAGGAGACAAACTTAGTGATTACTCCTCTCAAATACCATGAATAACTGAAGGCCAGACAGGAGTGAAGACGTGGAAGTCTGTAGTGCAGCTGTTGTTATTATCCACAGAGATCAGAAACTTTCAGCAGTGCTTGTGTACTCTTTGTGTGAGTAGTCAAAGCTGAATGTTCTCTTAAAGAATTCTGTCTTCGTCTGGAGGCTTTAAATTTGCCTCAGTTGTGCAACAAGCTTGGCTGAGTTATTAGCACTGCATGAGAAACCTGTGAAGATGAAACTGCCTGGTACGAGTGTCTGGGAGCCTCTGTCTGTAAATTGGCCCATTAAAAAGGATGATCATCTGGCTGTTAAAGTTATTAAAAGAAATTTAATGACAAAGAACACCACTGAGGGACAAAGGAAATATAGTCATGGGCTGTGGTGCCCATCTGCTTGCAGTGCTGACAGGTTAGAAGCGATTTTATGTCCGGGAGAAGGAATGGCCTGAAACCCAACCCCTTGTTTCAGGGCAAGGTGTGCTCGGTGGGGAGTGGTTTGGAAGGGCTGGGTGCTCTCTGGGGAGAAATAAATGCTTTTCAAAGTTTGTATAAACAGCAAGTGAAGAGCAGCCACCTCTTCTCCCCCAGATGTTTGTGTTGCTGTCCCTCCTTGCTCTCCCATGTCTCACATCCTGAGCAGTGTGTGTGGTCACACATGATGGTGACGCTCCTGCAGCAGCTGCTCTCTGTGTGTCTGCATAAAAGCATGAGAAGTCTTTAATTTGCTTTCCGTGTGTTCCTACAGTCTTCATTGATGGATAAATTTTTATAATGGGATGCTAGGAATAAATTCTTCCCAGTGAGGGTGGGGAGGCCCTGGCACAGGGTGCCCAGAGAAGCTGCCCCAACCCTGGGAGTGTCCAGAGCCAGGTTGGACAGGGCTTGGAGCACCCTGGGACAGTGGAAGGTGACCCTGCCCATGGCAGGGGTGGAACTGGGTGGTCCCTAAGGTCCCTTTCAACCCATTCTGTGATGTGCTGCCTGTGAATTATTCTGTGCTGTTGTAAAGCCTGCAGTCTGTGGGTTTTGGTTATAACTGTGAACTTGACGAGCTGGGACGTTCTGTGGTTGATCTTTGTTTGGGGCTGATGTAGGAGGAGCTAGGTGGATAAACCTGAGTTTTGAATTATGGGTGGAGGAATAAATTTTACAGGAATTGTGGGTAAGGAGGAAAAGAGAGGAAATTCCCATGAATACTTTTACAACTCCCCACACTCGCTATGCAAACATCCAAACACCTTCCCAGTGCCAGCCCCAGGTCTGAAGCTGGGGACTGAGGCAGTGTTCCTTCAGCAGCAGGGTGGGGTGAAACCAGCTGGGCTCGAGGAGTGGTTGGAAAAATCGCTGTGTGAGTAGGAACAAAACCAAGATGGGCTCTTTGATGATGAGGGATTGCCTCTAAAACAGCTGCTGCTGCCCTTTAAACTGTTGGAGGCAAAGCAGGCTGAGCTATACATCCAGCCTTACTGGGAATATGGGAAACACAGAGTGGAATTATTACTTGTGCTGGATGAGCTTTGTGTGTCTTCACTAAAAAAATTAAGTTACTCATCCCTTTCACTTTGGGATTATGAAGAATAAATGTTAGAAAAAGGAGAGTTGTTGAAATACTGTGGAGACAATAACAGGGAAAGAACAAAACCCATCAGGAATGGCTACAGGGCATATGATTGCTTTAACCCTTTGCTCGCTTGTGCATTGCTCCTTGATGACATTTTTAAAGAATAACCTGGATCTTGCAAAATATTCTCTGTGCGTGTTACGAGTTCACACCACTCTTTCAACACCAGTGCCTTACATCCATCAGGTGTTTACTCACTGCTCAGCTATGGCAAGAAATGCTGAATTGCTTTTTTAATAGACACTTGGTGGGGGTGCTCTGCCCTCCCCACGTCCCCGGGCAGATATTTTGTACTTTTCTTGATGTTTTCTTGAAGTGCGCTGCCAAGGAGCGAATAGGCTGCTTGACTCCTCCTTCCTCGGGCTGCCTTTGGGAGTTCCTTTTTTCACGTGGGCCGAGGCTTACGTTAATGTTTAGCAAGCCCGAGCTGCAGCCCAGCCTTGGGAAGAGCTCCGTGCTATTTTCTGCTCTCCGAGCGCTGGGTTCTGGCTGCGGGCTGTGTCCCCGGCGTGGGCGGCTCAGCCTCGGGCACCGCTGCCTGGAGGGCTCGCCTGGATTTACGGTCCCTCCTGCCGGGGCGGGGGGACACGGGGAGGGAGGAGAGGATGTGCCTGCTGTGGGCACCTCGTGGGTGACGAGGAGCAGCTCTTGGTTCCCAGCCGGGGCGCTCCGCAGCGTGCGGACGGGCGCGGATGGACTGACCGCCAGCCTCCTCCCTGCCGGACATGGACAAGCGCGGCACGTGTGGCTCCAGGATGGCCAGAAGTGGGATGGCCAGGCCCCGGGTGGTGCTGGCACCTGCTCGGGCAGCCAGCTGTGCCCAGCTCCTCAGCAGGTACGGAGCGTTCCCGTGGGACCGGGGCCGATCCCTGCCGCTCCGCTCCCTAAAGCGCGGCGCGGGGGCAAGGCAGCACTGGGGCAGGGGAGGTGGAGGCGAGGTGAATTTCTAGAGACGAACAGGCTGTTGTATGCTCTTAAAATAGTGCTTTGAGTACCTTGATCCTGAAAGGAAACCTGTGGAAATTCCCTTTCATTTTCCTCATCCTAAGCCTATGGAAACCCCCGTTCTTTTTTCTCGTACTCGCATCGGGCTGAGTGCAGCAAGCTGGGGAGTGGGACCTGGGGGGCAGAAATGCTTCCTTGTGATACAGTGGTAACCTGCCTTGGGGTCTGGGGGCTGTTCGGGGGTTTGTGGGTCTATATGAAGGTAAGAACTGCTCATTTATCACACAAGTAGTGGAGGATAGAACTGAAATTTGAACTGTTTTCTTGGCAAACACCATTCTGCTTTGTGCTTGTTGGATATTATATGAGTTAAGAATTAATCTAATGTGTATCTGCATCAGCTTAGAAGTTGTAGTAGTAGTTTCCTTGCTGTAGTGATCAAAATCTGTTGGTTTTGGGTGAATGGGCTGACAGTGATTTTACTTTTAATCACAGCTCACATTTTCATGTGTCTGAGTGAATTCTCATTTTTTCTAGTCCAGTTTGATGAGATTGTGCATTCAAAGCAAGACAGGAAATCTTTAGAAGATCCCAAGCAATATTTGAGTAGTGAAAAAAATAATAATAATAATCGTAGGGGGACTGACACAGGACTAACATGGTAAATTACTTTAAAATTACCCACGTGTAAGAGAATGAGATTAAAACCTTGAGCATTGGAGGGTTTCTTTGATAAAAATCAAAATATTTGTTAATAGCTTAAGGCTTTTGCCAAATGAGTCAGTTGGGTTCCAGTGTCTGTCTGCCAGAACACCTCTGTGGTCAGCTCTGAAGAGGAACCTCAAACCTGCTCACCAGCTTTGCCTGAAACATTGAACTCCAGCCAAGTGACACTTCCCCACCTGCTTGCTCTGGACTCACCACAAGTGAGAGGTGTCTGTGTGTATATGTGGAACTAAGCCTCTTTCCTAGGATTGACCTAAAATCTACCTGTACAATAGGGCAAGGATATGCCCGCCTGGTCTTCTAATTAATTGACCTAATTAATTGCTTATTTTTGATCAGAAACTCTGGCATGCTCGTTGAGTTCCCCGTAAGTTTCCTACTGGCTTGAAAGGGGCTGGTGGTGCTGTCATGGCTCCAGAACAACACTGAGCAGAAGTGTGGAGCCAGCTCTGCCTCCCTCCCACTCCTCTTGGTGCTGTAGAACTCATGGTACCTGAGGTGGCTCACAGACAGGGCTGGTGGCCCTGGGCTGGCTGGTGACACTCCAGCTACAGAATTGCTTGTAAATCCCAGCCAAGGGCCTTTCATGGCAGGGTCACAGCCAAGCACCTTGTGTTGTGTGTAAAAATAACTCTGCCCTGAGAAATCCGCGCAAGGAGCTTGTGACTCCTCCCCATCTTCCTGCATCCCTGAAGCTCTCGTGAGTGAAGCATAGCTGGATTCCAGCACACCTCTCCACCCCTCCTTCCCCTGTGCTGGTCAGCGAGTCACTCTGGTGAGCTCTCCAGCATTGCTGGGCTGTTCTCATGCAGCTGAGCAACAACTTGGGGTTACTCATTCTATGCTCTAATGCAGGTACAGCTAATAGAATGGGCTGCAAGGAGAAAAAAAGGATGTGTTCTACCGTCCTGATTAACTCCAAGTTCAGCATTTAAGAAGCTATAGGACAAGTGTTGAGTATGTGTGAACCTACTTTAGTAAAAAACTTTTGTGTTAATGCATGATCACACAAGAAGTAAGTTCAGTGCCTTTTTATAGTGGATTCAGACATGCTGGCAGCCTTTCCTCTGGAGGCCAAGCAGTGCCTCAGCTCTTTGTCCCTCAGCTGAGTGCCTGAGGTGTGCCCAGGCTGAGCATCTCACCTGAAGTCCCGGCAGTGATGGCAATAAAGTGAAGGTGCCCCAGCTGGTGTAACGGTGGCATGTTTTGAGGATGTGTTTAGTGACTGGGAGGTATTGACTCATTCTAGCCTCAGCAAAGGCCCTGGCAGTGTGTGCTTGGGGCTGTGACAGCAAAGTCACCAAAGGGCAGTGATTTCCAGCCTGCTGCTTTCCTCATGGGGCTCCTGTGCATGGGCTCAGCCTGGGACAGCTTCTGTATGGAGGAGAGGGGAGTGGGTGAGGACAAGATGTGGGAGCCACTAGGCTGTGGGGTTTGTAGCCCCTCACCAGCTGGGCTGAGGGGGTTTGGGATGCTGGTGCCATGCTGATGGGTGGAATTGGAATGACAGACCAGGTCATTGTGGGAACTGGATGGACAAAGCTCTTGGTGTGTTTTAATGGACATGGATTCAGTGGAGATGGAAGTAGGGTTAGGAATGCCACCTTTTAATCACTGATTGTCATCTGATCATCCTGTAGATCAGCTTTATCAATTCACAATGGCATTATAGATCTCAGTACTACTAAAGATTTGTTTTGGCCAAATACCCCTTTCTCCCAGCAGGATTTCCCTTTGGATGAAAGCCCTTTCCTGTTTGGCTTATCCTGCTAATGTGGGGAAAGTGAACAACGGGCTCGTCCACAGTGACCTTACAGTCAAACACAAAACCATGCACAGAGAGGATGGCTTGTGTCTTTTGAGGCCAAAACAAACTCTAGTGTGATGGGACAGACACCCAGCTAATGGTCTGAGCTAAACATGGCTTTGAATATTTTTAATTTGGCTGTATCTGCATGGGGTTATCAATCCTGTGTTTGTTCTGCTCTGAGTTTCGGTCTGAGACGCCTCAAGGAAGATCTGTAATTAAAGGCAACTTTCTCTATTCCTTAGCTTGCTTATTTACCCCCTTACTAGACAGAGCAGAGACAAATCTATTCCAGATGAAGGTCTGAGACAAAGATGAGATGGAGTTTCTTTGCTCTTAAATATTTTGGTAGAGACTCTTATTGTCAGGAAAGTTAAAGTTGTGCTTTAATTGAGATCCAGTGCTGTGGTGGAGGTAACACAGAATCGTGGAATGGTTTGGGTTGGAAGGGACCTTAAAGATCATAAAGTTCCAAACAGATCCATGGGAAGGGATGCCCATGATCAGGTCAGGTTTCTCCATGCTGCATCCAACCTGGCCTTGGGCTCTTCCAGGGATCCAGGGGCAGCCACAACTTCTCTGGACAACCTGTGCCAGGGCTGGAGTTTGTGTCCAGCATAGAAAATGCTGGAGCTGCTAAGCTGAGGCAGCGTGAGACACACAAGCATCAGGATTCATATCTTTCATTCCACACAGCCCAAGGGATGGCTGCTTGCCTTTTCTGGTGTCACTGAGGATGCCAGGACAGGAGGTGAGGTGGTGCCTTCTCACTGCTGGAGCGGGGGAAAGCTGGAGCTGGCAGGAATTACTCCACACACACAGCACGACCTGGCACGTCCTCTTTATCACTTGCAGAACAGGCTTCTTCAAAACAACCTGAAATGACGCTGCTCCCCGAGCTGCTTGCATAATGGAAGATCTTGATGAGCTGATTGCTGTGTTACTGAAAACAAGCTGTAATCTTATTAGCAAATTGTGGCAGTGACATCTCAGCTATTCTCGCTGGTGCTGTAGAGACAGACCTTCAACTGTGCCATCCCCCATGTGCAAGGTCCTTGATAAAATGCCTTAATAGGAACATAAGTGGTGGTTGGCAGCAGTGCTGGATGCAATAGCCTGGGCTAAAGGCGCTGTGACTTCTCACAGGGGATGCTCTTAGTCAAACCACTAAATATGTGAGCAAATCTCTGACCATGAGATATGCAGATGTGTGTCAGCAGTGGCAGACTGCTGCTAAAATTGCTTTAATTCTGGCTCTTTAGCTGCTTTGGTTGAGTTAGGCCAGGGAAAGGAAAGCGTGGTGAGAGTCTGTTGGGTAAGTTACTGTTCATTGCCACCACAGTAATTCAATAATTAGCCTCTCTTTGCTTTTGTGGCCTGGTCTGGGGAATCTGAACCAGCCATGTGCTTTCCTTTTTCTCCTAAGAGTAAGATTTAGTAGTCCTTTCCTGCATATTGGTGTGGGGAGAAAGGAGGAATTGGTTTGTGTGCAAAATCTGGGGGATTTTGAGGATAACTAATCCAGGCATTAAATATTTGCAGTAGAGCTTTCTTCTGGTCTACACCTTTGGTAGAAAAGTTGTGGAATTCTTGCTCATGAGGCATCTCACATAGTTCTGCTCTGTGTGGTGGGAATAGAGTTTTGTGTAGGTCTGTGTGTCTGAATGAAATAGCTGATCATGTGTATTTCATGTAAAGTTTTGATAAGGAGTGGATTGAGTTCTTCCATACAGGAACCTGTTTTTATATTTACATTGATGATTTTGATAGACTGAGGTTTAAGCTTCCAATAAGCAAAATATCTACAGCTATAGCTATGTTAAAAAAAAGTATATATGTAAATTACTGCTTCATAATTTTCTCAGTTTCTCAAATACTCCCGTTTGTTATTCCTGGATCCCTCTATCCCACTACATGATTTTAAACAAGAAAACATAGTATGTTGTGAACTGTGATGTGCTGGCTTTAGATGAATTCTTTTCTCTTCAGAATGAACTACACAGATCATCATTTAGGTTTAAACTGCTTGCTTAGGTTAAGAACCTGGAAGCAATGTGAGAAGAGCCTGCATGGATTTTTTGGTTGTTCCTTTCAATTTTTTCTTTTGTATTCCTCAGTTGTTTTTGACCTTTAAGTTAATTGAAAGCAGGTAAGATATGTGTAATGTGACATGAAAGTAGTTTTGTTCAGTAAGGGTCTTTGTCTGTCAGAATACTGCAACCAGTTGAAAGACTAAAGTGTCTTTTTTTTCTTTCAAGATACTTGCATTTCATGCTCGTGGTCTGGGTTGTTATGAATGATGCTGTGGCTTGGTGTGCCGCTCCAAACTTGCTCTTGAGGTTAATTCAGACTTTCCGTCTGTTTCTTTGTTCCCTGTGTGCCTTTGTGCTTGCTCCAGATCTTTGGGGATGTCTTTAAAGACTGAGTGCTGCTTGTGTGGC
This sequence comes from Erpornis zantholeuca, assembly GCA_013400515.1. Classification (NCBI taxonomy): domain Eukaryota; kingdom Metazoa; phylum Chordata; class Aves; order Passeriformes; family Timaliidae; genus Erpornis; species Erpornis zantholeuca. Next base: position 732,678 of record VZTN01019209.1, on the reverse strand, counting down.
AGGACTGCCTTGTCTGCCTGAATTCTTCTGTTCTTGCTGCCTTTTTCTCATCTTAGCTTTTCTGGAAGCAGTCTTAAAGGAATTCCATTTTCTTGGCTTGCACTAGTTGCCTCCTGGTCTGTTTGAAAGGCTTGAAAAGGAACCTTTTTATTTATTCATCTGCTAGAGAGGTATTTCAATGAGGGAGGGATGTTGAGCAAGCATAAAAGTAGCCAAGGCAGCTCCAGGTCCTTTGAGAAGCTCTCTCATGGGAGTGATTGAAGCCTGGAGTGAACATAGCAACAGTGTTTATTGTATTTTGGTATTTGAGAGGGTGAAGAATTACATGAGTGTGTTTGCAACATATTTGCAGTGTGTTGACAGTATCTAAGATCAAATGCTCTGAGACTGCATTTTCCAGCCCAGGACCAGTGAGCCCCCAGCACTGAGCCAGGCATGCAGGGCTTCCAGGGATCCACATGGAGGGGAAATGGAGAAGAAACAGTAAGAAAATGAACTCTATAAGGTCTGTGCCAGCCTAATTTCTCATAGCTGTGTTATTTGTGCTGTGAAGTCAGGCTTAGACCGAAGGTGCCAGGTGAATCTCGAGCCTTGGTAAAACAAGGCTGTGCTCTTAAACAAGAGGAGAAGGTTGGATTAAGATGCTCAGTCTTTCCACAGAGCCCTTCCTTTATGGCTGTCGCTCACAAGATCTTTCTGCCAGTCTCCTTTTTGTTGGGTTAATTTTTAAAGCTTCATAATCTGATGCTTTTTGTTATGTTGACAGTGCAGTGGAGTGAACTTGATTATTCCACCTACTCTTTGCCCAGTTGCACTGAGCCATTAACATTTTAAGCCAACAATCTCTGCTTTCAATCTCAACTGTTGCTGTGCTTGCACGTCACAGGTTGCCCTCCAGTTGACTCGGGAATGCAATGAGGAAGAACAATCTTTTAGGTGCACTGAATCTAAAATTAGCCTTCCACCTGGGCAGTTGGATCTGCAAAGCACCATGCACTGAGTTCAAGGAAAAAACGAAATTTAGACCAGAAAATAAAACATTTTCTAAATGTGAAGGCCTGACTTTTATGTTGTCCTGTGAGGCAGGAGCAACAGCTCTAGTTTAGCACTTTTAGAGCTGAGCTTTGGGTCCTGCTGCTCCTCTGTAGAGCTGCTGTGTGATATTAGCATCCTGCAATTCAGTGAAATCGAGTTTAGTGCATCCGTAAATGGGCCAGTTGAGGAAAAAAGTTAGGATAGATTTTGTCTGACATGCAAGTAGTTCAGCTATGACTTTCCTAGAGCAGGTTTACAGAGTGACTGGTGGACTTTCAGTGCGAGCAGCCCAAGAACATCTGTATTTCCAGCTGTAGAAGGAAGCAAAGTAACTGAGGGTGGTGTGGAAGCACCAGTCAGAGTGGGATGAGGTGCAGCAGCTCCCTGCTGTCTGGCAAAACTCTGTCTTTGCACCTGGACAAGAGCCTTGATATGGACTGAAAGCAGACCAAAACCAACTGCTGGCAAGGAGAGCCTGAAACCTGGGCTGTAGGGACATTGTGACCCTTCTCAGGTGTGCTCCAGGAATGCACCCTAGTGCCTCACATAAATAATACTCCACTCGGGGTAACATCTCCTGGACTGAAACTAAGCAGATCACCTCTGTCCTTGCCTGCCAGGCGGCAGAAGAGCTCAATTCAGTCTTTCACTTTTGTGTTCCTGTACAACAAATAAACAAAACTCTTTATTCTTGTTCTAAGCACTGTGGCTGTCTCCAGATGTTCCTGGAGTGATGGTTGTTGCTGTGCTTCTGACCTCCAGAAGAGAGGGGCTGCCCATGTGTGTCAGAGTCAGGTGTGAGCGTGATGTGCATGCACGAGTGTAATTACAAGTGCAGACTGGCCTACAGCATTTGTCTCTTGGTTGTTAGATCTCCAAATTTAGCTTTTTAAAATTCGAAATGCTTCTCATAACTGAAGCAAGTTAGTGCCAGAACTGTTAATAATGACTTTCCAGAATGAAAGGGGCTAAAACTTTCCAGATATTTTGCCATCTATAACTTTTGGCTCCTAAAGCTAGGAGGCTAAATAGCGTTTTGTGGGTGTTTTGTTGTCATGGTTTTCAAGGTGTAAGACTTAGACTTGAATTTTTTTTTTTTTAATGACACTAGAAAGGAATTTTGGCCTGTTTGGTGGTGGCAGCTGTTCATGGGTGTTTCTCAAACCACCCACAGTTAGAGAGGTGTTCCATCTCCTTAATTTTTAATTCATAAGTGGAACCATTGAGGTGTTCTCATAAGTATGTTCCACTATCCCACTTTTTTGGTAGTCTTTGCAAATGATGTACAGCAGGGCTTAAATGGCTTGGAACCCTTTGAAGACAATTACAGCTCATTTTAGGGGAGGCACTGTTTCATGTAGCGACGAGAACCTCACAGAGCAGAGGCTGAAAGCTGAACGAGGCCGGGCTGGGGCTTCGGCCGTGCATGAATGAATCAGCAGGGTGGTAAGAAAATTCCATATGCTTGGGTTTCCCAGGATGCTTCGTGTTGTTTCACAGCTGAAAAATCTGGTCTGGGCAGGAAAGGGGGGCCTCAGCCCTGTGAGCTGTTTGTGGTGTGAGCTGAAGCGCAGGAGATGGAGCTGTGCCGGTTTTTGCACAGACAGCACAAACCTGCTGGGCTTGGGCTGCTGTGGTGGGAGCTGCCAGCCTCCTGTCTGTGCCAGCTCCTTGGAACATCCTGGGTGGCTGTGAATGCAGAGGGTGTCTGTGCAGACCTGCAGGGAAGGCTCAGAATGAGTGTGGGGCAGTAGGTGATGTGTTGGAGGTCACTGGAGGGACGGTGCTGAAAAGCCTGTGTGGATCCTGTGTCCTCTCACATGTTTGGACAGCAGTTTTCCCCATTCTCCAGGGGATTTAGTCCCAACCTGCTTTGTATTGCTAAACACGGAGCAAAGGAAGTTCAGCACTCACCTCTGTTTGGCTCTGCTGCAGCCATTAATCAGTGAAGGCTGGACGTGAATGCCGTATGTAATACGTGTAGCTTAATCTTCCTCTCCTTATCTCTTCCTCTCTCAGCACCAGAAATTGCCCTTGGAAAATGAACCAGCTTCCTCCGAAGAGTCCTGTGACATCCCCGGTGTCAGAGAGCACGAATTCCAGGGTAGAGCCTTTGGACAACTTGTCAATGGACAGTTTTTGGCTGGAAGTAGAGAACATTAAACAGAGCGCTGAAGCCGAGCAGGAGGAATGCAGCCTTGCAGATGTCAAAACACAGGAGGGTAGGTTGCCAAAAATGTTGGGAGTGAGGAGAGGAATGTGAACATCTGAAACAGAAGATTTGCTTATACACCCCAATGATTCAGGAGCCTGTTGGAGTATGGTTAGAATATTATCAGTCAATCAGAGATAGAGATATTATTTTAATTGGGTGGTGGATAATGCCCTGCAGAAGGGGAGGGTTGGCCTGGCCTGGTTTCGGCTTCTGAAGCAAAGCTGGCTCCAAAGGTCAGTCCCAGGAGCATGTTCAAGGCTCCAGGTTTTTCAAGCAGCCCCACCAAGGGTGGGGGCTCTCAGTCCCTGTTCAGGGGGTGTATGGTAAGCACCCTGTGAGAGTTGGGGCTGATTGGAAGCCTTGGTTGTGTCCATGGTTCTGAGATTGATCCTAGTTGCTTTTATGGGAGCTGCTTCTGTGGAAGGCAGACTGTTCCCTCTCTGATTTGCTGTTCAAGAAACCACAATAAACATCCTTGGGCCCATCCATACAAGGTTTTTCCTGCACATCATTCTTTTCTTTCTTTGGAAGAAATATGTGTGGGGTGTTTCTAATGCACTTTCTGTAGTGCTGATGTTATCCAGTGCTTTGGAATAACCAGAACCTGGGCCACTTATTCCCAGAATTTTTGAATCCGTTTACCTTCTATAGAATCATAGAATTAGAGAATGTTTTGGAGTGGAAGGGGCTTTAAAGATGATTTAATTTCAACTCCCTGCCATGGGCAGGGACACCTTCCACTGTCCCAGGTTACTCTGAGCCCCATCCAACCTGGCCTTGGGCACTGCCAGGGATCCAGGGGCAGCCACAGCTTCTCTGGGCACCCTGTGCCAGGGCCTGCCCACCCTCACAGGGAAGGATTTCTTCCCAATATCTAACACAACTTTCCCCTCTTTCAGTGTGAATCCATTACTCCTTGTCCTCTCTCTGCAGTTCCTGATGAGCAGTCCCTTTAGACATGGAAGTACAACACCCCGGGGTGCTGGAGGGGTGATAAATGGTGATAAACACCCAGTGATCCCACAGGTGGGGATCACACCTATCCTGGGTCCAGTCTGAAGAAATGGAGGCAGTTGGCCCTACATCCCCTTGAACACAGGCTTGCAGCCTGCACAGCTGCTGTGCTGCACAGTGCTGAGAATGATCTGTGTCCTGGGGAAATGTTTGTGTGACAGTCCCAGTGTGCTGCTGTGCTTGGGAAGGGCCAATAGCTCTCCTGGGGGCACAGAGAGGCTCTGAAGAGCAGGGTAGGAAGATCATCATCCCTGTCTGCCATCACTGGCAGGGCATGGTAAATGTGAAGATCTGCTGTTAATGTCCTTTTATAAAGAATATAAGTTTGATTTTTAGAACTGGAAGAGATGCAAAGTGATTCAGAAAATGAGTGCACCAGGAAGGAGACTGGGAAAGAGACCATGCCATGAGATGAAAGACTGTCTGGGATATCCTAAGGACTGATATGCTGGAGGCAATTTGATTACTGTGTAAGCAGGGACACCAGGAAAAGTATTTTAATGCTGCAGTTTAATCTAGCAGGCAGGAGCTGAGTGCTTAATTGGCCACTGGAACCAGACAGACTTGAAATGATGCTCTGAGTAGCAAAGCCTTCCCAGCAGGCTGGGGAAGGAGGTGGGGCAGGCTTGGGCTCCTTCTCTGAAGGAGCTTAGGCAAATAAACCTTGGTGCTGGGAGTTTTGGTGGCAAGGGGAAGCTTTGGATGGTGTGCAGGGTTTGGCTTTCACATCTCTGCAGCTCCTGCTTAAAGCATGGAAGCCATGGGGCTCCTCAGAGCCAGAGGCACCTTCACTCTTTGCATAAACCCAGGGAAGCTGCACTTGGGCAGCTCTGTCTGCAGACAGCGTGGGCCAGCCTGGGAGATGGCTGGTGATAACCATGGCACAGGGAGAGCAGGGCAGGCTCTGTGCAGATAAGGCACTGCAAAAGCGCTGACCCAGCTGAGAATGCTGGGCTCCTGTGCCAGCCCTGGGTGAGGGGTGGTATCCTGGTGATATCTTAAATGGCTCCCTAGAAACAGACACCAGACAGGAATAAAGGAATCAAGGAGGGATTGATTGGAAAGGCCTTCAGAGGTACACTCTGGGCTCCAGAGGCTCCTGCCTCAGTGCATCCCAACATGGACAAGGACAGCTCCCGAGTTCTTCCCACTTGGATCTCAGCATCAATTCCCCAAGCAGAAGCCAGGCAAGGATGGAATTTGCCCAAGCTTGCCCCCATCCCCAAGATTGTGGTTTGCAGTTGTTGGGCCTAGGAGGGTCTGGGTGTCCTTGGAGAGCTGGAGAGGCTTTGTTGTGTGTGTGTGAGCATGAGAGAACAGCACTGAACGAGCTCCAGGGAACTGCAGAGTGACACTGGGCAGGGCAGGGCTGGGAACATAGAAAAGTTAAAACCTAAGGCATCACTGGGAAGCTGCTGGTGGCCTAGTGGCAGTGGGAGGCCAGTGTGTAGCTGCAGATCTGGGGCAGCTGAAAGAGGCTGAGGGTGCTGGTGGCCTTGCTAGCAGCTGCTGGGAGAGGGAAGTGGCTTTTTCCTGAAATGCAGCCTTGTGCTGCCCTGGCTGTCACTGTTTGCCCAGCTCTCTCCAGGGCCTGATAGCCCAGCCAGCTGAGGATTCAGGCACTCTGCCACTAAAATACCTGTTAGAGACCTGACAGCATGTAACCATGGCTGAGAACTGTCTGCACTGTGGGGTTTTTCACCTTCAAAAACTAGATACGAAGTTGCGCTTAATGTTTAGTCTGAAACTGTAAAATTCTTTAGCTGTCCTTTAAATATTTGGAAAATGAATACTTTATTATGAACATTATTTTTGGCTAGATTATGTTTCAAATAAGTTTGTGGAACTGGTGTTCCTTCGTTTTGCAAAGTCTTTCTTAAATGTGCCCTCCTGAAACGCTGCTTGCCTGGAACTCCCAAGGCAAATCTCAGCAGTTCTCCAGGCTTAAACCTGCAGCTCACCTTCTGTGGATCTCTGTTCTCTCCTCTTTCTCTCCCATGTTCCCCTTTTGCCCATAAATAACCTGGTTATATAAATAAAATACAAATTTTGCCAGTTTCCTTTTGTACTACTGGCACACATAACTGGGCCAAAGTAGTAAATAGAGGAATTACAACCTGGTGCTTTGGCATCTGATGGGGCAGCATGGATGTCCGATGGAGGGGCTGCTGTTTGGGGCTGTGTGTAAGATCAGTTTCCTGTTATGACTGGAATTGGCTATTTTCAAAATTTGCAAGCAATACACTTCACTTCCTCTGGTTCCCAAAGGCAAAATAAACCAGAGGCTTTTGTGTGTGTTGTTCTGCTGTGAAACCACGGATGTAGGACAAAAAGCTGTTTGGTGAGGAGCTGTGAGAGGAACCAACCATGACTGGCTGTGCCCAAGGGTTACTGCAACCTGTAAACTTCTGTAAACCAGACATGGGAAAAGACCAAAATTTAAGACCATGTTGGAAAACCAGACAATTTGTTAGAAGATTCACTTAGGGAGATACTTGACTTCAAGTCGAAGTCTATTTGTTGTGGTGTGATGATGAAAAAAGTTCTGTTTCATTATGACACCTAAAATCACACAGAGCCAGCTTTGAAGGCTGAGTTTTAATTATGTCACAACATGTGTTTGCAAGCTGCATGAACATGAGGTTTCTCCAGAAAAATTAAATTATTTCATCTCTCAAGAAGAGCTGCATGGCTTCTTTTTATTGATGCAGCCATAATAAAGCTTGGCCTGAGCAGCTGGGATAAATGAAGAGGTGGAAGTTTGCATAGGACAGGAAGAGTGGGAATGAGCTGCTCTGTGCCAATCACCTCAGCTGTGATTTTTGTTCTTCCCAGTATAACCTTTGGTAGAGCTGCACTGGAGCTGCCTGCAGCAAATGAATGTGGTAGATGGAATTGGAAAGATAAAGGCTTTGTGGTGTTTGCTGTGCTAAAGTTGAAGTCACCTGCTAAATTTTTTCTTTCATCTTTGAATTTCAATTAACTGCCTTGCTCAGGGCACTTTCTCACTTGAACTTCCTTGTGAGTGTATCCCATAAGAAAAAGAAGTGTTCTTCTGTGTTTGAAGTGCAACTTTATTTATATTGAAGAATGAAGTGGAATTGAGCTTGTTTGAGTAATGCTGTTGTAGTGTCTCCAGGCTTCTCACACTTCCTTCTGGAACTGGAAAGGTCTTTAATTTTAGTGATATTTAGAATAGGCCCAGACATAAAAAAATGCACAGAGTAAAAGGAACGTTTCTGCTTTAGTTGAGTGTATGGATACCAATCCAGTTAAAAAAATTAGAGTAGAGATGATGCAAAAAAATAGTTCAGCAAGTATATTAAGTAAAATACATTTGAACCACCAGATCAGGGTGTGAATATTTTAAAAAAATTGTTGATACCTAGGCATGCATATAGATAAATAACAGGTGAAAGAAGCAACCAGCTCATTTGGAAAAGTACAAAAGCCAAACATGCAGTGTTGTCGTTTCTCACAGACCTTTTATCCATTCTCAAAGCTGTTGAAAGGTCAGGGGGGATCCAGCAAAGCCCTGCCATTCCTTCTGGGGTGGCTGTGTGCTGCTGCCAGAGCTCCCCTTTGCACAGGCTGTCCATGGAGAGGCAGAATTATCAAACCCACCAGATTTGCCTCCCATATCTTGTCACAATCCTTGTCTAAATACCACCCGGAGTCACACTTGTGCCCTCTTCTACCCAGCTTCTGCGGGAGCCTGTGTTTCAGTGCCTCCACAGTTTTTTCTTCTCCTTTTTCCTCACCTGGGGCAAGCAATAAGATCTCTGTGGGCAGCTACACCTGCCCCGAGAGCTGTGTGTCCTCTGCTGCCATCCCCATACCCAGCTGGGCACTTGGCAATAGGGGTGAGATTCTGAGAAAACAGCCACGGCTTCAAAACAAAGCCGCGGCTCCCTCCCAGTGCTGTCCCAGCAAGGGAACCCCTCGGGGTCCTGTTTTCTGCCCCTGAAGCGTTGCGAGCACCCCGATCGCCGCTCTCTGCTCACTCTGCCTTCTCACGCCCCGCTTGGCAGAGGGAGAAGCCGAAGCCGAGTGGCTGCAGGACGCGGGGCTGTCCGAGCTCCTCGGGGACCCTGCCTCGGACAAGGACAACCTGGTGCTGCTGTCCACGCTGACCAGGACGCAGGCGGCGGCCGTGCAGCGCCGGCTGGACACCTACTCGCGCTCCCGCCGCAGGAAGAACAAGCACCAAGTGCGCGACGTCCGCGACATCTTCGGAGTGGTCAGCTCGGAGGTTTGTTGGATCTCCTGAAAGAGCTTCTTGTCTTGTGGGAGCTGGCTTGGCTTTCTGGGGCTCCTCTTATGTCGTCATCTCTTGAGATGAGAGGGAGCTGAGATTGGAGAAATCCTGATGGCAGGGCTGAGAAGTTGTANTTATGTCGTCATCTCTTGAGATGAAAGGGAGCTGAGATTGGCAGGGCTGAGAAGTCATTGCGGAACCTGCAGATGCAGAGCGTTCCCAGGCTGGAATTGCATTCCTGCTGGAATGCTTCTGTGTGATGCCGACTGCACGGCAGCCTCGTGGAGCACTGCATCGTTTGGAGCCCTCTTGTGTTTTCTTTGTTCCAGTGATGTGTTAAACCATCATGAATCCAAAACGAGAGAACTTCCCAAATTCAGTTCTGATAAGCTGAGCTTGTGGAGCTAGAGAACCTGGAGAAAGACTAACACTGCCTTTTTGGGGGGTTTGGTTGGTTTATTTAGATTTTTCTTTTTTTCCCTTGATAGAAAACTCATAACCACCAACTTTTCAGCTGTTGTCCTGATGTTCTGCTCTTTTGTTTGTGGCCAAAACAACTTCACTCTTATTTTTCAGGACACAGCAGCAGAGAAAGAGGAGTCCAGCCCAGATCCACTGTGGCACAATCTGCGGACTTCAAACACCCAGAGAAGTAAGGAGGAAGGTTTTAAACGCAGAGTAGGACTGAATGGGGGGAGCAGGGTCTGAAGTAGGGCTGGAACTGGAAGGAAAGCCACACACTCACATATATAAGTATATACAGGTTCTGCAACATTGACCTTGTTTGTATTGGGGTTTGGTGTTTCTTATATTATTATTCAAACCTGTGGATTAATAAACTTTTCCATGCTCCAGTGTTAGAATTGTCACTCAAGCTGATAATTGTAACTTTTTGGTAAAACAACAGAAAGATAAAAATAAAATGGGTCTAGTAAAGATCATAGGGTGAAATCTCATAAATGCCATGTGCAGTTGTGTAAAGAGATGTTAGCCATAGGTGTGTCCTTTAATTTAAGCCTGTGGTTGTGTCTTACCAGAGACCTGCTGATTGCAGCCATAATGTTATGACTTCAACACTAATCATAGAATCATTAAAATTGGAGAAGAGCTCTAAAATAATCAAGTCCAACCACTAACCCAGCACCAGTGTGTTCACCACTAAACCATGTCCCCAGGTGCCACATCTGCATGATTTTTGAACACTTCCAGGGATGGTGACTCCACCATGTCCCTTGGCAGCCTGTTCCAATGTTCTGATGCCTTCCAGGGAAGGCTCTTACCCTGTTGATCACTCTGTGCTGTGGGGACACTGTTTTCATGTGTCACTGCAGGGTTGTTGTTACAAGCAGTGGTACCTGAAGGAGATAGATCTCCTTGGCTGAGCTATTTTTTTTTGTTGTTTTTAGTGCCTTATGCTCTGTAAATGACTGGAGATGAAGCTTTTTGTTGCTTTCAGGAGTTGTTTATTTTCTTTTATTTCAGTTTCTGCAGCACAGCTCATACTCTGGCTGCTGCTGCTTTTCTGAAGGACAAATAGCTGCTGCTGTGTGGAGCAGACAGTTTTTGAAGTTTTCTTACTGTATTTTTATTTTGTTATGTGTCTCAATAATTACTATTTTTATTAACATGCTTTTTTAAAACTATTTCCTTTCATTAATGAGAAGTCGACAGGAAATGGAGACTAAGAAAGAGGAAAAGAAGGAGAAGGAAGGGCCAATGCCTTAAGTTCTCCATATTTGTTTCATTATTTTGTATATAGCAAAACTTAAAAACTACAAATGCTCACTCTGTGATAAACTAAACAAAGTCTTCCTTACATCTTTGGTGATTTCAGTTCATCCAAAAGTGAAGGAAGCTTTTTCCGGGGACTTAGGTCAAAGGCTAAGTTCCCTTCAGGTGCTCTGGGGAAAAATTGCCCCCCAAAAGAGACAGAAAAAAATTTATGACTTTCCTGGACTCCTACAGGTACCAAACCTATCTCAAACTCCATTTTTAGCACGTTTGCTTTCTAAGCTTCACCCTCCTGGCTTGCAGAAGTTCAAGGCAGTTTCTCCTCTGCAGCAGAAACACAGGATTACTCCTGCACTGTTCGAAACCCTGGGAAAGAGGAGGTGTTCAACATGGATGTTGCCTACTCAGAACAAGCAGCTGTCCTGCTCAAGGGATCATTCCTCTCTGAATCCAGGAAGCTGAAGGATGGAAATGCCCTAATTGTAAGCACTGAAGGAATTTTTCTTGGTGGAATTTATTAGTCCCTTCTTGTCAAGGGGACACGAGACACTTTGACTGGATGGTGAGCTCTTGGAAACACCCTCCATGATCAGTGTTGTGATGGCTTTGTGTCAGGCAGCTATTTTTGGGCAGGTAGTGCTGTTATCCTTGCAGTGTTGGGCAAGGATAGGCCTTGTGTAGTGTGGGGTCAAAAGTAAGGTTTATGTGTGAAATTAGCTATTGTAATAAGAGATTTGGGTTGTTTCCACTGAAAAATTATTGACAACTGGGCTTTCTTACTCTCCTCTCTGACAGTTTTCTTCTCCATGATTGTACTGAATTCTTTCCAAAGTTCAGTTAGATTAGCATGGGTATGAAACTGTTTTAAACTCAGATAAATTGAGATTTTCAGTGTGATTACTGAAAATGGAAATATTTATTAAACTGGTAGTTGAGTAGGAGTAGTTTTGGGCATATGTCTAGTCTTGAACACAGCAGGAAGAACAGGTGCCTGGTTATGATAAAGAATAATAAAAATACAGCAAAAGTTATCCACCTACTGGGATTAATAGTGATAACTTGAACTGAACCTTTTGTGTGCGTTTCCCTTAGAGATTTAAGATCCCTAAGGGCAGACTAGGAGTGACCAGGATTGGAGATCTCTCAGCTCAGGACATGAAGAAGATCCCCACACTGGCCCTCATTGAACTTACAGCTCTCTGTGATATCCTGGGCTTTGAGCTGAAGAGAAACAAGGCAGCAAAACTGAAAACAACAGGTTAGTTTAACTTTCTGTGCCTTTTTTTTTTTTTTTTTACACTCATCTTCTCATCATGCACTCACCAGTTGTGTTTCAAATGTTAGAACAGATGGTCTTTGATAAGAAACCTTGTGACAGGTGTGTTTTCCATGGGCAGGATTTTTCCTGGAAGTCAGTGGATCGTGAAATCAAGACCTACTACAACATTTATGTCCAGCATTTATGTCCTGTTTTACTATTCCTCTCCTTCTCCAGTATCTGTGCTTACAGAAGTTCCATCTAAGTCTGCATTGGAGGATATATCCTTTACACCTGTATTAGAGCTGATATGGGCTTACAAACTGTTGCTTCTGTTGTAGAGAAAAGACTCTTTGGAGTTCCACTCAACACCCTGTTGGAAAATGACCAAAAGCTGCTGCCCAACACCAAGGTCCCTCTGCTACTCCAGGCAGTGAGTTCTCTGCTGGTTTCATTCACACCTCTGCTCCTCAGAGCCAGGAGCCTGTGACAAGGACTGGCTGACTCCTCAGCCTCTGTGCCTAAGAGCTTTCTGTCTCCCCCTTTGACAGCTGCTGTCCTGCTTGGAGAAGAGAGGACTTGAAACAGAGGGAATCCTGAGAGTTTCTGGGTCCCAGACCAGAATCAAGGTATGAGCTCCTTAGCAGTGTTTGAAAGTGTCAGGGGTGATCAGGGAGCATTTGCTGAAACAAGTGTTTAAATGACCTAAATTCTCTCATCCCCTTCCCAGTGCAGCCAGAAGCATCCATTGCTGGGGGATCTGGGAGTGCATGCTGAGGGTCTCTGCCCTCTTTTGACGTAATGTGCTGCCCTCCCAGTGCTCAGCTATAAAACTTCTCCTGCATTTGCTAATTAAAGCACGTGACAAATTCCATCTTTTTCATAGAGCCTGGAACAGAAGCTGGAAAGGGATTTCTACAGTGGCCTGTTCCACTGGGATGAGGTTCACCAGAACGACGTGTCCGGGCTGCTGAAGAGATTCATCCGAGAGCTGCCGGCCCCGCTGCTCACAGCAGAGTACCTGCCTGCCTTTGCTGCTGTCCAGAGTGAGTCCTTGCTCTGCCTGCCCAGCACCAGTTTGGTTTGTGCAGAGCTCCACTGGTCCTGGGCTCTCCTGTCTGGTGTGTTGGGAGCCTGTGGATCCGGCGGGGACAGAGCACAGCTGGGAGTTGTAGTCACTGGTGTTTGGTTGAATATCTCTTCCTGTAGCAGCACTGTCCTGGGGGCTTCAATCACATGTCACTTAAGGCTGCAATGCTGCTGCCTTTAATTAGGGCAAATTGATCAACAATGACACGCAGCCTGAGCTGTGGAGACTTGCCAGGGCACACAGTCTTAGTTTGTCCACAGGTCATTTGGTGTTCTGCAAGCACCTTTCTTTGAGGTTGGTGCCTCAGAAGGTAGTTTGGCTGTGTTAAGCTGACTGTTTGGGTGCACAGTGCTTTTGTTGAAAAGTCAGGGAATCATGGGTGCTTTTTCTGCTCTTCAAGGACATCAGAGCTGCTGGCAGACTGTGCACTCTAAAGGAAATGAGCCAGGCTTCTAAAACGTGGGTAGTTCCCTTTGTAAGGACAGTGTGAGTTTGATTTACTTCTGTGAAACAAGGCTTCGAATTCTAGATGACAAACAATTCAATAAGTAATTCTCTTATTGTTCTTATTCCTTGGAGGATTCCTATGCTCAAAAAGAACAGTGTCAGAAGCCTGAGTCCTCTGTCCTGTTGTTATTCTCCTTCTAGATATTCCAGACCTGAAGCAAAGATTGCAAGCTCTAAACCTCTTGATCCTGATTCTGCCAGAGCCCAACAGAAACACTCTGAAGGTAACTGCTTGCTTTTGATTTAGCTGATAAAACATAGAATGGCAGAATTGTTTAGGTTGAAAAAAATCCCTTAAAGTCATTGGGTCCCCTGTCACTTCCAAGGCCACGACTAAGCCATAACTCCAAGTGCCACAGCTCCATGGCTTTCAAATAGACACAACCTCTGCCTGTCTGTGCTTTATAAGAGCTGTGGTGGTTGCTGCTGCCTTTTTTTTTCCTCCTGAGTATACTGTTCGGCTCCCAGGTATTAAAGGTAAGGCTGTCTTAGCACCCTGCACACTCCATTTACAGCACTGGAATACATAATCCAGTCAAGGATGATCTGTCATGGCTCTGGTGGAGGTGTGAGGTGAAAGAGATAATCCGAAAGGGTTCATTCTTCCACATCTGGGAATGGCTTTGAGGGGATGCTGAAGGAAAAGGGGGGATTCATCTTTGGATTCAGAAAGTTTTACAGCTAGACTTTGTAAATTACCACTTGCCAAGGAGTTAGAACTCATCTGTTTCCCACACAGACTGTCTACCCTGATTCATAAATGCTGCATAAACCTCTCTTGGTGTGGTTATTTGTTGCTATCCTAGTATTAGAAATCTGTCACTCTACTTCCTGACTGGAGAAATAGGGTTTGCTGATATATAGCAAGAAAAAGTGCTAATTAATGATCTCTCCAGCAATTGCCATGGCAGTTCTTTGAGCATTACTATTAAAGGATGACTTAAGCCTCTTTCCCTCCCTTCAGGCACTTCTGGAGTTTCTCAGCAAGGTGGTTGCCAGGGAGAACAACAACAAAATGAACCTCTGGAACGTTTCCACGGTCATGGCCCCAAACCTCTTCATGCACAAGGGGCTGCCAAACAAGATCCCAGAGGGGAAGGAGAAGCAGCTGGCGGAGGGGGCAGCCGATGTGGTGAGGATGATGATCCACTACCAGGATCTGCTCTGGACAGTAAGTGCCACAGGAATCATGTCCTGTGGTGTAGCAGTGTCTTGGTCTTGTTAGAGTTGGGATGGGGGAAGAGATAGCCTAGGAGATTTCAGAGGAGTTAAGCATCCTGTGTTGCCTGTAGGAAAAACCTCTTGTTGAGCTCCAAGAGTACCTGCTCTCAAGGTACACAGATATTTTTTGCTATTTGAGGGAGCTAAAGTGATGATCCTGAATGACATCCTCATCTCTGCTTGATTTAATTCCTGTTTTCACCCTTCTTCTCCCTCTCCAGGTGTCCTCTTTTCTGGTAGCTCAAGTGAGAAAGCTGAATGAGAGCAACAGCAAAAGGTACCAGTTCTGTGACAAGAGAATCAAAAATTTGTTGCGGAAGATTCACGCTGATAAAGACAAAGTGGAAAAGAACCAGGGAGAGGTGAGTTAGGGGTTGGAAAAACAACCTGACCCTTCTGTGGCAATGTCAAATATTTTCCTGAGAACTCAGAAAGATGTATTCTTGAAAAGAGCCGGAGGGACAAAAAAATGCAGGATAACGAGGAACAGTTTCCCAGATCCTTTTGGTCAGGTTGTGGCAAAAACTGATCCCAACAGCAAGAGCACTTTGAGATATTTGAAATACATTTCGGGGTACAAAACACTTGGTTAAATAACAGGCGAGGAGGGAAGAGATCAGGAGCAGAAATGTTTATTTTTCCCCATGTGAAGAGCAGAATTCATATGGCTCTGAGTGAACCATGTGTTGGCACAGATACATCTGCTGTGATAAAGGCAGACTTATTTCCATGAACTTAAAGCATAAATTTAGGCTGTTGCCTAATTTTCTTTTTGCTCTACAATGTCTGTTAAGATGGCACATCACTTGGTGCTTCCTTTCTTTGGACAGGACCTTTCTGGAATTCAGTAGCCTGCAGCCCAGAGCTCTGAATTCCTTCCCGAGTAATTTAAATGAATTTCAGAGGAGTCATTCACACTGGTGTAAAACAGTTCGTCAAAATTTCTTCTGACAAATGCTGCTTTCATCCGGGCTGGTGTCAGTGCCGGGTTTGAACAGCAGAGAGCACCAGCACACGCTGATGGAGAGCACAGGGCTCCTCTCGTGGCCACAACGCCGAAACAGAGATGATTTATTCATAATGCTCACCTTGGTGCTTCCATAAGCTTTCAACCTGTACTGCGTGTGTTAGAAACAAGCCTAAATTCCCTGAAGAGTTGGCTGGATAGGTTTAACTCTTCACACTCTCCAATCTGTTTTGAAATTTGATGTTCTGATTGATAAGAGAGTCTTTCTTTAAGTACTTTTTTTTCTGTTTGCCTGCCTCATTCAGCCTTCCAAGATTGTGAAAGTCCATGCATCACTCCTCCTGAAGGACTCTCTGGAGGTGCACTTGAACAATGCAACCAGGGTTGCTGATGTCTTGAGGCAGTTTCAGAAGAACCTGTGCCAGAATGGCTGGAATATTGTTAACACTGTCAACCTCCTCAAGTGGTAAATGGCTTTTTCTTTGCTTAAAAAGAAAAAAAAACACTAAGTGGTCTAGCTGCTGTTTTCTGTCTTGAGGTAGAGGTGAGGTGGCAGTACAGTGAGTCGTGAGGAGAGACTGTTTTCTGCTTCTCTGTTCTAAGCTTGGGAAATGGCATTGGATAGGGAAGGCAAATGTTAGTTCCTGAGTGATTCCACTCGCTGCTGCTGCTGTCAAGAGGCCAGTGGTCCCCTCTGGGCTGCTGGACACCAATGAACCCCAGAATCCTTGCTGAAGGGAAGGGAAAAGGCAGGAACATTGACCCTGACAGACAGCCCCGCTCCAGCTCTCCTGCAGAAAAGCATCACCTGTATCACCTGCCTGGAGTAGTAATTCCAGCGTGCTTATGTTAATGTAGGGATTTCCTAAAATAAACTCTGCAATTCCCTCCTGTGCTCCTGTGGCGAATTGCCAAACTAACCCAAAAAAGGAACAGAAGAGTTCCTGGCCCCCTCTGTCTCAGTTCCTGCAGACTGTATTCAGCAGGTAACGTGGCAGTGCCTCTCCTGTGTCCCAGGAGGTGTCCAGACCAGGTGGGTGCAGGGGAATTTGGCTGGAGATGGGTTAGCTGTGCCAACAGCTTGCCTTGTTTTCTTTTATCTCCAGTTTTGTGTGTCCTACACTGTGCAGGAGGATCAGCAAGGTCTCTGTGCCATGGCCTCTTTGACCACTGCTGGCCTCTGAACCATAAACAATTCTTTTAGAAGAAATGCTGCTAAACTACTTAACCTGTGTTTGCAGAGATTTAACTTCAGTGTGTTTTTCTTTCTGCAGTAACAACTCCGTGGAGTGCACAAACTTGCTCCTGTATGAAGTGGGAGGCAATATTGGTAAGTACAAATGGCAGCTGAAAATAAGGACTCTGATAACCAGTTTTTATGCTTAGCTTTTTTAGGAGGGAGTTAAAAAACTTCTCTGGGCAACCTGTGCCTCTCCACCCTCAAAGTGAAGAACTTCTTCCTAATATCTACTGTACATCTACCCTCTTTCTTCTCAAAGCCATTACCTCAGATTTGTGGAAATGCATGTGAATGGTTTAATATTGAAATGAATGTGAACAAATGCTAGTTTTCAGGTGGGGGAAAAACCAAACAAAAAACCAAATCTAGCCAACTAAAGGACTAAGGATATAAAAAAAAGTGTGTTTTTTTTCTGAATATCTTGTCTTAACAGGTGAACATTGCCTGGACCCGGATACTTACCTTTTGGACTTGTACCACATCAACCCCCATGCTGAGTGGATAATTAAGCAAAACCCATCTCATCCTCGGATGTTCTAAGGGACACATGAGCAAAACCAAGCGTGTGGTTGCAGTTTTTGGAAGGTGTGGAAATAGAGACTTTCCTGTTGTAGTGTCAGAGCAGACACTGCTTGTTTCTTTGAAGGAAAAACACCTTTATCAACTGCTCCCATGGCTGTAGTGAGAGCACAGTAACCTCTCTGCTAACAGAGGTGTTGGAAACAAGCAGCAATTATCATTGTGCAGCAGAGTTTGCAGGGGGAATGACTGTTCCTAAGCAAAATATCCCCCCAAAACAAACCCTGAAGGCAAAGCTACAGTGGTTGTGCAACACAGATGGAATGGAAGAGAAGAAAGATCATCTTGAACATGGTAGAAGGCATTTGTGTGTTCTGGATTTGCTCTTTCTTTTGGAGAAGTGACAGTCAAATGCTGCAGTGGTACGAAGGACATCCCTTTGGTAAGGTCCGTGGTTGCCTGTGGCACATCACCAGAAGAAGTTGTGACCTTGGCTTTCACTATTAAGCTCCTTTTATGTTATTTGAAGAACAAAAAAGGATGTTTCCAAAAAGGCCAGATAGGATGTGACACCAACATCCTGTATTTCATGTCTGCAGTTCAATACCTATATGCAACACAAGAGAATAACTTTCCTTGGAAAAAGGTGTGGAAAATAGAGTAGCCTTTGAGAGGAACAGTGTGACAGGAGAGATGCCTGTCCCATGCAGCTCTGCTGGTAATGCAAACCCAAATTTCCCCTGATGAGGGTAAAACATGCATTTATTTTGATGACCAACCTATCTATCAACAGACAATAGAGGAAACATCCTGCAGTTAAGGTGAGGTTGGTAACCTGACCTGGCCACAAGAACTGAACTTCTTTGTGGAAGATTGTGTGAATGTGTTTGTTCAAAAGTCGACAAACCTCCCCTGAGGTGGGAGGTGGCTGAACTGATCTGAGCCCTCACTGCTCTGGCTGCACCTTTCCCTCCCACTCAGCACAGTGTGGCCACTGTGGGCTGGAGGGGCGTGAGGAGAGACAACACTCACACCTTGCTGCTGCATCATCATCATCATCATCGCTCAGCCTTGGCTCCAAGAGGACTGTGCCTGTGGAGAGGAGTGCAGAAGTGTTGCTTTCCCCTGTGGTGATGCTGAAATACCTCACGTGAGGGACCCCACTGTGCAGAGTCAGGGGTGGAACACTCAGCCTATCTGGGAATCCAGATGTCTTTCTCCAAATACTGTTTTTAAACACAGTTGGATATTTATTCGTGTGGCAGAAGCAGGGCTGCCCTGCAAGTGTATACTCAAAGTATTTCATTTGCCAAATCCTAGATGCACTAGTGGCAATCTCCAGTATTATTTCTCTTGTTAAAGGAGTTTGTTTCCACTGCAATCTGAATTTTCCCTCCTCTCCTTGTTTTTTCTCCCCAGAATGACATGTAGCTTTCCTTATTCATTATCTCAAACTCCTAGATTCTGTTGTAAAGGTGCTTCCCTCTGTGATTATTCTGTGTGGTTAAATCCTCTTGGTGGTTAAGGTCCTTGAGGAACAGGTGAGCCACAGTCCATATCCTTCCCAGCTTGTTGTGAATACTGCTTGAGTGGTGCTGATATCTTAAAATTATCCATAGATTAGAGAGTCTGTCTATTCTTTTTGGGTGAGATGATGCAGATGCATTGACTGCTTGGATCACATTCATAGATGTCTTCTTAAGAACCTGTGATAGAACCTCCCCACCCTGATCCAGATGTCAATAATTCTTGAGGTGCCTCTTCTACAGGGCTTGAATGGTGCCTGAAAGAGCCTGGTTCTTTACCTCGAGGATGGGTGATTTGTGTCTCTGGGAAGATCAAGCTGCTTTAAAAAGGGCATTAAAAACCAAAGGTACCTATTGAACATCTCTTCTGGAATTCTTTGTGGCAGTGATGGAGTAAAGATGGCACAGAGCAAATGCCAGAGGTGTGATAACCTGAGAAATACCCAAGTCATAAAGGTATTGGTGTGAGCTCAGAGATCCTTTACAAGCTGGATTGCAGCCTGCAAATCACACAATGCTGCTTTTTTCCCACCCCTCATATGCTGGTTTATTAAACATTCTGTCCATATCTACTGAGGGGTCAAGACTACATCACTGCTGCTGTGAACTACAGATGAGTGAGGCGTTTTGAACACCAAACAATGTGAATCAGTGCTGTGAAAAACGAGGTTAGTGGGAGATTCTCATGAGACAAATATCAGGTCTTCAGTATGAAAGGAAATGTTAAAAAAAAAACCAACAAAAACCAAACCAGCTTTTTCCAGATGATGGATATGCTTTTAAATTTTTTTTCCTATCTTTGTATCAAAAAGTGTAAATTTTTCAATCACTGATGTGCAGCCCACTTGTGAAGGCTGGCTTTTAATACCTTTTATTTTTTACAAATTTTTAATTCCATATTTAAATTTCATTTATTCGGTGAAGCAATAAAAATACAGTAAAATCCCCTGGCTCCATTTTCATTAGTGCTCGAGAACAAGTTAAAAGGCACCACATCTGACTTGTCCCATGCCTGAAGAGGGATGTGCCTGGGGTCTGAGGGAGCTGGGCAAGGGTTTTGTGTTACAGCTTCGGGAGAAGTTCCTCTTTGGCTGATCCTGTGGGATTGCTGCAAAAGGACGATCCAGGAAGAGGAAGAGGAGGGTGGTGTTGGGTATGAAAAGCCCAGAGAAAGGTGGATGGGAGTTGAAGGTGAGCACCAACCATAGTGACCTCTGCAGGAAGAGGTGCAGCTGTTCAAGAGTTGAGCTCGAGGAAATGTGTCCATATCCCATGAGAAATTCCCTTCCCATCCCCTCAGCCCCACTCAGCTGAGCCCTCCTCAGTGACTTGGGTGATGGACCAGCCACACTGGCCAAGAACGACAGGAACCAGTCTGGATCTTTGGTTAAATCATGACTAATATGTTAGTGTTCAGTAGTGATGAAATAGGGCATAAATCCACTGTTTAAAAACAGTGCAGCAGCCTGTCCAGCAGAGCTGGTGGAAAAGCAGGGCTTGCTCTCCTACCCAGACATAAAAATAAAGGGGGTGGGGAGGATCCAAGCAGCTTCAAAAAGCTTCCAGGGCAATTATCTGAGGAAAACACCAGTTTATCAAACTCATTCCACCCATTCATCTTCAGTAGTATCAAAGTGCTAATCTCTCCCATCCCCAAGGGCTTTTGTGATTGATCATTACACAGCTCTCCCCTGCTCAGAACAGAAGCCCAGGATTTGCTCTGGATGCAACTGTGTATGGTCTGCTGAGATAAGGGACAGAGCAAAAGAGAATCTTACAAAGGCTAGTTAAACATAGCTGTGGATGAAGTGGAACGGAAATATCAAAATAATAATATTTTTAAAAAGAGTAGTTCACCTCAGGAAAAAGTATTTGCAAAAAATAGAGAGTCTTCACAGAAACAAGTGAAGCTTCAGCTCTTGGAGGGAAATGCCACAAGTAAATTTACTTCCTGGAGCAAAGTAAGTGACAGCAACTATTGTATATAAAATACAACTGCATTTCATTAAATCTATTTCTTTACCCCCATGCACTCCCCAGTGATGGAAACAAGACAAACAGCATTTGTGGTTTCGCATTCTGAAATAATGGAACTTTAAAGTTGTCTCCAAACCCTATTCAGTCTTGTTTGCACACGAGGGCTGCACATGTCTTCACCTTGTGGGGGAGGGGAAAGAAGACGAAGTTCAATATTTTAAGTCAGTGGAAAATAAAATGTGTAGCTGCACTGATTTACCAGCTCAGAAATGGTCTGGGCAGTCTCTAATCCTTCCAATCTCGGGTTTGTATGCTTTTTGTTGTTGTTTGTGGTGACAGGCACCCTTTGTCAAAGCTTTGTGTTGGTTGTGCTTCCCCAGGACAGCGAGGAGCCGTGAGCTCCCCTGCCAAAATCCTTCTCCCCAGCACCTGGACCTGGCAGGTTCCACTGGGCTCAAGGGATTGAAGCCTTTTCCTCCACACTAAACTCTGTTCTCTAGCTCTGGCCAGGGGCTGACCCAAGGTAATGGGAGTGGAAGAAGGTGTTACTTTTCTCCTTAGTCCTTGGAAGCAAATTTGAAGTGGTGCTGTTTTCATCTCTGTGACCATCTTGGCCACCTGCAATTTTCTAGCTGGTGAAGTTGCAGGGGTAATTATGTAGGGGTTAAAGCATAAAAAGAGGAAGAAACCCTCCAGAGATAGAGGGTGTGAGTGTACCTATGTGGATTTTGTGTCGTATTTGTTTTTCAGGGTCTGGAAGAGACACAGATCCACGTGAGCTCTGCTGCCCTCTCCTCACTCATCCCTAACCTTGTTCTTGTAGTAGAAACCTACTTCAGAAATTCCCTATCCTGTGCAGGATGAAAGGTTGGTTTTCCCTTGCTTTCAGCTTCTGCCAGCATGCCCTTTCTGTGCAGGAAGGGTGAGCTGAGCCCTCACTACTGAACATGCTTCTTGTTTGTCCGTGTGTGGATGGAAGCTTCAAGCTGAGCACGGACTGCTTGTGACTAATGTTGAAACATAACCTTTTGAGCCTTATCCAGAGTTTTAAAACTCCCAGGGAGTGTGGTTGTCCATAACCCACTGGTGTTACCTCCCACCTCAGCTTTTTGCACGTGCCCAGTTAGGGCAGGAGGAGAGAGTCACTCTTGCCTGACCTGATGGCTCTGCTTAAGCATTCTCTGGACACAAGAGCAGCCAGAAAGTGGAATAATTGTCTTTTACTTATAACAAACTGGCAGAGCTGTCTCAGGGTTTCAAGAGAGACAATTAAAGATTCTACATTGTTTCCTTCGAAAGGAGAAATAGACCTGGGGGTTCCCTAATAGCCCTCCTGATTCTGCACCGCGCTCGGAGCGAGTTGTTGTGGGTTGCATTTATTATGAGCCACTTATTATCCCTAATTATTGAGCAGGGGGTAGGGCTCTCAGTAACAGGCGGAGTTGTGACTTGATGAACACTCAGCTGTCTCTATTTAAGATAAAATTACTGTAATTAACAAATCGATCAACCATACTTTCCCTTTGCCCGGCTGGGACGGAACAAATGGGCTAAATGAGACCTATTTAGCACGAAAGTAGAGAAAGGGGTTCGCAGACCTCAGGATACACAGGCTCGGAGCTTTTTTTCTTTCTTTTTCTTTTTTTTGTTGCACACTGCTTTTAATGGTAATGTCACATAATTGTCTCTCGTTAGGCAGTTTTGTCTCCCTCAGCAAGCGCCCACGCTGCGCTTGGCTCGGCTCAGCCCGGCAGAGTCCCGGCGGGTGCGCAGCCAGGTGCGTGCTTGGGTTACAGCCCCGAGCAGGGCTGGCTTGGATTCCCTGATTCCCTGGGTGCTGGGCTCGCCCGTGGCTCTCCGCAGGTCGTTTGCGGAATTCATGTCTTTGAGAGTAAGATCCGTTCCTCGGGTTGTGAAAAAACGGGGTTCACTCCTGGTAAAATTTTAAGGGGTTTAATAAAAAGGGACAATAGGAGACAGGAATAAAGCAAAGAGTTAGTACGGCCGGGTACTTGGCATGATGCCAGGGGCACACCTTTGCCAGCAGATCTCTTCAGTTAAATGCCCGAGTCTCATACATATTCATAGATTTCTATGTGTCATTCAAACATTCCTTTTTTGGTTTTCTTTTGGGTTTCAAACCCCCATCCTGTCACTATTTCCTTCTTGCAGATCTGTTTAAAATTTGACAATCCGTTGTGGTCCAGTTCTGCTGACCAAATCCTCTGCTTATCCTGTGTTCCACTTCCTGATAGATTCTTCTTTCCAGGTTCTGAAGCCTGCCATTGTTATTTTCATCCAGGCAATTCAGGAATGTGCGGAACTTCCTTGCTTATCTTTGCTATTCTCTGAGTTAGTTACATGAACAAAAAGGAGCATTCTACATCTCATGCTATAATCCTAAGAAATCACACTGCTATTTCTAAGAAATTGTATCTATGCAACTAAGTTCTCTAACATTACACATATGACATTCATTTTAACATTTGAGAAAAGCCAATAATACAATATGCACTTATAACAGGGTTGTCTTTAGCTGAGCAGATGTTGCCTTCTCCGAGTCCCCAGTGCTGCTCTTCATGTCACTGCTGTCTGAGGCTACCTGTGCTTTTAGCCCCAGAAATCCTCCCACCTTGCTGGAGTGGGAAACACCCAGCTCTTCTTCCAGAGCCCTGTGCTGTCTGAAAAGCTCCTGGCTACAGGAATTTGTCCCTTTTGAAGCTTTAGAGGTGTGTCTGTGCACTCTGGCGAGCTGACACTGCATGTGTGGTCACCCCCCCTCCCTGCCTGGCCACGCCAGGATCGTGTCACATGCACACAGGTATTGAGGGTGGTCCCATGAAGGAGATGCTGGAGGGCCCAGGAAATGCTCTGTTTCACTGTGTTCTGTCCTCCTGGGAAATGAGCTGGTAAAGGGTAGATCTGCTACATCAGGAGAAAGGTCTGGAGCACAGTGTGGGGAGCAGCTGAGGGAGCTGGTGGTGCTCAGCCTGGAGAAAAGGAGGCTCAGGGGGGATCTTATCCCTCTTTATAACGACAGGATAGGAAGTAGCCAGGTGGGGGTGGATCTACTCTCCCGGGTAACAAGTGACAAAATAAAAGGAAATGGCCTCAAGTTGTGCCCCACAAAATTTAAATTAGAGAATAGGAAAAATTTCTTCACTGGAAGAGTGGAACAGGCTGCCCAGGAAAGTGGTGGAATCATCATCCCTGGCAGGGCTCAGAAGGTGTGTGGAGGTAGCACTAAAAATGGGTCTGTTTCAGCCTCGGGTCTTTCAGGAGAATGAAGCTGGTGCTCCTGCCAGCAGTGGTTGTTCTTGCAATGCCAGCTCACCTAGGTGTGCCTACACGTGCTGTGTGAGACCTTCACACTCACATTTATTTCAAGAGATTACTTTTTTAACGATCTGTAAGTGCTTTGAGAGACTGAACTGCTTTGCCTGGAGAGCTGTCTTCATTCTGGCCCTTTGTGTATAGGCCAGAGGAAGTTCATCCTGGCTGTCCCCACACCTGCAGGCAGCAGTGAGGTGTGACAAGGGTAGTAGGGCAGGTGGACAAAGGGGAAGCAGAGGGTGTCTGGCTTGACCTGTAGTGCTCATGGCTCAGCATTTCAGAGGGCCTGCTCACCACTGCCTGGTTCTGTGGCGGGCGTGGCTGCCTCTCCATTTTTGGGGCTGCTCTGCCCTTCCCCAGCGCTGTCCATGGCTCTCCATTGGCTTCCTCTCCTCCATCCTGCTCCGGAACACCCCTGGCTGGAAGGGACAGCAAGTCACTGCTGTGGCTGTCACATAGGAGCAGGGAAAACCCGTGTTGAACCGTCAAAGGCAGAGCCAGGAGCATCTGAAAGCTTCATTAGCTGGGCTTTGTTCTGGCAGCGCAGTCAGGCGGGGAAATAATGCCGGGAGTGTTATCAGCCATGTGCAGGAGGCGGTTGCGTAGCAACCCCGATGGGGGGACCAGGCCACTGCTCTGCCGGAAAAAGAAATACTCATTTTCTTCAATTTAGAGGCATTTCGAACACGAATTCATTGCTGATGGAGGATTCGCTTAAGTTTAACATCTCTTAAAGAGATGGCAGCTGGTGTTGGCCTTGTTTTGGCACCGTGTGAGTGCAAGCTCACAAGGTAAATGAACCTAAAACAAACCAGGTTTTGTTTGGGTTTTCAGTGCTGGTTTCCATCCTTTTGTCCTGCTGGGGTTGAAATAGGATGAGTACTGGAAATTTCATTGCTCCTTTCAGGCCTGATGTAAGGGCAGCTCCAGGGAACCCTCCTGGTTACTACTACTATTGATTACTACAGGTGAGGAGGGTGACCATGGTCCCTCTTTCCTCTGAGCCCTGTTCAGAGAGTAAAGCGCAGGGAGGGCATGGTTCTGCTGCTGCATCTCCTTGTCAGGCTGGAGAATTGGTCAGACTTCAGAGAAACTGCAAACCTGCAATACCTGTGAGGCTGTGAAGGAGCATTGGATGTAAGGATAGGAAAGAGATTCATCAATTTGCTCTTGTCTGGACACTGAGATGTTGAGATTGAGGCAAACAGGGGCAAGCCAGGCCTGTTTTGAAGGCCAGTGTGATTATACAGTGCAAGTAAGAAACAAACCCCAGCTCTGAGTGGGGCTGCCAAGTGTGCAGGCAGGGCAGGGCATCCTGTGGTCTCCCTGTCCTGCTGCAGCTCTGCCTGTTTCACACAGAAAGGGCTCAAAGAGCTTTTTCAAACTTCAGTTTGGTGTGTGTTGTGCAGTAAGAGCAGTGGGGGAGAGACAGTCTGCCCTGAAAGAGGAGCTGGGGTGCCCAGACTTCCTGAGGGTGTCCCTAATGGATCTGTCTAGGTTCAGTGGCTGTGAAGAGCGATTCCCATTCTCCAGGTGCCATTTCTCTGGGTGATGTATTTGGCTTTCCAAAAACTCGTGTGGACTTCCACCTACACTTTTACACCCCCCTCTGGTGCCTAGGACAGACAGGGCATGCCTGAGTGCTCCCAACTGGAAAGATTAATAGGGAATTAACAACTACAGGATATTTATTGTGCTTCTGTGGTCCCTTACAGCAACGTGGAAATTGCTGTTCTGTTCTTTGTTCTCCTGTTACTCTCTGTATTGCCAGGGTGAGCAGGTAACAGCAGGAGGGTGCTGGTGCTGGCACTGGGATTTGGGATGTGTGATGAGGAGAGATTAAATGAACATCCTCTGTGTGGCCTCACCTGCTGAGGATGTGGAGGCATTTTCTGTCACTGAGCAGTTTGTGAATCAAGTGACAGCAAGTATAGAGAATATTATTTGTACGTGGAAAATTCCTTTCTCTGCTGTGTCTTCTGACTTCAGCTTTTCAATATCAAACAATAATACATCTTCCCTTCTTATTAACAATTCAGTTTGAAGACTGATTCAGATTAACTTGGGCTCTCACTGAATTAAACACTTTAGGAAAAAAAAATGCCATAGGAGCTCAGGATGTTTATGAAAAGCAATTTCCTCAGTGCCAGGCAGTTTAATAACTCCATGGCCATGGCATTCAGGCTCATTTATTTTAAACTGTATTTCCAAACTGTGATGGGTCAATAATAAATAAGGCAGTGTGGCAGATTTTGTGTGGAAGGGAGCTCAGAGGACACAAGCACATTCAGGCAGGAGCACAGAGGATAGTCTGTGCTCCTGGGTCTGACAAATTTAATCTGAAATACAGAATCTTCTTTTAATCAATATCTCCCTGCCAAACTGAGAGTAAGTGAAAATTTGGAGCTATATATGGCAAAAGGGAGAAAATTCTTATCTTCTCTCATCCAAACTGTTTTCTTGTAACAGTAAAATTGTCCTTCAACATATTGGTCTGGATTTTCTCTTTAATCAAGTCCATGCTGGAAGGAGACATGTAGCCCCAGGCAGGTTTTTGCACCTGAGACCTCCAATCTACTCAAGCAATAAATACAAACATCACTGAGTGTTTCAAAGCACTTGTTAAAAATATTGGAAATCAGTACCTTGTAGGAAACAAAGTGAGTTAATAGTATTTGTTGAAAACACCTTTTACAAACCACGTGGGACACGGAGCAGGTCAAGTGGAATGTGTAGCAACATTCACCTATCTCCTGCTTCCCTCTGTGGATATTCAGGCAGAGATTTTAGGGTTTAGGTTTTATCATCTCCACTTGAGACACAGAACGTGCAGAAGAACTGAGCTGAATTGCTCTGCTTTGTGTCCTGCTCTGCTTGTGGGAACTTTGGGCCCTCCAGCTCAGGAAGGGCTTTTCTTCTGCATATCCCATGTTCAGGGCAGCAGGCTCAAAATGTAAATAAGCTTCAAAAAGCTGGAATACTCAGAGTGTTGTTAATATACAGGGATTGGAAATTTTAATTCTGTTGGTCAAGTTTCCTTTCAGATTACTCCTGGTAGAAAGACACCCTCTTCTCTCTGTGGAGCATGAAGAGCTGTGGCTTTTTCCTGGATAATCATAAATATTGAGCTTGATTTAAGTGTTATTTAACTCAACAGATATATTTGTTAGATAACTTCTGCGAGTCATTGAGCAGGGAGGTTATCTCGGCCATTCCCACCCAAGTGGAAGTTGGGCTGTGGCTGCCCAGGGAGGTGAGCTGCTTCTGCTGTTATGTTGGTTAAACAGAATATTTATAAATCAGGTGCTCAGTTTGAAGGTTTATTTAAACATCCTAACTTTTTCTGTAATCTTCCTGAGTGCTCACTTATTAGAAGCTCACACTGTGAGCCCTTAGGAATTCGTGGGATGTTTTCTGTGTCTGGGTACTTTAAATAAATCTCACAAGTGCAGGCTGCAGGGCCTGGGGGTATGAACTGTGTCTGAGCAGGCTTCCCACAATGACCTTCCCCTTCTCCAGCCTGGCAGGAAGAGCTGCACCAAAATCTTGGGCTCTTTTGCCTGTTGATGAACTTACCTGTGGAATTTCTCATTTGAAACAGAGGCTTCAGTGGGGGTTGGGGTGACACTGGAGCTGCAGGTGACACTGTCCCCAGAGGTTGTGAATAAGGATGTAAGCTGGGCTGGGCTGAGCCTGGCTGGGTGCCAGATGTCACCCAAAGCTGCTCCATCACTCCCCTCCTCGGTTGGGCAGGGGAGAGATGATACAGCAAGGGGCTCGTGGGTGGAGATCAGGGCAGGGAGAGATCTCTCACCCATTACCACTGCAGGCAAAAGACTTGATTTGGAGAAATTAGTTCAATTTATTAGTGGCTATATCAGAGTGCAGTAATGGCAAACACAAACAAATCCTAAAAATCCTTTCCCTCCACCCCCTCTTTTTCCTGGGCTCAGCTTCACTCCTGAATTCTTTCCCTCCTCCCCAGGGTGGTACAGGGAGTGGGGCTGTGGTCAGTTCATCACCCACTGACTCTGCTGCTCCTTCCTTCTCAGGGGAGGGCTCCTCACAGTCCTCTGCCACTCCACCAGGGGGTTCCTCCCACAGCAGACAATTCTCCATGAACTTCTCCAGCACTGGGCTTTCCCAGAGGCTGCTGTTCTCCATGAACTGCTCCAGTGTGGGTCTCCCACAGGGTCCTTCAGGGTCCTTCAGGTCCTTCAGTCCTTCAGGAACAGGCTGCTCCAGCCTGGACCCTCCTGGGGTCACAAGTCCTGCCCCAACATAAGCTCCTCTCTCCTGCCAGGAGCCTGCTCCAGCACGGGTTCTCTCTCAGTGCTGCAGCACTTTGAATCTGTGTGAGACCAAGGCCTGGATCTTCAAAGAAACAAACCCCAGCTCCTGACCTTCTAAGGAAGGTCAGGCATAAAAATATCTTCACTCCCTCCTTCTTCCTCCCTCCTGTCCTGAAGCCCATGATCTCTCTGACCCAATGAATCAGGACTCCGGGCAAGTATCCCTTCCGTGAGAGTGCTGCAGCTGGCAGGGTAATGAGACAGAAAATGATGGATCCTGAGCTCCCATCCCATCCTCTGCTCCTGCCCAGTGCCCACACACTGCCTTGGCTGTGGGCTCATGTGAACACCTGCAGCAGGATGCAGATGTGACACGCAGGGACACACTTCCCTTCTCTGCTGGTTCAAGTACTCTAGTTTTTAAAATTATCATAAGAAATGTGCTTACACTGGCAAGGATTAAGTGGGGAGAATGTGCTCTGCCTCATCCTCCTTCAATCCTATCCTCAAGGATGCCTCTGCTCCCAAAGCCATTTGTGAGTCATCTCTTGGTGGTTTGACTGCAGGGCACTGGCCAGGGGCTCCCGGGGTCTGGCGTGAGGAGCAGGGATGCTGCTGCTACTCCAGGTGACCAGAGCCTGCACTGCTGCCTGGCTGCTTTTTGAGTCCCTTGATTTAAAGCCATTCTGCAGCATCTGGGGATTCATTTAGCTTAGATGTGCTACTTACAGATTTGTGGAGAGCAAGAATTATCATCTTAATTCGTAGTAATATTCCCAGGCAAAGCCTTTGATTGTGGGTGCATGTTTTTCTTGTCTGTCTTGGCTCATGGAGGATTTGCTTTCTATTTGGATTTGGAGGGATATGATTTCTTTGTTTGATTTTACTTCCCAAATATCCTGTCAGCTGCATACCGAAGGAAAACTTCTTTCTGAAAAATAGAATTGTGCCTTATTTTAGGCTTCCCTGCTTTAATCTCTGGTCAGGTAGCTGGAATTGTATGTAAAAATGATGGAGACAGGAGATAATGTGCCAGTCTTGACAGTGTTCAGCTCTGGTGGTGGCGTCCCAGCTGTTTCCAATCTTCACCTTGTTGGAGAAACCATTTCCATGATGATAATCATTTGTCAGCTTTTAATCTCCCAGTGCAGATGTGACAAAATAGTTTCATAATCCTCTTGCGTGCATCAGGCTGCTCACTTCTATTTTGGGAGAGCAGGGCTGACTAATGTATATCTCTGCCTGATGGTGTGTGACACTGCTGTGCCAAAGGCTGTCACAGTGCAGCAAATGCCTCCAGAAAAGGGGTAAATGCAGGGATTTTTTAGAATCTGTTGGAAACCTAAGCAAAAACATCACACAAAACCCACGGAGAGAGCCCTGAATTGTGACTCACAGGAGGAGAAGTCACTGTGTCTGTGCAGTGACACCAGGGGCAGGGCAGGGGAGTGACATCCCTCGTGCTGCCCGTCTGCAGCCACATCTCAGCAGTGTTAGAGGGAAGCGTGGGCTCCAGGCCAAAGCCAGGGAATGGTGACTCACTCCTGCTCCAAAGGGTGCAGGGCAGCAGCAACAGCGTGGTCCCCCTGGCACAGGGGATGCCAGCCACTCCCAGAAAGTCCCTAGGGACCTTTCTGTGGTTCTTTTGTGAGATGAAAAAGTGGAGAGATAATGGGGAACGATTTGAGCATTGTGTCATCTGAAGTGTGCTCTGCTTGTGGGAAGGGGATAAAGCACCAAAATCTCATGGAGCTGCACAGAGTGTGGGGGAACGCTGGATTATGTCTGAATATTCCATCAGAACTTGCACACGTGGTCATTTGACTGTGTTTGCTTATCTGATTTGGTCTTGTTAAAGCTGAGAGAAAGGGTGGTCAAACACTTGTCCCAAGTAAGTGTCTAGATGTTAAATTGCTCCTAAATAACCAAGTGTGTTTAATTAAAAAATAACTAAAATTTCAATAGGTCTCGATGTGTAGACAATTTAAAATGAAGATGAAATGTGGTTGAAATATATTATTATCATGATCAGTCAAGGAATTTATGTTTGGGAAGTGGCAGTGAGCTCTACAGGGGAAAAATGGCAAAAGACCTCGTTGATCTTGACAGCATATTTGATTAAAGCAGAAAGTTGGTAGAAAGAAAATGGAATTTCCAATTGTGGCTCAGGAGCCCACTAACAAGCCCATGAAATGTGTGCATGGAAGGTTCTGACAATAGTGTTTACCTAATAGTAATAATATTACTATAAGTAATTACATATAAGTAAAGATGGGAACTAGTGCAGAGCAGAGTCCAGGCATAAATCCTACCATTTATCATCTGTGCTCTTCTGGAAACAAGAAGTGACTGGCATACATGCTTAATTCAAACTGAATAGCCTATAAAACAAGTTCCCCAAGGCTAATAATAATAATAATATCAGGAGAAATGAATATAAGGATGATTGAATACAGGATACGCTGAGCAGTGGATATGGGATATAGATTCCTATCATGCTGGCAAGGACGGGCTGGTGTTGATGGTATGCTGGGAACTCCAATCCATCATCTGACCAGAGAATATAATGCAGTTAGAAACAAAATGATGCCTCTGTCTGAAGCAATGCATGGATGTTATAAACCAGCAAATGCAAATAATCAATCAAAAGCAGCGAGTGGGCTAAAGTAGAATATCATCAAGCAATAATTCAAATCACAGCTTTGATTATGAGAAACAACCTTAAATCTGCTATTTAATTAATATTAAGCTCCTGACACCCTCTAGGATAGGGCACACAAGTGTTCCCAGGCTAATATGATAATAGCCAGAGAAAATATTATGTTCCTTAGGAATTTCGGAAAGGCTATTAACCATTGCAGGCTCTCAGATCTGTGTGTATAAACCATGTTCTCTGCACCCAAATGCTGCTCGGGCAGTTGCTGATTTCCTGGGATCAAGCACCCCTTGTCAGAGTTCAGGCTGGGGCAGGCTCAGTGGTCCTATCACCTCTGGGGTCCCTCCTTTTGGTGTTGATCCATGGATGCTGTGTAGCCTGGTCATTTTTGCCTCACAAGAAAAAGGGGGAACCCCTGTGAGACCTGAGCAAGGCTGGCTGCAGCAGCTCCTGGTGACTTGAAGCTTGGTTGCCTTAGTGTGGGCTGAGGGTGCCCAACTGAGCTTCAGAAGAGATCCCAGAATGGACTGGGCTGGAAGGGACCTCAAAAATCCATCTCCTTCCCACCCCCTGTGATGGCCAGGGACACCTGCCCCTGGAGCAGCTTGCTCTGAGCCCTGCTGATGATCTGACCCCTTCAGCAGCCCGAGGTATGTGTAGAGAGATGCCTTGCACCTGCTCCCAGAGCCTGGTGTTAGACATGAGCTGATCCAGAGCAGGAAGCTCTTTCCAAGAAAGTGCAGATAGAAATATCTTTGAAGTGAGATTGTAGATTTGCATCTTACAATTAATGCAGTGACTGACTCCTGCACCTGGGAACCAAGCAGCTCCCTCCACCTTCCCCTGCTTTGTGAGAGTGTGTGTGTGTGTGTGGTAAATGACCTTTGGAATGAAAATATTAACAGAAAAGGAAAACATGATTGTAATTTATGAAATGTTAGCCCAGCTGCCTCTGGGGGGGAGCAGACCTTTCAGCCCTGCAAGCTGATACATCGCTGGGTGCCTGCATTGACACAGGTGCATTTAAAGAGTCAATTAGGGGGAAGCTGTGTATTTACACAGCCTGGATTAATTTCATGTTTTGGCAACTTTCTTTTTAAACAGTTGAGACTCCTGACACTGCTAAAAGAAGTTGCTTGTTGAGAAAGGGCTGGAGGAGGTTCTGGACCAAAGAGTTAAAGTCCAGGCCTCTGGTAACAAAGCATTTGGGTGGTCACTGCACCCTGAGCAAGCATCAGATTGAACAGCCCCTGCCCGTGCTGGAGCAGCTCTTGATGGTGGGATCTGGGCTCCTGAATGTTGCCAAATGGCTGCAAATAACTCAAATTTCCAGGGATGTTTTCTGCAGGAGAACAAAGGAAGTGGGTGCTCTCTTGGCAGTTGCTTTGCGCAATTCGATTTTCTGGGTAAAAACCCTGAGTTTCTGTCTTCATTACTGACCAGGAGCTTCCTCATAGGGCTATTAAAACCTTAAAAGACTCTCTTTGAGGTAGATCAATGCAAAATGAAATGAGGGAAAATTGTTTATTGCCGAGGAAAATACGGCACTGTGAATAACAAGGAAGAAAATGCAGCTGAAGGCTCAAATTGAGTCTCTATTATGCCTGTGATTAAAGATAATGTGCTAGGAAAGGAGGGCTTCTGTGCTGGGTTGGATGGCTAAAAACGTGGTGATTGTGGCTGCTGGGCCCTCATAGGTCTGGGTTTGATATCTAAATTATAGGGCTATTACCCAGAAATGGGTTTGATGCCCTGTCTGAAAGGCAGACCCCTCCATGGCCCAGCTGGCTGGGGTCACTCGCCCAGCTTGAGGCTCAGGAACTCTGTCTCTCTATTTTCCTTGGCAGCTAAGGGTTTGTAGTTCTTTCCATAGCAGTTGTGGGGTTTTTTAAGATGCTTAAGAAATTAAAGATGGATAAGTCCTTCCAGTCATCTACATTCCCATGTAAACCTCCAAACGGTTCATGAGTGACTGCTTTGTTTAAATGCTGGGTTTTTCTTGTTTATTTAAATGAAGTTGATATCCTTTATTGATGAGGGTGATGTGTGGGGTGACAGCACAAGATTTGTAATGATTTCCAGAACAAACTTGCATGTTTGTAAGGAGTTGACATTCCAAGCAATGGTTGAAGAGTTGTATTTGGCAAACTTAATTGCATTTGAAATGAATTTGGGCTTGAACTGGGGAGATACTGCTTTCTGTTTAAAACAAAACTGTTCTCCAGGATGAGAAGAAGATTTCAGTGACATGTTTGTATTCAGTAGGCTCAAGGCACTTTTCACAAACTTCAGAACCATTCAGCATCACAAGTTGTTTTCTCCAGGAAATCTTTCCTGCGCCGCATCCTCAGCCCACACAAGCCTTGATGTGGGAATTGCTGCTATCAGCTGCCTGCAGTGTTCTGCTCCTGGCTTATCTGCTTCTGACACAGAAAGGACACTGACAACTGCTAATCAACCTCCAGCACACAGATCTCCCCAAAACATCAACAGCATCTGCACTGCTCCCTCTTCTTTATTCCCTTCTCCTCTCATTTGTATGTGGGGGGGGGGGAGCATCCTTTGCTGTCTGCAATCTCCCTGAGCTTAAAAATTGGAGCACAGTTAGTTATGATTACTGAGTTGTTGCACTAACAATTAGCTAAACCTTAATTTGAAGCACAGAGCCATTTGAATTTGGAGTTTTATGTTATCCAGCTAGTCTTTAAGGTTAAGGCCAGCTCTCCCTCTGGCCCCAGTAAAACCAGTGTTTGTACTGTGCTGCTGGGTGGTGTTGCCTTGCTTCCAACCCCTTTGCTTTAGGGCATCTGCTGCAAATCCTCTTCTGCTGGAGCTCCAGCCTGGTTGATGGCTGCTTGATGTTATCTCTGGGTCACTTTCCTTTTTGGTGCCCCACAGAACCCAGTCAGCACGACCACAGGTACCAAGGGGCTTGTGTGACAAACTGCAGCTCCTTAGCAAAGGATAAGGGGAAAGATGCTCTAGTGACCCCTACATCATCTGCAGGAGGACAATTTGGGATTTGGTCCATCACCCACACAGGTATCTTGAGCTGGAGTTGACCAGTTCTCTGACCCTGGTATTTCCTGGATTATTTTGCAAAAAATCCTGCACAAAAACCCTCAGTTTTTCTTTCAGTATTTCTGTCACCACTCCTATTTCTCCTGCTGCTCTGCCTGCCTTTGCTGGGACCTTAATACCCCAGCTGTCATCAGTGTGCCAAAACGTGGCAGGAATAGCAAATGTTTCTGCAGGAGAGTGGAGGCAGGAGAAGACTCAAGGTGTTGAGGGTTGGAGACACCTCGGGAGGGTTTGGCTGATGAACTTAAATGTGTTTGGTGTTTATGTGATTTTACTGAAAAATCATGTAATAAGTGCAAGGTAAACCTCCAGCTCTAAATTCTGTGCAATTTTTCTGTCTTTAAAGGAGGAAAAGGGTTCTGAAGAGGCAGGTGCTGCTGGTGGTTCCAGGGTGTACAGCTCCCATCACTGGTAGTGCAGCACTGGTCCAGTGTGGCTTGGGTGATGTTCAGCCCTGTGGTGAGGGCAAGGCAATGACTCCTGCCTTCTCCTGTGGGTCTTGTATGATTGGTCCATGTGAATTTCCCAACAGCTCCTTGTGGCTAATGGAAAAGCCAGAGTGTGTTTGTGGAGAGGTTCAGCCTGGCCGTGTCAGGCCCTCCCGTGTCCTGTTATTTAATGTGAGTGAACAAGGTCAAAGATAAAACAACCACGCCCTCCCCCTTTCACAATTCTTCTGCTTTAATTTTTTAAGAGCCAGACATGTGTGAGATCAGGCAAAGGTTAAATTGTCAGGCTCTCTTAGCTGAGGAGAGATTTGACTCCTAGCCTGAGGCAGGGGTATCTAACCTGAGCTGTTACACTGCTTGTTAGATCCTGTTTTTCATAGCCAAAACATATGAACAGCATAACCCCACTATTCCTGCTGGCTGTGAGGGGTCTTGGTTTTAGTCAGTCTGTGTAAACCTGGTCTAACACACCCTGGTAACATGTTACCCAGATCTCTTCCAACTGCAGGCTGCCAAAAACTGGCTGGCATTGCACTGTGATTGGCTTATACCAGGAAAAGAGTCTTGTTTCTCTGCATCCAGTATCTGGTGAGTGGGGACTGGGGATTATTAGATGTATTTTCAGATTCATGCTGCTGCAGATGAACAAGGCTTGTGTTTCTCATGTGTGTACACAGGGCACAGAGTCAGCTTGTGACATGGCTGTGAGTGCTGGCTGATTTTCGTCAGGGAACTGAGAACATTTAACTCCCATTATGTAAGTTCACCCTCACTGAAATTTATAGAAGTACACCCTGGAGGTGTGCTGCTGAAAGCACCTCAGGTGCTTGAGGGTGCTGAGAGGGAACCTGTAACTTGACAGCATCAGATTTTGCTGGTGCTGACAAGCCTTTATGTGGGTGTTTTTTTTGCAGAGAAAATGCAGTTGCAGCGCAGTAAACTGCATTGCAGCTGCAGTGGGGGCCTGTCCACACAGACCATCTGGCAGAGCCAACTGAATGGCTGAGCCTGCAGGCTCGGGGTCCTGTGACACACGGAGGGAAGCCATGCATGAACAAAGCCCTGCTCGTGTCATCAGCAGGAACAGTGCTTAAATACAAGGATTTTACAGAGACAGTCATTTCTGTGAAATCTCTTGTAGTTAGTTCTCCCTGCTGAGGAAGGCAGAGCTCGCCTCTACCACAGGCTGGATTTCTCTTGGCCCAGCAGTGATGTTACCATACTCCATTTTCAGGTTCCTCATCTCACGGTGAAGGTAGTGGTTTCTTCAGCCCATCCTTCAGCTTCCCTGAACATAGAGTAGATTTGTAACCAAAGAGGAAAAATTGCAAAAGTCCAGCAATGGTGCATCAGTCTCAAATATTCTACAGATGTGGGGTGGGTTTTTTTCTGCCTAGTTTTTCTAGGCATCCCTCTCTAACTAATTTATTCATAAAATAAATATTTTGGCTTAATCAGCTCTCAACTTCTGTTACAGAATAGCTCCAAGCTTCTTTAAAAGGACAGCAGTCCCATTTTGGTTATGAGTGCTGCAGTGCAAGTGTGCACAGTGGTACAGGCACAGCAGGTCAGGGTGAAAGCCCACCCCTGTTTCAGCTGAGACTGAGACATTGATAGGGACCTTCTGGGTTATTCACTGCATTCTGAGTGCCAAATTAAAATATCTGCAAGCCCACCAGAATCAGAATTTAAGGAATTAAACATATCAGTATTTAAAGTGGATTTTAGAAGAATGTGTATCTGGTCTATACTGGCTTCAGTGATAGGTTGGGTAGCACTTTAAGCAAACTGTTCCAGTGGAAGTTGTCCCTGCCCATGACAGGGGGGCTGGAGCAAGATGGTTTTTAAAGGTCCCTTCCATCCCAACCAGCCTGTGGTTCTCTGACCTTTCTTTCCCTGACATGGACTGTTTATTTCTCCAGTGTCTGTATGACACATGCCCCTGCAGACAAAAAACAATCTCTGCTTTCACACTGGGATTCAGATAAACAAAGGCATCATCAGCGGCCCCCAGAGAGGCTGGGCTGTAATTGAGGTTATTAGCTTTGCTATTTTTCAGAGCCCAGAGCAGGCTGGCAAGAAGCCAACCCTTCCCTGTGCCGGCAGCATCTCCGCTGCTCCTGCAAGCACTGCGTTCCTCACCTCCCGCATCCTCCCCAGCCCCTGCTGCCTCTGCTCTCTCTTCCCTGTACTGCCAATCCCCTGCTCACCAGGGAGCTTTTTAAATGGCAGCATGTCTGGCTAAAAATAAAACGAAATTTTAATGATTGCAAAATATCCCCCTTTCCACCCAATTGCCCTCTGGAGGAAGGGCAGGGCTGGGAAGTCAGGGAATGTCCAAGAGTTGATGCAGGGCTTGATGGCTCTCACCTGCTTGACTGAGGTGGTAGGGAGGAGTAAAAAAATAGAAAAATATTTTATTAAACCATTTTTAAAATTTATTTTATTGTCTTACATGTGTTGTGGATGGGAAAAAGTGGCTGGGAATCATTTGTTTGATGTGGTGTTGGTGCACACAGGCTCATGGCTCTGTTCATCCTGTGATGTAACTGATACCTGAACACAGAATGCGTTTTGGGCTCTCACCAGCACCTCCCAGTCTGCCCAAGTTGGGCACTCTGGGAGAGCCAGACTGGCAGAAACTCCTGAGCACTGAGTCAGACCCTCATGGTGGAGTCCCACTGGCATCCCTGGACCTTGTGCCTGGTTTTCAGAGAGAGTTCAGTGCTGCAGTAGCCAGCAGAGTCTGCTCAGTCTAGGTTGAATCTGTCACTTTCCCCCAGTTTTTCCCACGGGAAAACATGGTGTTATAACACTTGGTGTTTGTGTTCACTTATCCAGAGTGCTGAACCACCATGTGGCTTCCTCCACCTCCCTGAGGCTGCTGGGCTCTAACACCTCCCTGCCTCTCTTCTGGCAGTACTTTGTACTTGTAACCTATTTAAGAAATTATATGGAGACATTGGATTAACCTGCAAATCAATAATAAGGCACCGTGTCCTACCAGGATGGGACTGGGAGGGAAAACATCCAGGGGTGTCACTGTCCATAGGGTTTGCTGTGGGAAGAAGCTTTCCCTGTGGGCAGAGCAGTGTGATGACTTTCCTCACGTGAAATCCTCCTCTGGGGATTTGCAAACTCCAACTCTTTCTGCTCAGAGTTGATGAAAGCCTTTCCATGCCTGTATATCCTTGCTCAGATGGGCATAGAGAGGCTCAGAGCTGGAGCCTCAGAGCTGCTGCAGTCCCATAGCCAGGGTGGGGCAGGCAGGGGTGAACTGCAGTGAGTCACCCCAAGGACAGAACTGTCACACAGCACCTCCTGTGCCGCCTGCTGGGGAAGTCAGAGGGAATCCCGGGGGTGATCCAGCCTCCCTGGCTGCTCCTCTGCCAGGTACACCCTGGCAAGTTCCCAAGGGTGCAGCTCAGCCCTGTGGGGGACAACAATCACACCACCCTGCTGGGATTCCCCTTTCCTACACAAAAACCTCATCACAGTCACATTTTCGTCCTATGTTTGCTCAGTCAGAAAAGATAAAGGCACTTGTTATTTTTATGTGGCTTTAGAGATGAACGTGACATTTCTGACTGAGTTAATTTGATGAGGGAAACAAGGTATTGGCATCTAAAAATTAGTGATGGGTGCTTTACAAATGTCTGGATACCCAAAAATAGCTGCAGAAGACAGCGCTGCTGGTACATTTCAAGCACAAGAACAAGCAGTGAAAGCATTCCCAGAACTGCTCGAGGGAATAACAGACTTTTCATTTAAGGCTGTATCATTTAATTGGATAATCTGATTAAATATATAGGTTATGTGAGGACCTGATGCTATCCCCTTTAGGAACTGCTGCATATAGACAGAAATAAAATAACCATTGCATGTGAGGCAGAGCTACAATAAATTCTATTTTTGATGCAATTGCTCTGGAGAAATTGATGGCAGATGCATCACACTGCTATTTGGTTAGAAGGGCTGTTTTCTCCCAGATGATTCAGTTTATGAACTGTAGTGAATTAGTTTTTACCAAAATAACTAAGTCAGAGCCATTGATGCTGAGCATTATGTTTGAATTTCCACGTTTTATTTATCCTGTGCTTGATTTACATATGTTTATATAAAAATGCCCAATGCAGGTGCTCCTGCCATGGCTGTGCTGCACGAATGGGTGTCAGTGAGAGGTGCTGGAGCTGCTCTTAGATCCCTGTGGTTTTGGGTTTGGTAGCAGTCACACCGGTCCTGTGAGCTGAGTAAGCTGAATATATTTAACTCAGCTTTTCCTGTGTCTGAGCAGGGGATTTGTCATAGCCTGTGGCTGGCTGTTTATTAGCATAACTTAATGGCTGGCTATAAATAGAAGTGAAGGGAGGTGCAGACAGAGACTTGCCTCACTAACCTGTCTCTTGGGCCCTTGCCTGTGCTCTTCCTTTTTTCTAGGTTGGTTGTTTTTTTTTTTCCCCTTTTCCACAGTGATAAATTGTTAAAATGCAATTACAATGTTAATTTGTTGTGCTAATGTGCTGCAGCAGGAAGCCAAAGGGAGCTGCTCTGGCAAACCGGAGAGGCAGTCAGCTCCCATTAACCATCCAGGCTGCCGGGGGAGTCCTGTGCCACGGGAAAAACGGGAAACACAATCAGCATCTTATCAAGGCTGACACCAAAAGTGATGCAATCAGGTTCAAGTGTCCCAGAAGGACCAGGGCACTGAATGAAGATAAAGCCACTCAGCCTTTTCTTGCTCCGGCAGGGCCATTGGGAAGGGAAGGATGTCATTAACCAAGCAATAAATCTCACTCCTGAGGCTTCCAGTTTTGGTTTTCTCCCCTGCAGCTCCCTGGTGATGTGAGGAAGGAGGTGGCACCCAGGACCCCCTTGGCCCTGTGTGGGGGTTCTCCCCAGGCACCTCTGTTGGCCCAGAGGGAATCCTAGGGGGGCAGTTCAGGGGTTCCTGGGCTCCAGCACAGCCTCTTGTCCTTCCCTCAAGTCCACCCCTTTTTTCTGCTTCTGCTGTGTTGTCAAGGGCTTCTGTCCCCCCTTACTGTGCTTTCATGGCTCTCCCCTGCCCCAGTAGCACTTGGAAGCTGTCCTGACCTCCAAACTGTATCCCAGTGTCCCTTAACACTTTGTTTTTAAGAGACAGCATGTTTTTCTTCTCCTCCCCTTTTATTTGACAGTCCAGGTTCTGTCCCGAGGCAGTAGTGTTGTCTTTTCTGCTCTTGAAACTGGAAGGATTTCTCCTGCAGAGAAAAATGGGCAAAGAACCTTCAGGTGAAGAGCCCAAATTCTGAATTAAGATCTGAAATGTTATCCTTGGCTTGATCCAGCTGCTGCTGTTCTCCTTCTAGGGCCTAAACTACTCTGTGGGTGCTTTAGTGCTCTCAGCACATGAAGATGATGTCTATACCAGGGTGCTGGTAAGGAATCCTCACATTTTTCCCTTTGCCTAATGTCTATTCCATTCCATCTCTCCCTCCTTATGAATGTTTACAAAGTACAACCTGCTCCAGCAGCACTCCTTAGAATTTATTGAAAGGCAAAACACAGCCTTAATCAAATATTTTTCGGTAAGGACTTACACAAATAAGTAAAGCAGTCTCCAAACCAGACAATTTACTGGTAACAGAAAAATCTCCTTTTATTGCTGTAGCTGGCTTTTCAAGGAATTAAAACTCATTAGCCTCTCCCATTTAGAAAAAAAAAAAAAAGCTTTTAAACATCAATTTAGAATCCATTTACAGGTTCTCTCAAGGCCCTGTATTGCCACTTGGATCCAGGGTTATGTCTCCCTAATAAAATGCTGGGAATTGTGGAAAAACAGTAAGGGAACTGGAACTTCTGAAATATTTTCTTTTCCTTTTTTTTTTAACTAAAATATATGTTCAGATGCTAAATGACCATTAAAAAAAAACAAACCTACAAACAAACAACAAAAAAAAAATTCCCAAAACCAAACAGAAAACCACCTCCACAAACATTTCTAAACAGGAGAGAATTAGAAATTCACTGCCAAAATATGCAAATGATGCGAAGTTCAAAGAGGGCAAATGGCACATTCCTGTTTAACATAGCCCTGGCCTGGCACAGTGCTCAGTGCTTGCAGAGAGGATTGATGAAAGATATTGGCATTAAAATTAATGTTATCAAGCTAAAGGATATTTGCTTTTCAAAAACTGCTCACTAAAGGATAAATGTAGAGTTATGTTAACATTTTTCAACTTGATGCCTGATTTTTGAGTGGTCCAACTCCTCCAGTCTGCAGTTAAAGCCAAGAGGTTTGGATTTGGAAGATACCAGAGGGTGAAGAACATTAAAGTCCTTTAGAAAATCAGAAGATCCTGCCTGTTTCAAGCTGACTACACAGCCAAGCACTCTGCTTCGAAGGTAGGATGGGATTGACACTGCCCTGTCCTCCTGAATCGTTGGGCAGATATATTTATCAGTGCTTGAAAAATCTGGTTGCTCTATTGGCCATGAAAAATGGCCTGTGGGGAAACACAAACTCATCACTGAGAGCAGTGTGTGCCTCTGTGCAATGAATGAAGCTCGTGGCCACAGAGTGAACAGCAGAAATGGATGGCAGTGCTGCTCTTTATTCCCTCCTTTCTGTGTGTGATGTGTGTGGAAACCTCGCCATGGAAGAATACAGGGCATGGGGAAACTTTCCAGGGCAGAGAGATCAAATCAGGTAAAAATCTACACTGGATATTTAAATGTGGCAGGAAGTGTTTAAAAAATATTAGTAAGGACCATCTGCCAAAGTAGTGTTTGCTCCTCTGAAAGCAGCCTGGAGAGAAGAGCTCTGTAAATAACTCAATGTATTCCTGATTTACAGAGGTCACACCTTGAGATAGAACAGACACATGGAGCTTTCTCCTTGTTGCACCTCACATTGATGCCTTGGGTCCTGCTCCCTCTGTTCTCATCATCACATTAATGAGCTTATGCTGCTCCCCTGGGTTCTCTCACAGTGTCCAAAGGCACCTCACACACCAGAGCTAAAGACCAGGAGCTTGCACTACCCATCCCCAAGGTAAACTTAATGAAATTAATGACTGCTAACACAGTGTTGGTGTTTTCCTACAGACTGAGGGGTTCACAGCCTGACCCATAGCCCATTCCAGTGCTCACCCCCCTCAGTGTAAAGCTCTTCCTCATGCTGAGGTGAAATTCCTTGGATTTTGGCCATTGCTCCTCATCCTGTCACTGGGCACCCCCAAAGTCTGGTACCATCCTCTGACATCCCTTGGAGATATTTGTATTGATTGATGAGATCTCCTCTCATTCTTCTCTTCTCCAGACTGAACAGGCCCAGCTCCTGCAGGCTGCCCTCAAAAGGAAAATGCTCCAGACCCCAAATGAACTTTTTGACTTTCCAGGGGACCTCTCTAGTAGCTCTTTCTTGTTCTAAGGAGCCCAAAACTGGACACGGCACTCCAGATATATCCTTTCATATGCCTCTTTGCCATAAAATCCTGTTTAATGGTAGTATATCAGCACTGACAATTATTTTTAAGGGGTATTTCTCATTTTATGTAGAGTTAAACACTTTGCCATGCTTGCCAAGAGAGACAGATTGTTAAAGGCCAGAGGAACCCTCTCTCTTTCTTGGCATTCCAAAGACCCACACAGCTGGAGTGAATTTTAATATTCTTGTCTCTGATTAAAAAAAAAATTAAGCCAATTTTAGGTAAAAAAAAAAAAAAAAAGAAAAAGGAGTCAGGATTTTCCACTAAGCCTAGCTCCTGCCTGCCCTTTAAAATGTTATAAATAGAAAAACATCATCAACAAACTCCTTCACTGTGCAAGAGCCTAATTTCTTCCTGTCCGCTGGGATCTGGTGTGTTTTTCAGAGTCTGTCATTAATTGTGCTGTATTGTGAGCATTTTCTGCTTCACTAGTTAGTCAGATAGGCAGCAAATGGAGTCAGCTCTAGGTCAGAGAACACAAAAAGCCAACTCCTGCTGCCTCCCCATCAGGTAGGGATATTGAATCGGGCTCCACATAATTGAAAACATTAGCAGGATGGACAATAAGCCAATTCTTAAACACACAAGCCTGGAACATAACAAAGAGACAAGGCCTGAAACTCCCAACGAGCCTGATCTGTCTGCCCATGAAAGCAAAAGAATATCCTCCACCTCTTGCAATGGGATCAGAGTAGGGTGCCTGGAAAGAAATACCAAGGGCCTGGTGATCTAAAGGTAAAGACCAGAATATTTAACTTCCCCAAAAGACATGAACAAATGTAGGCTTAGCATTGTCATT
This sequence comes from Erpornis zantholeuca, assembly GCA_013400515.1. Classification (NCBI taxonomy): domain Eukaryota; kingdom Metazoa; phylum Chordata; class Aves; order Passeriformes; family Timaliidae; genus Erpornis; species Erpornis zantholeuca. Next base: position 690,044 of record VZTN01019209.1, on the reverse strand, counting down.
TTTTAACAGCCATGCTCAGACATAGAAACAGATATGGGGTGTTTTGCCACATTTTTAAAAGAGGATGAATAAAACCTTTTTCTGTCTATGAATAAATAGGCACATCTTCCTTGCCCAGAGCCTCTCCTTCCCTAATTTCTTGTCTAGAAGTTGCCTTTAGCCACTTTCCAACAAAGAAGGGAGTTCTGAAAACAGGAAATGTCCCTCTGTTCCATGGTGTGCATTTTCCTGGACATCAATTCTTGTTTAAATGAAATCTGGACCTCCAGCTTTCCCAAATACTGTGGTGTTTTCACCTTGACTAAAAGCAGAGAAGCTGAGGGATATCACCTGGCACTGCAGACATGGTACTCACCATGCTTGCTGACTGGGGCTTCAACCCAAAAAGAGCCACACTTGAGAATCAGACATTGGCCACTGAACGATGGACAGCTCTTAGCCAGCCTCCCTCTTCTCCAGCTGAGGAGCTACCACTACAGGTATCTATAAAAAGGCTGATCCTTTTTCCCCTGGACAGCCTATAGCTAAATGCTGAACAGGGGCTCTGCAGCAGGGAATTGCAGATCCCAGCTGATGTCTCTGCTGGGTTCAGGCACAATTTGCAGTAGCTGAGTGAGTCCCTGCATGGGGCACAGCAGGTCCCCTGTGCCAGGGGCTGTTTGGATGGCTGCAGGCAGTAATCTCCCTGGGTGAGCACACAAATATTCCCATGCAGGATGTGTATGGCATAAACTTTCCATACTTGTGACCTCCCTTTTCTTAGCTTGCTTTTTTTGGTTTCATTGTCTGAGTCAGTGGCAATGGAGTGCACCTTGGCCACGGGGGTGTGCAGGAGGAGAGGTTACAGTGCCTTAAAATGCTCTGCTTTTTATTTACAGCGTAATGCAACCAGAGGGGGAAAGCAGAGGCTCCAACTCCCATGGGAAATGGTGCCCTTGGGGATGGGCTGCTCTCTATGGAGCATTTCAAATGCCTACTAAGGCTCACCTCTGATGCTAAAATGTGGGGAAGGGAGAGAGACATCACCACATCTTCTTGTGCAGGCAGTTTTTTTCCAGGACAATTATCATATTGCTTCCTATCAAAGAGCAATTTGCATGATATGCTGTAATAGGAAGCCTCCAGGCCTGGTCCCCACTGTGGATGCTGTGACAGCAGCAGCCTAGACATGCATTTTAATCAGAGTTCATTGCATGTGCTGTCTTCCAGGTGTCTTTTTGTACAAGAGACATGAAAGAACAGTCGTGGCTATGCAAACTATGTAAGGAAAGAAACTGTACAAACACACACGTGATGGAGCTTTCCTTATCAGGTGAGCAGCACTGGCAGCCACATCCTCTGGGACCTGTGAGATCGGGGAATGGCAGGGATGATGATGTGAACTGAGCAGAGGAGATAAGGCAAGGAATAATTCCCCATTGCCTCATGCTGTTTCAGGCCTCCTATCTACACAATCACAGCCCCTCGCTCCATGTAGGCTTGAGCGTTTGGCACTCGGTCCAACAATACCCACCCAGCCTATCTGCACAACAAAATGTTCAAAATCCAGAGCTCTGAGTCTGCCCAGCTCAACCCTTCTGAAAGGTGTGAGTCAGTGCTGGCTGATCCTCTGTGGTAGGCCCCCAAAGAGCAAAGTGATTTCCTGAGCAAAGGGGCAGCTGCAGTAAGGGTGGAGGGAGGGATGTTGGTGAGTGGATGTACCTCCAGCATCTGCCCAGGAACCTGCAGAAATCGCCCTGGAGAGAATCTGAGGGCATAAAACCTGAACCAAATCACATCCTGCTGTAACTCCATGGGGAAAAAAAATAATAATCTACTGTAGCCACAGTATTCTCTATATAACAGTTGAATCTATGTCAGGACCAAGGCTGTCAGGGCTCAAGGAGGGCTTGGACACTGCTCTCAGGCACAGGGTGAGATCCTTAGGGGTGCCCTGTGCAGGGACTGGACTTGTACTCAATCCTTGTGAGCCCCTACCAGCTCAGAAGATTCATGATTCTACGTAGAAGGCATATGTGTACATTTCCCCACCTCCACATTTGAAGACAATTCATTTTATTGCATCTCAGGAAACAAACTTGCCTCTTTCACAAGGCAGTACTCTGCCGAGGGGGGTGTGCCCATTCAGAAATTCCTCTTTACTACCTCGGGCATTGTTTTTTTTTATTTTGCTGGTGCAATCCCATGTCAGAGGCATCGTGCAGCAGCTCTGCAGCCCCACCATGGGCATGGGAAAATGCTCCAGTTGAACAAATTCCAGTGTCAAATTCCAGCCCAGTGAGAAGCCCTCACCTGGATGAATGTGCCCAATTGACAGATATGTTTTGGCCATTACTTTTTGCTGCTGAAGAGAGAAGAATTAATTTCCAGTGTATATCTGGAGTTGAAATTCAAATATATTTTCAGTGTATCTCTAATTTTCTGTATGTAATTGGTCCTGCTGTCTCAGCTTGAGAATAGCTTTTAGTATTTTGAGATGAAAAATTATCTTCTAAATATTTTTGGTAGAATTTGACATTCTATCACGCTTAGAGGCTGATTTTGGTGATATCTTTGGTGACAGCACAGCACTGCTGTCTCAACTGGGAAAGGTGCTTGCCTGAGCTGGCACAGTCACAGAATCACAGCGTGGTTTGGGTTGGGAAGGCCCTTGGAGACCATCCCGTGCTCATGGCACACCTGGCTGGGCACGGGCAAAGTGCAGGGGGCTGTGAACGCCGAGCTGACGAAATCTGTGTGAGTTGTTAAACGTTTGAACAGCAAAACCCATTTTAGCTTTTTATTTTCTTCGGAATGGCTCTGGGGAGCACTTCAGAGGTGTGTCCCAGCTCCTGAGAGCAGACGGCTCGGGGGGAGGAGGGGGAAGCACGGCTCTTGTGCAGGTAAGGGCTTGAATGCCATCAGTGACGCCAGCAGAAATCCCTGGGATGCAGGGATGGAAAGGGGGGTGGGAACCTCTGGAATTAGCTTCTTGGGATGCTGCTGTAGAGCCACACGGGTTGTGAGCATCAGCAAACCAGGAAAAGAGCTGTTTGCAAGCAGCACAGAAACACGGGTCACCTTCACCGAGTCCCACAGCAGGGATGAAGGAGGCAGTTCACAAGGCTCAAAGAATCGTGAAAGAAATTACTTGCAGGCTTTGCAACACTTTCGGAAAGGTGAAAATGAATCTGCCTCGCCCCGGCCGTGTGCTGTGAGCCGACACCTTTAACAAGGTGCTTTTACTGCTGCAGTTGCTGCAGCTGAGGCCCCAGTGCAGCCCCCAGTGTGTGATCTGCGCTCAGGTCCATGGGGGACAGCAGTTGACACCTTAGAGGAATGAAACAGCTCTGCAGGGACTGCTGGCAGGGCAGGGAGCCTTGCGCTTTTACAGGCGATGTAAATCTGGTGACGGCCGTGGTCAGAAGTGAGAAGAGGATCCCTGCCTTGTTTCCAGTGGCAGGTTTCACCTCGGGGGCAGTACACCCTCCTTCCACCCTCGGCATGTCCCGGAGGAGCTCCTGTGTGCTCCTCAGGCAGGGCTTGGGGGCTGACAAAAGCCGAGCCCTCAACCCACAGGCAAATCTGTCCTGGGACTCAAGTGAGTGGAAAAGGCTGAATTTCCCCTCCTGAGTGGAGGACAAGGCAGAAATATCCCTTCTGTCGCTACAGATGTGTTTAGTCTGGCCCCATGTCAGGGCATTCCTGCAGAGACCTCCCCTCCCTGGAAATGTCCAAGGCCAGGTCGGACAGGCTTTGGAGCATCCTGGCCTAGTGGAAGGTGTCCCTGCCCATGGCAGGGAGGTGAAATGGTTTTAAAGTTCCTTCCAACCCAAAACCTTCTGTGATTCTATGAAAACAATATTTTCTGTGCTGTCACTAATACTTGGATCCCTGCAAGGTTCTGTGTGCTGGCAAAATGGCATTGGTACTACCTGAAAATCAAAGGAAACTATCCCATAGTGACGATAAACTTGGGGAAAAAAAGAGAGAGAGAGAGATACAGAGTTTAATCATAAAGTAAAACTTTAATTCTTATAATGCCCTAAATGAGACACAGGAAGGGCAAATATTTGTTCTGCTGCTGACCTTCTCAGGCAAATAGCATGTGAGGCTCTGTGGGGCTGGAGGCATCGTGCTGATGGGAAGTGAGAAATCACCAAAAGCCAGAGTGGGCTGCTGAGGACCAGCTGATTGCTCAGGGGAGCCAAATTCCAGCGCAGTGAGAAGCCCTTACCTGGATGAATGTGCCCAAATAACAGATATATTTTTGCCATTACTTTTTGCTGCTGAAGAGAGAATAATTGATTTCCAGTGTATATCTGGAGTTGAAATTCAAATATATTTTCAGCATATCTCTAATTTTCTGCATGTAATTGGTCCTGCTGTCTCAGCTTGAGAACAGGTTTTAGTATTTTGAGCTGAAAATTGATCTTCTAAAAATTTTTGGTAGAATTTGCCATTCTATCATGCTTAGAAGCTGATTCTGGTGATGTCTGTGCCTCCAAGGGCACAGCACTGCTGTCTCAACTGGGAAAGGTGCTTGCCTGAGCTGGCACAGTCACAGAATCACAGCGTGGTTTGGGTTGGGAAGGACCTTGGAGCCCACCTCATTCCAACCCCCTGCCATGGACAGGGACACCTTCCACCAGACCAGGTTGCTCCAACCTGGCCTTGGGCACTGCCAGGGACAGAATATCCAATCAGCCACTTACTTTCAGCTCCAAAACGTGATTTTTTTTACTCCTACCTGGAGTGTGTGGCTTAGCAGCTAACACCAGCCAGCNCAATCAGCCACTTACTTTCAGCTCAAAAAAGTGGTTTTTTTGCTCCTACCTGCAGTTAACACCAGCCAGGAAAGCAGTGGTGGTTCTGCTCTCTGCCCAGCCTGGAGGACAGGACAGGTTTAAGATCTAAAGGGAAAAACTACCGAGACGATGAGCTACAAAATTAACACCTGGCTGATGGGTTAGCAGGGGGTGGGTGTGCTACTCGTGGCTCCAGGTCTCCTCCCTCACAACCCTCCTCTTCCCGAGAACACCCCTTCCCTGAGCCCTGTCTGTACTGGGGCAGCTGATCACCTCGGTAATGATGCCGTTTGTGACTAATCTTCCAGGATTAAAAATGAACTGTAGCTGCTGCGGCTTCCACCTTTGCCGCATAGCAACGAGAGCAGAAAGTCAATTAATTACCTTCTCGCTGGAATCCGGGGGCCCTTTCGTCCTCGGCTCAGCCGAGTGTGTAATGGAAAAGGGATAGAGGCAGGCTGCAGCTGGCCAGCTGGGAATTGCATGACAAAGTGAAAGATGAGCTCTGGGAAAAGGAGGAGAGAGGAGGGTGCTGGGGGGAAACCCTCATCCTACAGGTTCATTAAAAAAAAGTAAGATGCTACTGATTACACAATTATTGACTTATTTCCCTGCTTTCAGCCCTGATGATGGGTCTGCAGACACCCTGTCTTGTTGCAGGGCACTACCTGAGCTTCTGGAGACATGGGATTATCTGCTCTGGCTTCCTCCCTGCTTCAGAACTGGGCTTTCAAGAAGTTTATTTGGGCAATGGTCCCCTTTTGGCTGCTGTTTCTTTGGGTCATGGTCCCTTTTGGGCTGCTGTAGCCTCTTGCATTGGCCCAGAGTGTTTTCCACCCAGCAGCTGTTTGGTTGCTGTGAGAGCTGGTTTTGAGTGTGGCTGTCTCACTGTTCTTTCTGGTGGTTTTCTGTGGCGAAGGTTAATGGGAAAATCATTCTAAAGATTGAATTTCCTCAGAAAGATTTGACTGATGGGTACAAAAAAACTGAGAAGCCATGGGTGGTGAGCTGAACAGATATGGGGTTTGACTCAGCAGGAGGATGTGCTGCTTTTAGCAGCTTCTCTGGAGATGGGGGCTTGTAAGGTCGCCCTCAACCTTCCCAGATAGAGCTCTGTGCCCTGCTCTGAGGGAAACTGGAAAAGTGAAGGAAGATAAGGACTCTTTTAATGCCCATTTATCAGATCTGACAGCTTCGGAGCCCTCGGTAATTATCTGTTAATGAGAGCAAATAAATGTTACCTCTCGCCCCTCTAGTTCAGCAGTGTCACTGAGGTCACCTCGCAGGGGCTGGGAGAGGGGACATCAGGGCTGGCACTTCCTGGGACAGGAAAGGAGGGACAGTGGAAGGGAGGAGCATGAATTGGGATGGGCAGGGGCCTCCAGCACATGAATTGGGATGGGCAGGGGCCTCCAGCACGGCTGGTGGTGGAGCCACGATGTGAGGAGGGGCTCCCTGTGCAGGGCTCTGTGCAGTGACAGCCAGAGAGGTGATAGAGGGAACATCAGGGAGAAATTTCACATCAGGTGACCAGAAAGGCATCCTGGTTTGTAGAAAGAATCAAACCTAGAGAGTCCAAGGAATGTGAGACCCTCTAGTTTAACTTTCCCTCCAGGCATTTCTGTCCTGTTATCTGTTGGGATGTGAGCTGAACCAGGCTCCAGTGGTTTATCTACAGTGACAGAGCTACAGCGACTGAAATTGAACAAGGAAGTTTAATCTCTGCTTTCCTGCACAAATTGGAAATTTGGAATCCCACGTTGCCCTTTCCCCAGCAGAGGTTTGTGCCATGTACAGAAGTTTTTGGCAGAACCAAGTGTCCAGCTTTAACAGCCAAAGGCCTTTGATGTGGCAGGAAGGATGTCAGCTCCTCCTGGAAACACTCCCAGTTTGGGGAGTTCAATGACATTTGCAAGCCTTAGGAAACAAGTCTTGAGGATCTTCGACCTGATGTAACCACCAAATGTTTATTTAATAGCTAGTCCTAAGATGAGGTGTTTTAGTACTGGAAGAGAGCTCCTGAATCACAGTGCTGCTCTTGGACAGCACAGCCCTCTCCTTTCCCAGACTTGCAGTCTCCTCTCACTCAGTTTTCTAACGTGGAGAAGTAGTAACTTTAAGCCTCATTATTAATTTACCTCATCTGCAGTTTACATGTGTGCAGGGGGAGGTAATCACAGAGCTGCCTTCCCTGCTGTTCTCTTCCTGAGGTTTTATACTCTCCAAATTTCTTTTTGTCATAAATCAAATTAACTAAATTGCTTAAGAAGTACTGTTCTATTAAAAGCACATAGTGTTGTGATGCCAAAATGTTTATTATGAGAACTGTGTTTTTAATAGTAATACTTTGAGATTACTGGCTGCTAAGTTCAGAGTTTCAAAGTTTAAAGACTGCTTAACACTCCCCTGTGAAATAAATATTCTGGTATGCATTTACAGAGGACTACAACAAGGTACAACTGGACGAAAATATATAAATATGACTAAAATACTGGTTATTTTGTTTGCTGAAGATCCTTGGATCCTTACACAAAGCTGTAGAGGTACCTGAAGTCTTCATAGTCCTGAGTGGGCTTGGGAAGCTCCCAAAAAGGCACAAAGAGCGAGCCCAGCTGGTGCATTCATGGACTCTTTCATGGGATGCAGTGATGCACTTCAGGAACCAGCTTGAACCCTTTATCAGGAGCTGTCCCAGGAGGGAAAGTGGTGTGGGGGAACAGCAAACCAGCACAGCAAGGCTGCCCAGAGTTTGGGTTTCCTTCCTGCTGGAAAAGCAGCAGCAGCAGGGGAGGGTAAAGGCCCCTCCACAACCTTCAGTGTGTCCCAAAGGGATGCACTGAGCTGGGCTCCTGGGGTGCTCAGTGGAGAGGTGGTGAGGGTACCACAAGCTCCTCTGAGCCTCAGGCAGCCACCCTGTGCTGCTGCCCTCAGCTCACTGCAAGGATGGAGGGAGTGGGCAGGAACGCTGCTTGAGTGCCCAGAAAGTATTTATTTGCAAATATTTTTTAATCTAATTTGCCCTCCTCTCTTAATTCAAAGTCTTAAGCTAAATTAATGGGAAGGCACAGAATCTGTCCCTGTAACACCCATGAATCAGAGACCTTTGGGCTCCCGGCAGCTGCAGAGCAGACCCTGGGTGAGACCTACCTTGCCTGCACCTTGCCTAGTCCTGGGTCCATTTCTGCCTCTTATGGAGCAGAGCAACCCCCAGGAAAATGACCAAAATCCCGGTGGGAGGTTTGCTGCAGTGGTAACAGGTGAGCTCTTCATTTTGCTGAGATATTTGCTGTGTGTCAGTGTGAGCTGCACAGCTGTGCACTGTGCTGCTGCATCACCAAAAATACATCCTCTGCTGCAGCTGTGGCTTCCAGCTCATGGTCTGTTCCCTCTTATTGTCTCCTGGCAAGAGATAATTTCAGTCCTGCCCTAGCACCTGTTCTCTTTCTGTACATTATCCTAGATGAAAGAAAAGACCCCTCTGCAAAGGTCTGGTTTTCTGCCTATGAGGTTGAAGCTGAGACCCCCAGGGCTGGCTGGACTCCTCTGGTGCCTCTGGACAAGGAACTTGCTGCTCGCTTGCTCGTGAGGACAATAAATATTTATTGTCCCACCTTTGCTAATCTGAAGTGCCGACAGGAAAGTTTTTCAGGTCAGAGTATTTGAGAAACTGTATAGAAATGCTACATTTAGGCTGTAATTACTGAGTGCTGTCCCCGTGATTGGCTCTGGAGTCAGCACGGAGGAGCTGCCTGCAGTGTGAGGTATCAAGGGTTATTATGGGCACCCCTGCAGCAGCAGAGTAACACACTGTGGTGAGCTGGTCTGTCTGAGCCATGCAAGAAACAAACAGGTTCTCTATTGCTTGTGTTGGACACAGGTAAGGGGATTTCACCTGTTAGAGCAGGACCAGGAGGGCTGGTTCTGCCCCATCCCAAGTCCCCCTGTGGCCACAGAGAGCTGGGCACTCACGCCCTCCCTGTGCTACTGTGAGTTTTCCCAGCACTGTGCATTGCACTGCTGACACTGGCATGGGGGGATAAAAGGGAATGATGTGCATGGAGCCTCCCTGCAAAAAGAGGTGTGGGTTTTTTGTTTTATTTTTATTTTTATTTTGGCTTTCTTTGCTAAAAGCAGGGCTCTGACCGCACTGCAGAGCAGGGGCAGCTGAGGAGAGTGCAGCATCCAGTCCTCAGCCACAAGCACCAGCTCAGTGGGCATGCAGGGGACTCACTGGCAGCTGAACGAGGTGAGGTTTTGTGTCTCATCCTCTCCAGCAGCATGGGAAGTGTTGCTGTGGGCTGAGCTCTCCTTCCCTTTGCACCAAGCTGTGATGTACCTCACTTTGCCCTTTGGCTTTCCTCAGGACACAGCAGCAGGTTCACGTGCTGCTCTTCTGGGCTCGGGTTTTGTCTGTATCCTTTACATGGAGTTTATTTTTGGTCTCTAGAAAAAACCTCCAGACTGATTGATGATACCTGCATGCAAAGGCTACACATCCAATTCCTGCTTCTGGAAACAGCACCCTCCATGGGTGAGGCTCCACAAACTGGTGCAGGAGTGGAGTTCAGAGACCCAACTGCAATTTTGCCTGTAGCCCCAGTCCCTGGCTTAGGTGAACCTGGGTCTGTCACCCCAAAACACTGAGAGAAGTCCTGTTCAAGGAAGATACACAAACCTGTGCCTACTGCCTTGCCTCGTTAGCCTTGGCTGAGCTGTCAGGAATATTGCAAAGCAGGGGCTGGGGTTTCCCCAAATGCTCCTCTTGAATTTCGGGTAGGGTAGGAAGATGTTTGCAGGAGATGTGAGTCACTGTGTGGTGGTGACCTGCTTTTATCAGAAATGAACACGAAAAGGAGAAGGAGAATGGACAGATGGGGGATGGAGCAGGCTGAGATTGAGTCCTCCTGACAAGAAACACCCCAAGGCAGGCTGGCTGCCGGCCCCCCCTCTGCTCTGAGAGGCCCTTCCCACAGCACGCACAGATTAAACACAATTAAGAAAAAACAGCATTAAAAGAGCAAGAAAATACACAGATTATATAAAAACTCTCCAGTATCCAGGCATCACCTTACCACAGGGAGAAATTTCCTGAACAGACTGCTCACTGTTTGTTACAGCCTCTACAACTGCAGCAGGAGAGCTTTTTATTTGAAAATTGGTATTAAAAAAGCTTGGCAACACTGAAGTGTGCACCTTCTTTCCCAGTCCATCCTGTGAAATACGAGGGCATGTACATATATGAATACTTAATTTGACAGTGAGGAAGCTTTCTATATTAAGTCAATGAAGATGCTGTTAAAGCTCGTGGGAACAATACTACTTGTGCAGTGAGTTGGGAATTGGATACCCAGTGGCTACCACTTAATTTTGATGAAGCATGAAAACAAAAAATGAGTTAAATTTAATTCCAACCTATTGAAAATGTTTTTGGGAATGTGTTGTGCTCAAATTGCAAATTAATTTTTAGTTTATAGGTGATGATGGTTTATCAATTCTCTTCCCTCTAGGAAACAGAAATCACAGCAATTCTTGTACAATTTGTATCCCAAATTACAGATCGAAAGTTATTTATTTTGCAAAGAGTGAAATTAAATCAAGAAGCCTTTTTTTTTTAATAGAGTAAAATTTTCTTATCATAATGTACATTAACCTAAAATGATGATTATCAGCCCTTCATACATTTGAGTCTGTAATTTAGGCAGCCATTTTCTGTTCAGTAAAAAAAAATGAAATAAATAGGGAACATCCACTGTGGGCTTTCTCCTGGAGACTTTGCCTTTGGATTTCACTCTGTTATTTTACTGCAGAGTATCTGTCACGGTGGCTGCAGCTCTCTTTGTCTTGAGCACCGTAATGTGGGTTCAGCCCCACCAGCCAGAGCACAAACCCAGCAGCAGCTTGTGTGATTCTACATCCAGAGTTTTCACTTTGTGCTTCTTTGCTCTTGGTGACCTCTAAACATGCTCAGGAGGGAGAACCCAAAGCTGGGGGCATTCCAGCACCCTGTGGTGCAGCCCATGGCCCCCTCTCCCCTCCAAAACCCACTCACCATGCACCACGTCCTGACACCGATGCCTTTTTCTTCCCTACCATCCCGAAAATCCCAGAGCTATTAACTAGGTCACGGGAGCTGGTCCCAATCCAGCAGTTTATCTAATTGCCTTTTTATAGTATATCGTGCAACTCTTTATTATCCTGTCAGAGTTGCCCAGCACGGCGCTGGAGGGGGGAGGAGGAGGCCGAGCTGGGATGAAGGGCACTGCTGTGCTGCCTCTCGTGCTTGTCTGTGCATTGCTGGTGCTGCAGGGGTGGCATCAGCCTGGCCATAAACACAGGAGCTGCTTTTGGCAACTGGTGGAATAACTGGAAGAAGGTGGAATAACTTCCAACTCCTGGGATCCCCACCCTGGGTGGACATGTACATGTCCAGAGGGGCAGCTGCTGCTCCAAGAGTGCCTGCTGACCTGTATGAGGTCTGCTCCTCGGGCAGATATGACTGTGGAATTTTCTTGGCTTGTTGGGCAGAAGGTGCTCCTCAGCCTTCCTGTCTCTGCAGCTGGCAGTAGTGCTGGAGGTGCCCTGCAGCAGGCTAGAGGGCTGTGGGGAAATATCGGGCATAGGCCAGGAGGCTGAGCAGGAATCAGGGGGTGAACACCTGCATTTGAACATCCACGCTTTTCCTGAGCGTTGGAGGGGAGGGTGAGGGTGAACGGTCAGGGTTTTCACATCCCCTTTTTCATATGGTCACAATTTGCAGTTTGGTGTGTTTGTAGCAGTTTGCAGCCCACTAAAACCCATGAGAATCAAATCCTTTGGGGGCTGAGAGCCCGGCTGAGCAGTGAACTAGGAGCGATGCCCATCCTGCTCCCAAATATCTGCACCTTGGTGCAACCGGCACTGCTCCGTGCTGCCCAGCAGCCCAGAGAAGGGCTGGTGGTGAGGGATTTAGAAAGGCAACACAGACAGGGCTGGTCTTCCTGGCTTGCTTTAAATACTTTTTGAGCACAAATAGCTCTTTTCCCTCAGTTTATTAACCAGAAGACCCAGACACGACCCTCACAAGCCTGCTCTGCAGAGATAAGGCACAGTCGCTCCTCTGGGGAGGATGGCGGTGCCTGGATGAGCTGCTCCCCTCAGGAGCAGGGCTGCACACCCCTAGGGCTGCTCGGGGAAGGGAGGAGGGGGGGTACAAGAGACCCTCAGCCCGCCCCGGGGAGCGGCTGCAGGGAAAGAAGGTAGTGCCAGAGCCCCCGGCGCCAGCGCTGGCAGAGGGGAGGCTGCGGCTCGTTCGCGGGCTCGCTCTCGCCTTTTCGCTTCGGCTGAAACGATTTGCAGCTCAAACGCCCCCCTGAGAGCCGCTAACCTTTGGATAAGGTTTGGCACCGTTATCCTGCTTGGGTTAATTGGGAGTTAGGGAGAGCCCCGGAGTGACGAGGCTGCCTCCGTCCGTCCGTCCGTCCGTCCGTCCATCCCTCCAAGCCTTCCCCGACGCACTGCGGGCAGCGATGGGGACAGAAGCAGAGGTAAATGCCCTGACCCACCTCTCCGTCTCTCCGGGTTTTCCTCTCTTCCTCTTCCCCTTTCTGTGTCCCGTAGCCTTTCCCTCCCCGCCCCCGCTCCTATTTTTGTTCTTTCTCTCCTGTTCCAGCCGCCGGTAGTAGTTCGGGGGGAGGCGGGGGGAGGAAATTTGGGGTTTTTTTCCAGCCGCTGCTGCAGAAAATCTCTTTCTTCCTCTCCTGGAAACGGGGCGGTTGCGAGCCGGGGTCCCGGAGGCAGAGGGACCCCGGGTGGGTGTTCCCAGGCGGGCAGGGGGTGGCGGGGGCGGTTCCGAGGTGCGCCCCACCAGCGGCGAGAGGGGAGGCGGCTGCGGGCTCAGCTCCCGGCGTTAAAACCGGAGAGGGGCACAGCGGCACCCCCAGCTCATATATCCCTCGGAGCCCCCAGCCCCCGACCTGTCAGCATCCTCAGCATCCTCTGCATCCCCGCTCATCCTCGCTCCCCTCACAGTTTCCCACTCACCGCGGGGTCCCACGAGGCTCAGCAGCCCCCCCGGCGCTCTGCGGGCTCTCAGCTGGAGGGGTCCCCGGGGCGAGAAAGAGCCACAGCCCCGTACAGCAGTGGGAAAAGAGACCCCCGAGCCCAGGGCATCCCCGGCCGGAGGAACGGCCCGAGCCCGCCGAGGGGGCAGAGGGTCCCGCGGCCCTCGCAGGGCAGCCCCTGCCCCACGCATTCTCTGCGCACTGGCCCTGCCACCCTGGACTGATTTTCAAGCTCCCTGTGGCTTTTTTGTGGTTTTTCTTTCCTTGGTTGGAATTTTTTGGTTTATTGAATGTTTTGAGGGGGATTTTGTTTGGTTTTGATTTTTTGGTTTTGTGTTGGTTTTGGGTGTTTTGTTTGTTTGTTTCTCTGGCTTTCTGTCGGTTTCGTTTTTTTGTTCCGTTTTTGGTAGGTTTTTATTGTTGGGGGATTTTTTGTTTTATTTTGGTGTCTGTGGTGTGGGGTTTTTGTTTGATTTTTTTTGTTTGGTTGGTTTTTTTGGGGTTTTTTTTGGGTTTTTTTTTGGTGGTTTTTTTTGGTTTTTTTAATTATTATTTATTTTGGTTAGCGTTGGGGTTTTTTTTTCACCTAGCAGTATCTCCCGAGCCCGACACCGCCACTACATCCTGGATGCTCAACGAAGAGCCGAAGCCCCGTTTCCCCCACCCTTGGCATGATCATAGAAAGGCTTTGGTTGGAAGGGACCTTAAAGGTCAGCTGGGTGGCTCCCAGTGGAACCCCCTCCGCTCCCTGGCATCGAGGGCTGCTGGCCGGGGTGCGGCGCGATGCCGGCTGAGACCATTTTGGGTCTCCCAGCCGACGTCCGAGGGTGCCGGGCCAGGGGCGGGGATGTGTCAGGGCTATTTGAGGAAATAATCACGCACCAGACAGAGGTTTGGATGCATTTTCTTTCCTTCTTCCCTGATGCCCCCCTGCAGCCTCCAGAAACAGAATTCCTTCACGTCCTCTTTCATAACGAACTCATCTTAGGATGAATTAAAAAATAATGTCAATAACAAGAAAAAGAAATCGTTGGGTTAATCGCTCGAGGTGTCCGTCGTAGCAGTGGTTTTCCCGGGCTGTGAAGAGGAGAAACGGCGGCTGCGGCACCGAGGGCAGCGGTGACGGCCCGAGCTTTTCATTTCCTCCCGTCAAATCCCAGCCCGTGAAGACGCTGCTAAACCCGGGGCGAAGCCGTGCCCCGCTCGGCTTTCTCGACCTATTTGTGCACTGACATGTAATAATTCCCACGCAAAGACAAGGATGCGCCACGCTCAGTCGCCCTCCTCCTCCGCTGCCATCAAAAAGCCCCATTTTTGGGGGGCGGTAGTAGCAGCAGATCCCCCATTCCTGCGCCGGGAGCAGCGGCCAAGAGACCCCTTAGGGGTACAGCTCTCACCGCGGGTATTTTAGATTTTTCTGGTTTTTTTGCACCCTTCAGACCCTTTGCACCAAATTTGCTTTTAGACGGTAACTGGGAAAAAAATTTAAAAGGTCTTTAAGGAGGTTGTTTAAGGGTTTCTTCCTAGGAATTGGGTTTTTTCCCCCTCTCTGCTCGCTACCGCAACCGCAGCCTGGGCAATCCCTCCCTGCTTCCCTCAACAACGATATTCGGAAATAATTCAGTGGTGACTTTTCCTCCCATCTATAGTAAAAGAATGTTCTTTTTTTCCCTTCCAAAACAGCAGAGGAAACAGAAATTCCTCCCTCCCCCGACCTTTCAAAGAACATAAAGATATAATATTGTATTTTTTTTAAACAACGATTCAAAGGCTCTCCCGCCGCAGAGGGGACGTGCTTTCCCACACACCGCCCCCAAATGCCATCGCTCCCCATGCCACTCTCCACTTGTCTGTGCCACAGCACAGGACCGGGATTTCCCGTTGCCGGCTGTGTTGGCCGCTCACCTCGGAAAAATTTAAAATACATTAAAAATCGTAAGGCTTTTAACTTACAAACCAACACATGCGCTCGGAAACGAAAGAAAAATATCGGTATTTTGTTTAAAGAATGGAGAACCTCAGCCCTGGCTGGTGGGGACCGAGAGCTCTGCACGGAGCATCCCCCGGGTGCCGGTGCCCCCCGCGGCCGGGCGGTACCGGTGCGGTGCCAGCGCGGTGCCAGCCGGCTGCGGGCCCCGACCGGGAGCTGGGACCTTCGTCCCGCCGGTTTTGGGGCTCCCTTATCCCAGGAATCGTTACAGAGAGCTGAGCCCTCGCTCTTTGTGCGCGGGTGGCCAC